>CM023482.1:2543953-2741089 GCA_013339685.2 Hyalomma asiaticum | reverse complement strand
CTTCAAATAAATTAGGCCTCGAGACGTGCAGCTTTGAAAAAACAAGTGGCGCCACCCGTGTCACGGTGCGCTACTAGTCAGTCGCGACCGAGAGCAGGCACGTATGGGTGGAAGCATGGCACCCCGAAAGGACGGAGCATAGTCGCGGTAAAAAAAGGGACGTAAGTGTATGTGGCTGCGTGTATGGCTACCACAAATGCTAAACCTTCATGTAAGCTACCAAAGATAAAATCATAAGCTTTTTTTTTTGGGGGGGGGGGGGCGGGGAGTCTTAGGAGAAGGGACAAGGGAGCTCCGTTATGGTCCCTAGAATACTGGCTAGTCTACCGTCCGCGCGCCGGGAAGCATGGAGAAGGGTTGACGCTTTTTAAATGATCCCGCAGGGGGCGCTGCGCACATTCGAATGACGGTTTTGGTAGGGCGCCGGCGTGAGGCAGATGCGTTTTTCGAGGTCTCCGGAACGACAGCGGCAGATAAGTTTTCTTGCATGCATTGAGCTTGCTTTTCTAGTATAGGTCTTAGCATAAACTATATTTGTGGTTATTAGTTGGTACGGTTTTTTGGGGGTCAGTAACTTGTTTTTGGGTTTTTTCTTTCCTTTTCTTCCTCCACGTGGCTGAGTGTGCACGTAAACCCACCACGATGTTTTGAAGTGGTAGGCTATCCTTGATTTTTGGGGACGTATTGTCTTAGCGAAGTGTTGTAGTACCGAGGGAAGTGCTTGTACTTAGGGAGGGTGTTGTAGTCCGAGGTTATTAGTTGGTACGGTTTTTTGGAGGGTCAGTAAACTTGTCTTTTGGGTTTTTTCTTTACTTTTTCTTCCTCCACGTGGCTGAGGGTGCACGTACAACCCACCACGATTGTTTTGAAGTGTAGGCTGTCCTTGAGTTTATGGGTACGCAGGGTCTAGGGAAGTGTTTGTAGTACCGAGGGAAGTGTTTGTACTTAGGGAGGTGTTTGTATTACCGAGGTTATTAGTTGGTACGGTTTTTTGGAGGGGTCAGTAACTTGTTTTTTGGTTTTTTTTTACTTTTCTTCCTCCACGGGCTGAGGTGCACGTACACCCACCGCGAGTGTTTTAAGTGTAGGCTGTCCATTGAGTTTCTGGGTACGCATTGTCTTAGGGAAGTGTTTGTAGTACCGAGGTTATTAGTTGGTATGGTTTTTTGGAGGGGTCAGTAACTTGTTTTTTGGGGGGGTTTTTTTGCTTTCCTTTTTCTTCCTCCACGTGGCTGAGGTGCACGTACACCCACCACGAGTGTTTTGAAATGTAGGCTGTCCATTGAGTTTTTGGGTACGTGTTGTCTTAGCGAAGTGTTTTAGTACCGAGGGAAGTGTTTGTACTTAGGGAGGTGTTTGTAGTACCGAGGTTATTAGTTGGTACGGTTTTTTGGAGGGTGTACCAACTTGTTTTTTGGGTTTTTTCTTTACTTTTTCTTCCTCCACGTGGCTGAGGTGCACGTACACCCACCACGAGTGTCTTGAAGTGTAGGCTGTCCATTGAGTTTTTGGGTACGCATTGTCTTAGGGAAGTGTTTGTAGTGCCTTATTAGTTGGTACGGTTTTTTGGAGGGGTCAGTAACTTGTTTTTTGTGTTTTTTCTTTACTTTTTCTTCCTCCACGTGGCTGAGGTGCACGTACACCCACCACGAGTGTTTTGAAGTGTAGGCTATCCATTGAGTTTTTGGGTACGTATTGTCTTAGCGAAGTGTTTGTAGTACCGAGGTTATTAGGTGGTACGGTTTTTTGGAGGGGTCAGTAACTTGTTTTTTGGGGGGTTCTCTTGCTTTCCTTTTTCTTCCTCCACGTGGCTGAGGTGCACGTACACCCACCACGAGTGTTTTGAAGTGTGGGCTATCCATTGAGTTTTTGGGTATGCATTGTCTTAGGGAAGGGTTTGTAGTACCGAGGGAAGTGTTTGTACTTAGGGAGGTGTTTGTAGTACCGAGGTTATTAGTTGGTATGGTACGGTTTTTTGGAGGGGTCAGTAACTTGTTTTTGGGTGTTTTCTTTACTTTTTCTTCCTCCACGTGGCTGAGGTGCACGTACACCCACCACGAGTGTCTTGAAGTGTAGGCTGTCCATTGAGTTTTTGGGTACGCATTGTCTTAGGGAAGTGTTTGTAGTGCCTTATTAGTTGGTACGGTTTTTGGAGGGGTCAGTAACTTGTTTTTTGTGTTTTTTCTTACTTTTTCTTCCTCCACGTGGCTGAGGTGCACGTACACCCACCACGAGTGTTTTGAAATGTAGGCTGTCCATTGAGTTTTTGGGTACGTATTGTCTTAGCGAAGTGTTTGTAGTACCGAGGTTATTAGGTGGTACGGTTTTTTGAGGGGTCAGTAACTTGTTTTTTGGGGGGTTTTCTCTTGCTTTCCTTTTTCTTCCTCCACGTGGCTGAGGTGCACGTACACCCACCACGAGTGTTTTGAAGTGTGGGCTATCCATTGAGTTTTTGGGTATGCATTGTCTTAGGGAAGGGTTGTAGTACCGAGGGAAGTGTTTGTACTTAGGGAGGTGTTTGTAGTACCGAGGTTATTAGTTGGTATGGTACGGTTTTTTGGAGGGGTCAGTAACTTGTTTTTTGGGTGTTTTCTTTACGTTTTCTTCCTCCACGTGGCTGAGGTGCACGTACACCCACCACGAGTGTTTTGAAGTGTAGGCTGTCCATTGAGTTTTTGGGTACGCATTGTCTTAGGAAAGTGTTTGTAGTACCGAGGGAAGTGTTTGTACTTAGGGAGGTGTTTGTAGTACCGAGGTTATTAGTTGGTACGGTTTTTTGGAGGGGTCAGTAACTTGTTTTTTGGGTTTTTTCTTTCCTTTTTCTTCCTCCACGTGGCTGAGGTGCACGTACACCCACCACGAGTGTTTTGAAGTGTAGGCTGTCCATTGAGTTTTTGGGTACATATTGTCTTAGCGAAGTGTTTGTAGTACCAAGGGAAGTGTTTGTACTTAGGGAGGTGTTTGTAGTACCGAGGTTAGTAGTTGGTACGGTTTTTTGGAGGGGTCAGTAACTTGTTTTTTGGGTTTTTTGGGTTTTTTCTTTACTTTTTCTTCCTCCACGTGCCTGAGGTGCACGTACACCCACCACGAGTGTTTTGAAGTGTAGGCTATCCATTGAGTTTTTGGGTACGTATTGTCTTAGCGAAGTGTTTGTAGTACCGAGGTTATTAGTTGGTATGGTTTTTTGGAGGGGTCAGTAACTTGTTTTTTGGGGGGGTTTTTTTTGCTTTCCTTTTTCTTCCTCCACGTGGCTGAGGTGCACGTACACCCACCACGAGTGTTTTGAAGTGTGGGCTATCCATTGAGTTTTTGGGTACGCATTGTCTTAGGGAAGTGTTTGTAGTACCGAGGGAAGTGTTTGTACTTAGGGTTTGTACTTAGGGAGGTGTTTGTAGTACCGAGGTTATTAGTTGGTACGGTTTTTTGGAGGGGTCAGTAACCTGTCTTTTCGGGTTTCTTTGCTTTCCTTTTTCTTCCTCCGCGTGTTTGAGGTGCACGTGCACCCACAACCAGTGTTTTGAAGTGTGGGATATCCATTGAGTTTATGGGTACGTATTGTCTTAGGGAAGTGTTTGCAGTACCGAGGGCCTTTGTTCTTTAGATAGTGTAACTCTTGTGCTACGAGCGGTCATTGTCAAAAAGACCGCAAAGTGTTCAGGGTGCGGGGCAATTATGAAAATGGAAGTTTGTGCGGAAGAGAAGGCAGAAGAAGCTGACGCAAAATGTAGACAGTGCGAGATCGAGGCAAAAATGGAAAAAATGATGGCTGCTCAGAGCGGACTTATGGACAGAATCACTGAGCTTGAAAATGCGTTGGCAAAAGAGCCTGAGAAAACGCAGGCCATGGGGGAGAGGCTTAGGTTAGCAGAGGAGGAACTAGCCATGGTAGTTAAGGTGAACAAAGAAGCAGACAATAGCGAGAATAGTGCAGCGCCGACCTCCAACGCGGGGGGGGGGGGGCAGCAAGAACAGGGTGTGAAAAACACAGGTGCAAAGAGCGCGGGGCACAGCTTTCAGAAAGTAGCTTTGCAGGAGGGAGTAGACAATGCAGCAGCTGGGACTCAGGCTAAACACCCAGACAGTAGCCAGGTGCAGGTGACTCCAGCTGGAAAACCTCAGAGGGTTATCATAGCTGGTGATTCCAATTTAGTTCGATGCGCGGAGGCACTCAAAGAGAGGGTGAAAGGCGACAAACGAGTGTCGGTAGGGACGTTCCCAGGACATAGGCTGGGTTCAATCATGAGGCAAGCGAGAGAAAAGCTCAGGTCTGGGGCTCACGGACGCAACCTCGTGATGATTGCGGCAGGGCTAAACGACGTCCTCAACAAAGAATCGTCAGGGTTTTTTTTATTTTTATTTACAGATACTGCAGGCCCTCCTCGGGCCCATGCAGGAGTGAAATACAAACAATACAATCAGCCAATAAATAGTTATTGCGACGACCTTGGCAAAAGGCGTCGACGACATGCGCGCCATCTCCCCCCAGGTGCAGATAGTAGTGTGCACGGTACCGGAAATACCAGTGCGTGACGGCAACCTCCAAAGAGCGGTTGTCGATGCAAACAAAGAGATATGGCGTACGAGTCGAGAGAAGGGTTTCGAAGTAGTGGAAATAAATAGGGAGGTGCATAGGTGGGGGGTTTCCAAAGAGACAGAATTCACTTCGATAGGAGGCTTGGTCATGAGGTGGGTTGGCGGCTTGCAGGACGTGCAGTAGCTTTTTTGGGGGGCACGCGGGCCCTTCGGAGTCCGGGATAGCAAGGAGCAAAGCAAAGGATTTTCGGGCAGGCAGCACTGAGAAATGCCAGAAAAGAGTAAAAGGAAGAAAAGAGCGAAGGCACGTGTAGCAATTACATAAACATGCAGGGTGGCAGAAAAAAGGCAAAATGGTTAGAGATTGAGGAACAGTTAAACAAAGAAAAGATAGGCGTTTATGCGGTTACAGAAACACACCTTAGAGACCTGGAAGAGCCACCTAATATTGACAATTATGTTTGGGAAGGGTGCAATAGGATCATATCAGAAAGGAAAGGTGGGGGTGTTGGAATTCTTATTCATAGCGGAGCCAAATGGGAGTAAATCAAACGGGTTCAGAGCACCTCTGGGTTTCGGGCACGGTAGGTGGAAAGAAAACGTGGCTAGGTGTAGCTTACATGTGGACGGGAAATAACTGTAAGGAAAAGAATCTGGAGATAAAGCATTGCATAAACACCGATATTAAAGAATTTGGTAATGGGGCCGAAATCATCCTCCTAGGGGATAGGAATGCCCACATCCACGACCTTGACGGATATACAGACACCAATGGGAGGTTATTGCTCGATCTTTGCGAGCACCATAATCTTGTGATAGTTAACACAGGGCCCAAGTGTGATGGACAGATCACGTGGGAGGTCAGAAACAGACAATCGAACATTGATTATTGTCTTATGACGGAAGGAATTATGAAAAACTGAGAGAAATGAGAATATATGAGGACTGGATGAACAGCTTGGGTAGTGATCATAAACGCATAACGTTACAACTGGGATATAAAACTGAAATTAATAAATAATAACGTAGAGTCGAAGTTTGGCAGCTCGTATTTAAATGACAAACAAATAAAAAATATAGCCGCAAGAGTAGAGGAAGAAGTAGGCAAAATACGAGGCAAGGACTGGGGGTATAATGAGCTAGTTCATGGAATGACGAAAGAAATTAGTAAAGAGAAGAAAACTGTTTGCTGGAAAGGAAAGAGAACGCCAAAAAGATGGTGGAACAGGGAAATCCGGGAAGCGATCGAAAAGCGACGTAAAGCATCAAGGGAGCACAGGCAGGCAAAAAGGGAGAAGCGGCCGCAAGTGGAAGTCACGGAAAGATGGGAAATATATTTAGAGAAAAAATCTACTGTACAGAAATTGGTCGAGGCAAAAATTAAAGGTGAAAGCGAACGCTGGGTGACAGAAATTCATGACAAAAAGAAAGGCGCGCCTAGGATATTTTGGAACCACATAAAAGTGCTAGGTAAAAAAGTCTGCCACATTGCAACAGCATATTGTTGATGAGAAAGGAAATCAATTGGAAGGGTACGAAGCGTTAGGTTACATCCAGAAGGTAACAGCCAGCTCGTATAAAAAGATCGTCCAAGAGATTCCCCCAGTGGATAAAAGCATGACGGTGAGCGAAACTAAGGAAGAGCTAGAACTTGATAATTTCAACTGGAAAAAGGCCGAAGGAAAAATTCCAAAGCGCACTGCTCTGGGTTTAGATGGGGTCCCCGTTAGCCTCATTAACGAATTAGGACAGAACACTAAAGAAGCACTATTGAAAGCCGTAGAAAAATGCTTACAGAAGAGGCAAATACCGGACAGTTGGCGAAAAACAGAATGAACTTAATCTATAAAGGCAAGGGGGAAAAGAATAACATTCGCTCGTATAGACCGCTAACCATTACATCGGTACTATACAGGATGGCTATGCAAGCAGTAAAATTAAAAATAGAAGCATGGGTAGAATGTAATAATATTTTGGGAGAACTTCAGAATGGATTTCGAGTAGACAGGCGTTTAGACGATAACCTATTTGTTCTTACTCAGTGTATAGAAATGTCTAAAATAGAAAGGAGGCCGTTGTATGTGGCTTTTCTAGACATTACTGGAGCGTATGGCAATGTTAATCAGGAAATATTGTGGGAAATTTTGGAAGGAATGGGCATAGGCGACGATTGTGTACAGCTTTTGAGGGAAATATATCGAGAAAATACAGTTTGCATAGAATGGGAAGGAATCAGTAGCAGAGAGAACGTTGATATTAGCAAGGGGCTGAGAATCCTTTGTCGCCGCTGTTATTCATGCTGTATATGGTTAGAATGGAAAAAGCGCTAGGAGATAGCAGCATTGGTTTTAAGCTGTCACAAAAACAGGGCGGCGTGATGATTGAGCAGATGCTTCCGGGTTTATTTTATGCTGACGATATTGTCTTATTCGCGGACAGTCGAGATGATATACAACGGCTGGTGAATATATGCGGGAAGAGGCGAGGCTCTAGGACTAGGATTTAGTTTAACAAAATGCGGACTGATGGTATTCAATGATCCCAACGACCAGGCGGTATCCGTACAGGGCCAAGAAATACCGAGAGTAAGCGAATACAAGTACCTTGGCGTATGGGTAAATGAGGGTGATAGATACATGAAGGTACACGAAAAAGCCTTGGCAGCAAAGGGAAAGAGGAACGCAGCAATAATGAAGCACAGAGCGTTATGGGGACACAATAGGTACGAGGTGCTTAGGGGTCTGTGGAAAGGGGTAATGGTACCGGGGCTTACATTTGGGAACTCAGTGGTGTGCATGAGGCCAGAGATACAATCAGGAATGGATGTGAATCAAAACTGTGGGACGCCTCGCGTTGGGTGCCCACGGGAAAACGACAAATGAGGCTGTAAAGGGCGATATGGGATGGGCGAGTTTTGAGGCAAGGGAAGCGCAGAGCAAAATAAGGTTTGAAGAGAGGCTAAGTAATATGAAAGAGAGTAGGTGGGCAGTGAAGGTGTTCCGCTATTTATATAGAAAGAGCGTTGACACGCAGTGGAGAAAGAGAACTAGGAGGCTCACCAGTAAATATACGGCTCTAAGAGAACTGACAACAAAGAGCATAAAGGGAAAAGTCAGAGAGGCGGAGAAGATTTACTGGGGGGCAGCGATGGAAAAAAAAACCGACTCTGAATAACTACCGAGGGCAAAAACGAAATAAAGAGGGAGGCATTTTATGATAATTCAAGAGGAAGCGCTTTATTGTTTGAAGCGAGATCGGGATGCCTTAGAACGCGTTTTATAAAGCGAAATTTGGTAAAGAAGAAGAAAAATGCACATGCTGTGAGGAAGATAGGGAAACGACGGAGCATGTTCTGATTGAATGCGGAAATATCCACGCAGGTGTACGTTTGGGCACCTTCCTACAGGAAGCCTTGGGTTTTAGGGCGAACACAGGGAAGCTGAACACAGCAGCGATTGAAAATAAGTGAGAGACGGTTAGAATACTGGTGGCAGAAAACTAGAGAGAACGGACAAAAATAATTATAGGGAAAAATATCATAGGTCGGCGCACTCACTCATGAGTGCACTCACTCGCACTCACTCGCCTCATTTCATATGATCTGTCGTTTCCCTAGCTTTTCCACAGCACGTACATGTGTCTCCTTCTTTATTGAATTTCGCTCTGTAACTTCGGGTTCTCAGGCAACCGGACCTTGCCTCAAACAGTAAAGCGCTTCCCTTTGAATTATCGTAAAATCTTTCTCTCTTGATTTCGTCTTTCCCTTTTCGGTACTTGTTCAAGGCCGCTTTCTTCTTCATTCTTGCTATCCAATCCGAGTTTTCCGCCGCTCTGACCATGCTCTTAACGCTCTTTTTCGTCCCATCCGTTTCGTTACTGGCTGTATACTTACTGGTAAGCCTCCTATTTCTCTTCCTCCATTGTGAGTCAACGCTCTTCCTATACAAATACCTGAATACTTTCGCTGCCCATCTACTTTCTTTCATATTCCTTAATCTCTGTTCGTACCTAATTTTACTCTGAGCTTCCCTTCCCTCAAAGTCAGACCATCCCATATCCCCCTTAACAGCCTCATTTGTGGTCTTCCCATGGGCGCTCAGTGCGAGACGTCCGACCGTCCTTGCCAGAGGCTGCTGTGCGCCATCTAGTGGCTCACTGGAGCTGCTAGCATGTCCATCTGTCACTGGCTCAATGGTCGCAGGAGGAGCAAGAGGTGTTGAGTCCTTTCAAATAATTTCGAATAGCGTTTGCTATTCGATTCGCACCTAACTAGCATAGGTCGGCGCACTCACTCATGAGTGCACTCACTCGCACTCACTCGCACTCATTTCATACACGTGAGTGCGAGTGCGAGTGAGTGCCAATGAGTGTGAGTGGAAGTGAGTGCGAGTGCGAGTGAGTGCTTGTGAGTGTGAGTGCAAGTGAGTGCGAGTGCGAGTGAGTGCCAGTGAGTGTGAGTGGAAGTGAGTGCGAGTGCGAGTGAGTGCAAGTGAGTGTGAGTGGAAGTGAGTGCGAGTGCGAGTGAGTGCAAGTGAGTGTGAGTGGAGGCGAGTGCGAGTGCGAGTGAGTGTCAATGAGTGTGAGTGCAAGTGAGTGCGAGTGCGAGTGAGTGCAAGTGAGTGTGAGTGGAGGTGAGTGCGAGGAGTGCTTGTGAGTGTGAGTGCAGTGAGTGCGAGTGCGGTGAGTGCCAGTGAGTGTGAGTGGAAGTGAGTGCGAGTGCGAGTGAGTGCAAGTGGAGGTGAGTGTGAGTGCGAGTGAGTGCCAGTGAGTGTGAGTGGAAGTGAGTGCGAGTGCGAGTGAGCGCCAATGAGTGTGAGTGGAGGTGAGTGCGAGTGCGAGTGAGTGCAAGTGAGTGTGAGTGCAAGTGAGTGCGAGTGCGAGAGAGTGCAAGTGAGTGGGAGTGAGTGCGAGTGCGAGTGAGTGCCAGTGTGAGTGGAAATGAGTGCGAGTGCGACTGAGTGGAAGTGAGTGTGAGTGCGAGAGAGTGCCAGTGAGTGTGAGTGGTATGTATGTATGTATGTATGTATGTATGTATGTATGTATGTATGTATGTATGTATGTATGTATCCGTGGCCGTCTCTTTAATGGATTGTATACGAAAATCGCTATGCCATATGACTGCATGACGAATAAAATGACAGGTCATTATATGAAAATCATGAGATGCTTGATTTACATGAAACGGTCTTGGTGCTCTCCTGGGCCGTTTCGTTAATGGGATGTATACGAAAATCAGTATGGCACAACATGACTGCATGACGAACATAAATGACAGGTCATAACATGAAAATCATGACATGTATGGCATGAGCGGCTTGATTTACATGCCACGGTCTTGGTACTCTCCTGCCCAGCTAGCATACAAAGGATTTATGACGACTTCGAAACGGATATCCGAGACGTTAACGTTGCAGACGGCACGCGTAAGAAGCCTTAGTCCTGGATGCGTCGTATGTCGTCTGATGTCCGGCTCGTTGCACATGCGTCTTCAAAAAGCTGGTCTTTTCGACGGCTTCGAGGAGACTCCAATAATCCCATTTTCCGGGATTTCTGAATCCGTTCAAAGACTTGCACGGAAAGCTGTTCCTGAAATGTTGGTCGTAATCCGAAAAAGAAGCAGGAATCGTGCTCGGGAACTGGGCGCGCCCACCAATATTTTGGTCTGGTTGCCACCCTCAGAATATATAAATGATAATCTGACCTCAGAGCTAACGCCTTAAATGTTCAAATGACGCCAAGGCATTTTTTGCACCCCTGAGGCATTAACTCTGTGGTTCTGAAGGTGTCAACGGGATAATAATTTTGGGGGGCACCCACGATCCACGGACGTCGTCCCTGCCTTGTGGTAGTAGCTGCGACCCGCTATGTTACCAGCTGCACCATAACGTTTAGGGTGCTGCACAGTGGGGGTTAGTGCCAGCCCACCTGAATACTTTCGTCCTAGGAAGAGGCGCTGATGTCGCACTTGCATGGAACGTTTTTTTTTTTCTGGTGGGTCAAAACACTAGCATTGAGTGCAACAGCGCAATAGTGCAGTAAGGTAGGCACACAGTTGTCTGCAAAGGCTTCATCAGTCTTAGCATTTAGGTCACAATTAGTTGTCATGCATACAAAAATCAATATAGCTTGTACTTTTTATAGTATGAAGCAAATCTACCAAAAGCAGTAGCGACATATCTTTCTACAGTTAAGGATAGAAAGTTTCTTGGCAAGCGGCCTAACAAGGAGGCCCCACTGCCAATGATCATGACGTCAACAACATTTTATTCAACATTTCATTGAGAAACTAACTTATGGTAGTTTAAAAAAAAGAGAAATGCGAAAAAAATAAAACCACAAATATGCAAAAGGAACTGCAGAAGAAATAATTTAAATATATCTGGAACTTATTGACGACTAGAGGCTTACAGAAAGCGCACTAGTAACAATAATCAAAAGCCAAACGACAATGCATTTCTCAGCATGAGAGCAGCGCATCCTGTTATATGAGCACAGACAGCATAATGGATGACTGTGTGATAGCCGCTTTCAGTCATGTTATGCAGTATCTTCGCCACATAAAATCAATGAGTATGAACAAAGGAACTCAAATATGACCCAGGTATCAAAGTGAAAATTTGCCTAGGACATCGGCTGATGTAAAGAGGCAAGCTTGAAAAGACTACCAAAAGCATCAATCAAGTGACAGTGAATACTGACCAAAGTGACCTTCAAAGAAAATATCGCGTGAAATATTAACATAATCGTTATAATGAACAACGTCACAATGCAGTGCATAATCTGTCACAGCGAGCAACGTTACATCGAAGCAACCTCAGTTTCATAATGAAGCTACATACTCGCGTACTTGAAGTCCAATACACTGGAGACAGGTAGAGAGGATGGCCTGATCTAGTACGCCCCGGCCTTCTACTCTACTTCGGGGACAACGCAACAGGGGAAGAAGAGTGATGAAGCATGAGGATGGGGATAAGAATGAGTGATCCGTATATACATAAGACATGACTACTTGCGCAAAGGGGACATGGACGCCAGTAATCATATTTCATTACGCTTGATAACAACTAGCCCAACTTATGGCAGCTATTCACTTCTGCAAAACAATGTGCTGTGACGCGGAAAATGTCGACCCGGCTCTCTTGACATAAACACTGGCAATAGTCAAACCTCAGCACGGGTAACTGGGACCTCGCCTCTACTTGAAACGTGACAGGGGCCGCCACTAGTCGGACGAATATGCTGTGCAGGGAAATGCACTCGAAGATTATGATAAAGGTCTAATAGTCGCATAATGAAAAGAAGCCACTTTAGTTGCATCTAAGTTAATAGTCGCTTTTCATAATCCGCCACTTTGCGCAGTGGTACCGAACATCTAGCATCCAGTCCATTTCTATTGAAAAAATGACCTTGTAGCATTTGGTAATTCGGTATGGTCCCCTATTTCGGGTGAAATACAGCTTTCATCTATTGCTTGTACTCCCATATCAGCCAGCCTAGTGGCTGCCGTCTACTGCTGTGGCACGAATGGGGGACAATCGCGAAATACTATGTGTTCTAGTCTCTGATACATTAGACAGCGCTCACAGTTCGAGATGTACGCGCGACTGAAGAGGTGCGCGTAGTGCCGAGTTAGGTCGGCGACCAGGTGAAACCTGCGCAGTGTACTGGCACCGCTGCCGTTTATTCTACCCAGGAGGAAAAACACGTGTCACTCTATTTGCCGCAGATGCCTGCATAGGTCGGCGCACTCACTCATGAGTGCACTCACTCGCACTCACTCGCACTCATTTCATAGACGTGAGTGCGAGTGCGAGTGAGTGCCAATGAGTGTGTGTGGAAGTGAGTGCGAGTGCGAGTGAGTGCTTGTGAGTGTGAGTGCAAGTGAGTGCAAGTGCGAGTGAGTGCCAGTGAGTGTGAGTGGAAGTGAGTGCGAGTGCGAGTGATTGCAAATGAGTGCGAGTGCGAGTGAGTGCTTGTGAGTGTGAGTGGAAGTGAGTGCGAGTGCGAGTGAGTGCCAGTGAGTGTGAGTGGAGGTGAGTGCGAGTGCGAGTGAGTGCAAGTTAGTGTGAGTGGAGGTGAGTGCGAGTGCGAGTGAGTGCGGATGCTGGAAAAATTTGGGTGAGTGAGTGTGAGTGAGTGTTCCCCTACACTGCCGACCTATGCTAACTAGTACTGTTCGAACGAATAGTTCGAATCGTAAGTGCAGTGCGAAGTTGGTAATTACGGGGAAAAAATATGCTATATCTCATGACCTAGCTCATTCCCGCAAGTAGTGCGCTTCGCCGCGTAGCACCGGTGTACTCCGGCGGAGCCAACACTCGTGTACTGCGGCGGAGCCAACACTTGCGCACTGCGGCAAAGCTAACACCCGTGTGCTGCGGCCAAGTTACCTCAGCTTTCTGTTGCACACTTCTCTGTTGGACTGTTCTTCAGGACTTTGGAATGACACTGTGGCAATACACTATGAGTGGCACGCGAGTGGCACGCAATGATGTGCAGTTTACACTGCTACCATATGTATTTGCGTCAATTTCAGCTCGCGTTATTGTTTTAATAAATATCAAATAACACAGTCGCCTTCTAACAGCCTGAACCGAGTAAGGAAATCGGCGCGCGGTCGAGGTTTTGGTTTCATTGCAGTAGTTTCGTGTAGCGGTGTTGATGATGATAGCTACCTTCGTTACCTTAGAAACGGGGTTGTAAACTTAAGTAAACTAGTTCGCTTTTAATGTAATTGGCACTTCATGTAATTGGCAGTGTTATAACCTATGCCCCTTAGTGAGAATTCCTTTTGAATTGAAGAAAATTTAACTACTGAAGTAGTTGTAGTTTTTCACAGTAATGAACTCTTGAGTTGTGGTGCTGTCGAATTGGGGACAACCGTTCTGAAAGAAAAAAAAAGTACTTTGCCGTTTCTACAGCCCTTAAAAAATAACTGTTCAAAATAAAGCGAATGTGAGTAGAAATGTTGAAACACTTCGCATCTTGCGATGTAGAGGCCGCCACCTGCTTCCTGTATAACCCCTCATTGCAATGGCGGCTTCCTGTCGCTGCTGTGTGTTCGATGTGCGCGTACTATGGGACTGTCTACCACGATTTAAAGTTTGTTTGTTTATCCTAAGCTGCGTCTTATAATTCTGCATGATGGAGCATCGTTGTAGCCAATAGGATAACTGAGTGTCGATATAAGGAAGCCCAAAGTATGCGCCTAGCATTCACGTCCGCAGGTAAGGTTCGCTTTCGAACTGTTTATCGCGCGCTATGCCGTAAGACCTCGCTGTGAGTAAAGACGCGCACTACAATTTTTAAGTTGGTTCATGTACAGCGTGTTCAAGTTATGGGTATGTAGTACACTATTCTGGCATGTGCGACTTCAGTGTTGGTACCCTCATCAGCGTTTCCATCTTATGCCGTGCTAGAACAGCACACGAGTGTTGCGGGCAGTCGCTTTCGCGTCAAAAATGGTGGGCACGTCCTGTGATGTTTTTTCACGCTGCACCAGACGAGCGTGAGCGCACAGCGATATCTACGCGTGCGTAGATATCGCTGTACGCTCACGCACAGATGCTTTCCGTCAAGCACTTGCTTAACGGAAAGCATCTGTGCGTGAGCGCACAGCGTCCGGTAAAACCGTGAAATATTCGGCATCTGTGCGCTCACGCATCTGTGCGCATCTGTGCGCTCACGCACAGATGCGTTCCGTCAAGCAAGTGCTTGACGGAAAGCATCTGTCCATCGGCAGTGCTTTCGTCCTTCACACTGTAAAGGCCGGCAGTACCATTCGCAAAACAACCGTGCATCAATATAAGTGAATGTCGCAGCCCTAATTGCCCCCCTGCGGCTATGAAAGCAGCAAAGTGACATAGTTGTCCAAACACTTTTGGTTGTGCTTGTTGTAGTGAATAGCACATTAAATGCCAATTTCTTATATATCTGGTTGTATTTTCATGCCTATGGGTTTTTTCCCCATGGTGTCCCTGAGACTTACTTGATTATTGAAATTTTAAAGATTGCATTGTGGATTTGCTGTCATAATACCTGGTGACAACTTTCTGCGGTGGCGCAGCCAAGGCTACATGGGCGGAGCTTCTGCACATATGTTAGTACGACAAGTACCGTTTGCGGGCAGTTTTGATTTCGGTTTTGTGAGCGCATCCATCATGCATTTTTGAGGGTGCCAGTGTCAAATGAACCCCCCCACCGGCTTATGATATCAGCAGTTTTATAGTGGTATGAAAGATTGATTGTCTATAACTTTAACTCGAACCAACCCCAATGTAATATACGCTGACCTGCCAGCTACCCACTCAAATACGCATGTAAATGTGCACACAACGATTCGTAATGTTCTTTATTTTAGGGGCGAAGCTCCTCTAGGCGGGGCTCAGTCCCTCGTGCTGTGTGCCCTAGTTCTCATTGCTCCCAGTAGAGGCGCAGCTGCGCTATAATTCAGAGCTCACCCGCTAGATGGCGCGTGCTAGTTAAATAGGTGACCGCTAGACAGGTGCGTCTATAGACCTATTCCACCGGGCCTACGTCACGAAGATGCGGTGGCGCTGTCGTCGGGAGTTTTGGTTTCGCATGGTAGGCATCCGCCGGCGCGCCTACCGTAGCAGCCGCTGCGTTTTCGCTTGTGCGAGCGCTTCTCACCGCCGTGAAATGAAGAAAAAAGTGTTCACCGATGACCTGCGCAGTGGGTTGGTAGCTCAGCAACGCACAATATATGTGCGATAGGTTTTTATCGGTTTCCTGCTTATGTCTGTCGTAAAGAAAGGGACGAACCTGTAATGCCGGCTGTTTGGCGCATCGGTTATGCGCCAAACATTTTCGTCACGACTAAGCATATGTGTAGTTATTTAGCGTTAGTGCGGCTTGTTTCGTTTCAGAAAAATAGCATTGTCACGAGTTTGTCAAGTGTAATGCTCGACACCAAATTTCTTGGCATAAACAAAGTGCGGGCACAGAGCGACGACGCTTACCGCAAAGAGCGCACGACGTTAGCTTAGCTCGATGTGTAGAAGTAATCGCGGTCGCTGTGTATTCTTGAAGTGGGGAAGCTACACACACGTCATACGAATTTCATTCACTCAAATGAAACAAATATATAAGAGCGTAATTCACGTAGCCGTGAGCGAAAGGCCGATTACAGCGACGCTTTTGCAAATTGCTTGCGGCTGCGATAGCATACACGCGAGAAGTGTCTTTGGCAATGCTGTAGTGGTTATGATGCGCTTTAAATATTTTTTTTTTCGATTGTCGGGCTGCTCGAATGAACTACACGCTTGAAATTTGCCGCGTCGTTACAGGACTTCACGCCTTCACGATCGGAACTGAGCGTATGGGCAGAGCCGCAAGCCGCGGTTATGCGCCTTGCTGGCGGTTATTTGAGAGCCTTGTCCTTGGCACGTTATTGCTTTTTTGTGTGTGTGTGCGTTATCACAGCCGTGTTTACATAGGTTATAGCGTCACCAATATCGCATATGCTTGTACCTATTCCGTTACATTTGTTTTTGCGCAAGGATTTCCTGTAGGGGTTAGAGGCTTTAGGTCCGAAACAGTATTTTAACTGAGGCAGCTTCAAGTCGCATTTAAACAAGTCTCGCTGTTGCAAGTGGTTCATTCTTGCGCTAGTTACCGAATTAAATCATACGCATGAAGCGATGCCGACATGATAGCTCGCGATCATTCGCATCATGTGGCAAGGTGCTTATCCTTTCAGTCAGTTTCTCACATCTTGTCATAGCTGGTCGTCGGCACATTCTTTTCTACATTCATTGAATGCTTCCTACAGAGCTTACGCAACTTCATCTCACGCGGCTGCCTCTCGCAAACTGTTGTAAACACGCCGTCGGCGCTCCGACGCCCCGTGCTCGGAGGCAGCTTGCGCACACGCTTCACCGGCGGCGGTGGCGCGACCGTGCAGGGCCGCGGTAAGCGGTGGGCGGGGCCTCCGCGCCGCGACGTCGATACAAGCGCTGGTTATATCGCCGGTGCCTACCACTGTTTACCAACATGGAATATGTCTATATAAAGCACTCGCTTTTGGCGCACTTCCTTTCTTTTCGCCAGGAGCTCAGTCAGAAAACATCTCCACGCAGCTACTCATTGTGAGCACCCCAGAGGCAAAAGCAGTGGCGCGGCGGGCTATCAGCGCAGCAGCAGCTCGGGCTCGCCGTCAAGACCCTACGTCATGATGTGACAACGTGTCACGTCTTTATATGATGTGTGGCCGAATATTTCACGGTTTTACCGGTAAGCGTTGGAGCTTCACCCCACTCATCAGCATTCACTTCATGGTGGTGGCGTGGATTTTTTTTAATATTGTGTACTGCAGGGAACCGTTTTGTTTGAGCAAGCTGTTTTATTTTTTAAATACTTTGGAAGCCGCAAAGGAGCTCCACAATTACACACCTCACATGATGGCAACAAGATGGCAACAAGATTTCACGTACTGTTCCTAATAGCAATATTGCTTTCAAGCTCACAGACTCGCTGGAGATGAGCGGGTCAGCAGTGTCGATGTGGCTGTTGCTGTGTGGGACCAACTTGCACTGGCAGCATCGCTTGCACGCAGAACTCCTTTCCTTAAGATTATATTCATAGAGCACAATATTTTGCAATGCCACTGTCTTCGCTTCATTTATTCAATGAATTCACACCAGCCAACGATTGCTCATGCTCGCTTATGAGCTCTGACGCGAACTTGCTTGAACTGAGGAGTGCCATCGTCGTCTTGAGGGTAAGGGAAACGTGGCACTGACAGCAGAAACCAGAAGTGGTAAAAAACAAAATTCGATTACAAGGGACCTTTCTAAATTGCAATAAAATGATATTGAAGATAAAAAAGAAAGAAAGTTAAGTGACATGTGTGGCGCTGCGATTGTGCAAACGTTAGCTTTCATGGACTACATGTGGGAGCGTAGAAGGAAAGTGCGCACTTTGGCTCCTTAGCCTTCGCTGTGCTGCCACAGACAGTTGTCGCCAGGTGTAGCGTGGTTCTATGTCAACCACTATACAGACATTTGAGATAGTGTGCACAAATTCCTATCCTGATGTTTCTGCTGCCACGGTGGTGCAGTGGTTACGGAGAATGGCTGCTGCCAAAAGATGCAGGTTCGATCCTGCTCATAGTTGACACATTTTGATGGAGGCAAAATGTTAGAAGTGTCTGTGGGCTATGTTATTTCAGTGCATGTTTAAGAACCCCAGATGGTTGAAAATTCTGGAGCTCTCCACTACGGTGTTCCTCACAGTCATGTCGTGGTGACGGGAAGGAAAACCCCAGAAATTATTATCCTGATGTTTCCTTGAAAATCGACACGATATTATCCATTCAGGGTAGAGTTGGGAAACTGGTAGGCTCACTGCTGAGCATTTTGCACAGCACAAGATGCAACTTTCTTGTCTTCTTTTCCTAACCTAACCTGTGTAACAGAAGTGCTAGTATGCATTGCAAGTGTTTCCCCTTTCCGCAAAGAGCTACATTGCATAATGCCTTGATGGTTTATGCTACATCCTGGCATAAACCATCAGGGTATTATGCAGTGTGGCTCTTTGTGGAAAGGGGGAAACACTTGCAATGACATGTAGAAACTGGAACCAGTTTTTGCTGTAGTGTCATTTTCCCTCAGCCAATTGTAGTGGCCCTCCTACTGTCATGAATGGCTTTGTTGTCCGATTGGTCCACTATAACCTGAGCTTACCTGCTGCTTATTTACTCATATCAACCACTCAAACCTCAATGTGATCATCCAAAGTGACTGTTTCCTGCTTATCATCAGCTTTCTGTTTCTGCTAGCACTCTTCCTCAAGCATTTACTATTTCATCTGGAATTCATGGAAGCAGGCTGACTGAAGTCACTAGAATTCTAGTCCTTAGCATCAGCTTGTGAACCGTTTCGCTGGCTGCAGGCGAAGTCTTCTTAAAGCTCAGTCTGTAACTCTGTAGTCTATCGTAGGCACCATTTTCTCTTAAAGGGCAACTCCGGCGGTTTTTTCATGTCCCAGTATGAATGTTTTCCAATGGCACTGAAAGTCCTAACGCACCAAAAATTTTAAATAAGCAACTGAAAGTCGTCTTCAGACCGAAACTGAAACAGGTAGGTGCTTCGTGGAGTGTGTGCGGTGATGTCACAACCTTCCAGTCACCAGAAATATGGAACTGGCGCCAAAGAAATGCCAGTGGCGAGGTCATACGACGATATATTCAGTTATGCCAGCTTTTCTGGTCTTGACGGAGACAATTTGAGTGCTGGAGTATCGTCATTTTGCTTTTGATGGACCGCTGGCTCGGGTAGGCAGCGCGGAGGTAGTGATGTCAAAAACACAGTGGCCTGCGTGGGAATCTCATTTGCAAGTCTAAGCGAGAGAGTTGCACCCCTTGACTGGCCGTTGCCAGTAATGCGGTTTTTGAGCAACGCAGAGCGCTCTCATTGCAAAGCACCAAAAACACTTTCCTCCGCAGACGCGCACGCTGTTGCATGCAATGTGCTGCGTGCATTTTTACGAGCTGCACATTTTGAGGGATCATATCAGCGACAATAAACAACCAAAAATACTAACCATGTATATGCAACAGAACAAATGAAATGAGTCATTTATTTCACGTACTGTTCCTAATAGCAATATTGCTTTCAAGCTCACAGACTCGCTGGAGATGAGCGGGTCACCAGTGTCGATGTGGCTGTTGCTGTGTGGGACCAACTTGCACTGGCAGCATCGCTTGCACGCAGAACTCCTTTCCTTAAGATTATATTCATAGAGCACAATATTTTGCAACACCACTGTCTTCGCTTCATTTATTCAATGAATTAACACCAGCCAACGATTGCTCATGCTCGCTTATGAGCTCTGACGCGAACTTGCTTGAACTGAGCAGTGCCATCGTCGTTTTGAGGGTAAGGGAAACGTGGCACTGACAGCAGAAACCAGAAATGGTAAAAAACAAAATTCGATTACAAGGAACCTTTCTAAATTGCAATAAAATGATATTGAAGATAAAAAAGAAAGTAAGTTAAGTGACATGTGTGGCGCTACGATTGTGCAAACGTTAGCTTTCATGGACTACATGTGGGAGCGTAGAAGGAAAGTGCGCACTTTGGCTCCTTAGCCTTCGCTGTGCTGCCACAGACAGTTGTCGCCAGGTGTAGTGTGGTTCTATGTCAACCACTATACAGACATTTGAGATAGTGTGCACAAATTCCTATCCTGATGTTTCTGCTGCCACGGTGGTGCAGTGGTTACGGAGAATGGCTGCTGCCAAAAGATGCAGGTTCGATCCTGCCCATAGCTGACACATTTTGATGGAGGCAAAATGTTAGAAGTGTCTGTGGGCTATGTTATTTCAGTGCATGTTTAAGAACCCCAGATGGTTGAAAATTCTGGAGCCCTCCACTACGGTGTTCCTCACAGTCATGTCGTGGTGACGGGAAGGAAAACCCCAGAAATTATTATCCTGATGTTTCCTTGAAAATCGATACGATATTATCCATTCAGGGTAGAGTTGGGAAACTGGTAGGCTCACTGCTGAGCATTTTGCACAGCACAAGATGCAACTTTCTTGGCTTCTTTTCCTAACCTAACCTAACCTGTGTAACAGAAGTGCTAGTATGCATTGCAAGTGTTTCCCCTTTCCGCAAAGAGCTACATTGCATAATGCCTTGATGGTTTATGCTACATCCTGGCATAAACCATCAGGGTATTATGCAGTGTGGCTCTTTGTGGAAAGGGGGAAACACTTGCAATGACATGTAGAAACTGGAACCAGTTTTTGCTGTAGTGTCATTTTCCCTCAGCCAGTTTTAGTGGCCCTCCTACTGTCATGAATGGCTTTGTTGTCCGATTGGTCCACTATAACCTGAGCTTACCTGCTGCTTATTTACTCATATCAACCACTCAAACCTCAATGTGATCATCCAAAGTGACTGTTTCCTGCTTATCATCAGCTTTCTGTTTCTGCTAGCACTCTTCCTCAAGCATTTACAATTTCATCTGGAATTCATGGAAGCAGGCTGACTGAAGTCACTAGAATTCTAGTCCTTAGCATCAGCTTGTGAACCGTTTCGCCGGCTGCAGGCGAAGTCTTCTTAAAGCTCAGTCTGTAACTCTTTAGTCTATCGTAGGCACCATTTTCTCTTAAAGGGCAACTCCGGCGGTTTTTTCATGTCCCAGTATGAATGTTTTCCAATGGCACTGAAAGTCCTGTAACCGCCAGGGTGGTAGGGTGGTTCAGTTTTCTCAGAAACGCACCAATAATTTTAAATAAGCAACTGAAAGTCGTCTTCAGACCGAAACTGAAACAGGTAGGTGCTTCGTGGAGTGTGTGCGGTGATGTCACAACCTTCCAGTCACCAGAAATACGGAACTGGCGCCAAAGAAATGCCAGTGGCGAGGTCATACGACGATATATTCAGTTATGCCAGCTTTTCTGGTCTTGACAGAGACAATTTGAGCGCTGGAGTATCGTCATTTTGCTTTTGATGGACCGCTGGCTCGGGTAGGCAGCGCGGAGGTAGTGATGTCAAAAACACAGTGGCCTGCGTGGGAATCTGCTAAACATCTTTAAAATTCATTTACAGGATACATAACTAAATGACTTACATCTGCCTTACTTGGCACATATTATTACAGTACCGAGGAGAATATATATTGAAAATTTTATTGAGATCAGTGGACACTGAAAAATTGCCGGAGTTGTTCTTT
Organism: Hyalomma asiaticum; assembly: GCA_013339685.2. Classification (NCBI taxonomy): domain Eukaryota; kingdom Metazoa; phylum Arthropoda; class Arachnida; order Ixodida; family Ixodidae; genus Hyalomma; species Hyalomma asiaticum. The sequence goes on along the minus strand of CM023482.1, from coordinate 2,719,855 downwards.
AAAGGTTGTCTGGGTAACATTTATGGCAGTTTGATGAGACCATTGCTGTGTATCATGGACTGGAAGTTATGCAGTCGTGCAAAAACTATTGACAAGGTGGACGCTCTTCTCGGCTGTGTCTTGTTGCTGAGAGTCACTGCTTCAAGTATGCCGTACTTTGCAAAATTACACACACAGTGAGCTAATTTTGCCAGCTCAGGTGCCTGGAGCATTCGCTTTCGTTACAGCCTTTTGAGGAATGCTAATTCAGGAGTGGAGTCCTTGTGTGGTCCATGTGCTGATGGCAGATGCAACAGCACTCAACTATATTTTGCATCTATGTGAAACTTGGCCAAGGCACAGCATTTGTTGATGCCAAAGTGGAACATACTGCGGTATCTGCTTTCTTGTTAGTGGGACTTTTCTAGCATTTTTCTAGTCACAGTGGCATGTGCAATTTTGAGGTGTTTGCGAAGTTGGTGGTTAGTGCATGTTCTTTCCAGAGTTTTTGCAAAAGAGCTGATGAAAGATGCCAAGGTGAGGAGAGGCAGTGTACCTAGCCTTTCTGTGTAACCCCTTCCAGTTCTTATTCATCTGTTTCACACGAAACTTCAAGTACGCATTGGCCGAGTGAAGTCTTTGCATGGGATGGTGCATGATCATCCATATTTAGTAGCAACACAGCACAGTGTCGTCACGTATCTGCATCTTAAAGTGAAGTGGCACAGGTGTATAAGGGCATGGAGACGGTGCTTTGTGTCACCTCCTAAAGTGTGAAAGCAAGATGGAGTCGCTTTGCTGATAAGCTCGCAAACTGTGCATGCCTCTAGTGCCGGAGCGCACCGTGACATTGTAGCACGCGCAAGTGTGCTTTAATCAATGCTGCATGTTGTGTAGTTCCTGCTTGCAACAGCTGGGCCACTCAAGTGTCATACAAGGAAACTTGGAAGGTGTGTTTCAAAAAGCAAAGTGAGCATAGCATGTCCTTGTGCTTTGGGATACAACACGAAACACTGCCTGTGATCCAGTGTGCACTGTGCTGAGTAATGCATCAATCGCATGTGCAGCTTGTGAAGCTAGGCAGAGAGACAGTTGCCCCAGCTTGTGGGGTTTCCGTTAAACTTGCACAGGAGCAAGCTGTTCTTTATTTGCCTGGATATATGAGCAACTGGCTGCGGCTGTTGCTGTTTGAACAAGGGCGAACACCTATTGGATTCATTTTTTGCTGTCTCGGCAGCAAACAGAACTGGTTTTTTGAAGGGATGGGGCTTGTGCTTCTGCACATTTGTGCACCACATGACAAACATGGTCTTTACTGCATTTTACACTCTGTGCCTGAAAATTTTCAATGATTACCTTGTTCAAAACTAAAAACCTATACCCTCTTTGATCTTGGAATGTGCTTGACCTAATGTGAAATATAGTGGTTACTGAACTATATCAAAATGCTTTATGTTTGTCAGGCAATATGGGAGCCAAGAAATGTCATCTTTTGTGTTCATATGATGGTAATTCTGGTACCCACTTCCCAGTATAGGCACGCTCACGTAGCAGCGTGCTGCAACATGAAGTTTGCTCCATGTCGCTGACCAGCTCACAGAGGTTTTAAAAAGGAAGTGCACTCTTTAGTAGCTTAACCACAATGGGTACTTATCGGCTAGGATGTTGGCTTGCTAGCTCGATGCAGTGGGTTGAATACTTAGCCTCATCAGCCACATTCATGGCGCCTAAATACAAAAAAGCACCTGCGTGCATAGATTCATTTTTACATTATAGAACTCTAAGCGGTCGAAATTAATCTGGAATCCTCTGTTACACTATTCCTTGTAATGTTATTGTGGTTTAACTCCATTAATTGTTGACTTCAAGAGAGTGGTAAAGAGAAGAAAAGCCATTTAAGATTGTCGAAGCATACAAATAGCTCGCAGCGAACTATTCTGCTTTATCCATGCCCAACTTTGAATTATGTGTGGCAATGAACATGCCAGCATGCATGTCCGAAGAACTCTTTTCATTGTCTTCACCTTCCCTGTGCCCAGTGCTGTGCTTTCGTTGCGCATTATTGTGGACCGACAAGAAAAGTGGAAAAACGTTCATTGTTCACGTGAAAAAATATGAATTTTAAACATGAGTAATCTGTTGGTTATGCTGGTTCTATGCCAGGAGATAGTATAGGACACATAAAAGGGAACTGGCATATTTGTACTCTTTACAGGCATTGGGTAGAAGCTCATGGATTCAAGATGCCCAGCCAACTTTCCTCTGGCACTTAATAACCGTACTGTCATAAGGTGATATGTCCCCATGTCATTGATAAGGAGCCTGTGCTAGTATCGGAGTGGCGTGCAACACAGGTGAGCAGTGAATACAGTGCTTCAGTTGGAGTAAAGTGAAGATAACATTGCTTAGCATGTATACTGAGTGCACACCAGATGCCAACATTGTATTGCCAAACTAAACACAGCATTGCTCTGTATTGCAAGTAATGCATGCTGGTGTCTCTTTAGCATGGCCATTTCAGTGTAGCATTTGTTTCCCCTTATTCTCTGCAACACAGCCATATGTTTCATGGTTCCACAGTGAAGCATATTGTTTCTGAATAACTGTAATAAACAATTTATATAAATGGAATTTTATGTGTGGCTTTCCTTCTGGGTGTGGCGTTGTAGTTTACTATGTTCCTTAACAACAAACAGGTGCATGCAATGTTCCTTACATTAAATTTAAAAAATAAGGGCACACATAATTGATTTTCAGATACAGGTGAGCAGTGAATACAGTGCTTCAGTTGGAGTAAAGTGAAGATAACATTGCTTAGCATGTATACTGAGTGCACACCAGATGCCAACATTGTATTGCCAAACTAAACACAGCATTGCTCTGTATTGCAAGTAATGCATGCTGGTGTCTCTTTAGCATGGCCATTTCAGTGTAGCATTTGTTTCCCCTTATTCTCTGCAACACAGCCATATGTTTCATGGTTCCACAGTGAAGCATATTGTTTCTGAATAACTGTAATAAACAATTTATATAAATGGAATTTTATGTGTGGCTTTCCTTCTGGGTGTGGCGTTGTAGTTTACTATGTTCCTTAACAACAAACAGGTGTATGCAATGTTCCTTACATTGAATTTAAAAAAAAAAGGGCACACATAATTGATTTTCAGATTTCCATAACCCTTTGTATTAAATTTCATACATAGCATGCATTGCTGTGAAGACCAGCAAGACTTGTACTACCTGTGTTTGGGACTGGAAATGGTTCGGTGTTTTTACCAGCATATATGTGATATTGTTTTAAAACTGAGTGTAAAGTGACAGTTTGTTGCCTAAAAATAAAGTGTGTGATGCAGTTAATACATTGTTTTTAAACACATCGCATTTGTTGGTTTCCTTTCCTGGCTTTTTCGTTTGCAGTTCATCACGGCACATTATGTCCAGGTACATGCTTGGCATGTACAAGCATTTAAAACCACGTTATCTTACAACGAGACACACAAGACAATTCAGTTTGCTAGCTAAACTTTGCATAGCTTTCACATTACTGTGTGGTATGTATTGTGGGAGATAGCCACATCTCTATAGTCTTCATGCACAGGCCTCCATCTCGGCCAGCCATGCCGAATTTAGTAGCATCCAGGCCAGGCTGGTGCATTCATGCACACTTGAGTGGCGTTTGCACTGGTGGTTGGCAAAAGTCCATGACCTGCAATATACGAGCTACTCACGGCAACCATTGTCCTCGCTAGCTTACCCTTTGTCACACGTAGGTATGTGCCTCAGTGTATGTTTGTGTTGATCCTTGCACACCTATGGCCATGTAAAGTAACCTGCAGTGCATTGCCGCAAGTATTTTGACATCAAGTTCCCGCGCTGCCGATTGGTTTGGAAGCTTTGTGACTTCCATCACCAAGCCAGACAACCGGTCTGCGAATGACTTTGCGACCTATTTGGTTGTTCAACCTCCTTTGGTCGCCAATGTGAATTCCTCTCTAGACTTTCCTTGTTCACTTCAGCAACCTTTTGCTGGCTTCCCCACACTCCTTTGCTCTGCAGAGGCATTGGCACTACGCCACTTGCTCGTGGCAGCCTGCTGTAATGGCAGTGTGCCACCTGCAGTGAAACCTTGGGAGCTCGTAAACCAAGTGAGGATTCTGTGAGGTAGGTAACATCTGATCTTGTAGGAGCCCGCAACTGCCCTAGACTATGCCAAGACTGCAAATACGTAGCCCTTTCCCACAGTGTAAAATAGAGTATAGCATTTTTGAAGTTGTCGCTGTGCTTCAATTACCATAGCTGACGTCCGTTCTGCTGGTGTGATTTTGGGGAGTGGAAAATTTCTTGCTGGAAGAGGTGAAAGCGCTCTCCATGTTTAAGAAAAAAAAACACTTTATTTTCATTTTATACAGTACAGAATAGGTCGAGAAGTTTTGTAAAATTGCGGAACTGAGGGCTGCAAAGTATGTGGTCGAAGGAATATCAGTGCAAATATGGATGGCATTCAGAAAAGTTATCTTGAACACAGACACTATTAGAGTCCATGTTTAAACTCTGGGGGATGGGGACCCTTTCATTGTGAGAAGAGGGGCACAGCCCTCCACCCCGCCTTCCCTTTGCAGGTCAACTGTAGTGCTGCGGCACCTATTCTACATGTGCAGGAGTACAATTTTTTTTTGTCAGCATATTGCATTGTGTGGAAAAATTCTTACTCTACCATCTTCCAAATAATGATTTATTCACAGTTATTTGGTTGATGTGTGAGCAATACAGGAAAACTGATACTGTTGCACTGCTGCATCCGTTTCTGAGACACTGCAGGTGATGGGCGAATCACCACCCTGTTCGACAAAGCTTTTGGCACAGCATACTTTCACAAGGTACTTGAGGAAGAAGCTGCCTGCCAGGTTAACAGTTAAAGGGGTCATGAAAAGAATTAAGATGCCTGGTTGAATTTTCACTGCTTCAGTATGCATTCAACAGGCCAATTCAGAAATATTTAGGCAACATATTCAGTGCACATTTAATAACGCCCGTTTGAAACACCAGTGTTTTTGTGCTCAGAAAAGACTATGAGACACCACGGGCCGGTATGGCATTCTTCGGTGGCATTTCGGTAAGATATTTTTAAGTGTAAAGGTATAGTGAACTTGCGTTTGCTCTAAGAGAATAGATCTTCTTGAAAGCTAGAAAGTAAGAAAATACTTTGAAACTGTGCGATGCCATCATTCGGAAGCAAAGCTGCAGCGTGGTTTGTTTTCCCGTAGCCTCCACAGGCGTGCCAATCTCTCAAGCCTGGTGGCAACATTGAGAAAAATGCATGCAGGTGAAGACGAAACTGTTTTTTTGTCACTCTAAATTAACCCACACGGTGCAACGGAAGAATGCATACTGTTGATTGGAGGGTCGGGATACCAAATACGCACTTGGTAGAAAATCTTCAGAAAACATTTCACAACCACTTTGATTTTAATTGATTTATTTGCAAAAAACATGTGCACTTGGTATTGCACAAGTTTTGTGGAATACCAACTACACATGATTTTCATGCTATTCCATGTTGTGGACTCGGTTTTAACAGCTCGGCCACTAAACGCCCGCTCTGCCGCAGGTTAACTGGCAGATTATGCGTGTATATATAAGCCTGTGTGTGGGCTCTGGGCACCTCCAATGAATGGAGACTTTAATCCCTGATTTAAATCCAGAATTTTTTGGCTGCATTGTTAGTTACCATGGTAAACTAACCTCACTTTGAGCTTTGGCGCAGAAACATGTTTTAAACCACTGCTTGTACAATGGAAAGTTATAAATCAGCCCTTGGTGAGCAAAGTAGAATGTCCAACCAAATGCTGACATGAATACTGCTGCCGAAGTGGTGTTCCACTGACACTCGCTAGTCAGTGGAACATTGTTATATGCACATTCAAAGCAGACATGGTGACGGAAACATGGCTACGAGTATAAGCGGCTGGAAAGTTCCAGTAGCTCAAAGACTTTTGCAATAGTGATGTGATCAGGTGATGCAGGTAGGTGGCAGCATGATTCTTGTGGTTTGCAAACTTCTTCAAGGCTGCTCTTGTGCGAAACAAGCAAAAAGGAGTAAAACATTAAAGTGCTAGCTGTAGCTCTTCTCCCTCAAGTTTCGCTAGACTTCCATGATGGAGGACCTGCACAAAAATAAATGACATGTATTCCCACGTGATAAATATGCATAATAAATATGACTGCACGTCTTCAATTAGCACACCAAGGATTCGCTACTGTGAAAATGGTCCACGTTACATGCGAACTGAACCTTGAATAGGCACTCGAGAATTCGAATTATAGTGGCACAGTCTAAATGAGTAAAATTGGCTATAGGACGCGTATAAATTCCATCCTAGCCCGACGCTTGCATTTTCGGTGGAGGCAAAATGCTACAGGCCCGTGTACTGTGCGTTATGAGCACGTTACAAAGCGCGAGCGCGCCGAAGTTTACGATGCCCTCCACTACAGCGCGCCTCATTTTCATGTAATGGTTTTGGCTCGTAAAACCCTAGAAATTATTAAAACGCATACAAGAGTCGTTCGACGCTGCTTAAGGTTAGATCAATAGCCCCGCCACGGTGGTCTAGTGGCTAAGGTACTCGGCTGCTGATCCGAGGGTCGCGGGATCGAATCCCGGCCGCGGCGGCTGCATTTCGATGGAGGCGAAATGTTGAGGCCCGTGTGCTGTGCGATGTCAGTGCACGTTAAAGAACCCCAGGTGGTCGAAATTTCCGGAGCCCTCCACTACGGCGTCTCTCATAATCGGAACTGGTTTTGGGACGTAAAACCCCACAAAAAGAAAAAAAAAACAAAAAAGGTTAGATCATAGGGATGGTCGATCAAAATTTTTAATCGATTAATCGTTAATCGTTCATCGATTTAGCCATTCATCGATTAATTGCTTTCGATGTAATGTTTTAATCGATTAATCGAAATTTTTTATAGGTGCTTGAAAAATGGTGCCTTGTTGTTTGAGAAGCGTTGCTTGTGTTTGATAGCGACACAAGTGTTTATCCGACGCGCTAGAGATCACATGCGCGCATTAGCGGCTGCGTGAAAATTCGCACTTTCGCCCACTGAACACAGGGAGCCCGTCGTCTTTTGATGATGTCAAGGATCCAAAATTCCGTGGGTGGTCATGATCCACGGACAATTCGGCAGCAGGTCGTATTTTCTCTAAGTCTGCCTATTAGAGCGAACCGAAGTTGGAGGCGCTTTCGGCGACCGACGCTTCTTGGAACGTCGCACAGGACACATGCAGTGTCGCCGAGGGCTAGAAAATTCCGAGAAAGGTAAAAAAAAGGAAGGAGACGAGGACTAAAGGAAAGTTAACGACGCTCGCTCTTGTAGGGACGGCAACAATTCTCGGTTTGTCCATTAGATATTGTGGAAGCCCTCGATAATACTATAACCACGAACTGACGTGATCTGTCCCTTGTGGTCACTCATGCTAGATTGCACAGCAGCATACCGGTCTCAAACAGGCGATCAGTGCAGGACATCTCCGGGAAATATAGTGACACGAGTTTTCCCTCCCGGCTAGAATAAACGGCAGCTGTGCCAGTATACTGCAAAGGCTTCACCTGGTCGCCGACTTAGCTCGGCGCTACACGCACCTTTTCAGTCGCGCGTATAGCTCGAACTGTGAACGCTGTCTAATGTATCAGAGATTAGAACACCTAGTATTTCGCGACTGTCATCCATTCGTGCCACAGCAGTAGACGGCGGCCTCTAGGCTGGCTGACATGGGAGTACAAGCAACGGTTAAAAGCTGTATTTCACCCGAAATGGGCGACCATACAGGATTACCAAATGCTACAAGGTCATTTTTTGAATAGGAATGGATTGGATACGAAACGTTTGGTATACCAATGCGCAAAGTTGCGCATTATGAAAAGCGACTATTAGACTTAAATATACATAGTGCTTATTTAGCACAAAAAAAAAAACAATACACAGGAAGGAAGGACAGGACAAAGCGCTACTCTCAACTGATATCGTTTATTGCGTCACCCCACTCTTTATACCACCCAGATACTGGAAGGACATGCGTAGTAACACCAAGCGCGGCAACCACCACAACTTCATCATCCGAGCACACTCATGATAGCGCTTCCAAAAAAGAAAATTCATTGCTAAACAAGGTCAAGGAAGGCACACTAATATACTGGGAACCCAAGGACTTTATGTAAAACGCTTCTGATAATTCTCGGGCGGTGGTGTCACCGCTCTTCTTTAAAATACTAGTCTGTCTAAACAAGGCTTGACATTTACACTTTTTGCAATGTTGAGCTAAATGTGAGCCTGTACCGGTTGGCAGGGATCGCTCATGTTCTTTGAGGCGCTCCTTGACACAGCGGCCTGACTGACCTACATACACTTTGCCACAAGAGAGTGGAATCTTGTAGACCACACCTACGCTGCATTCTACAAAGTTGAAATGTTGCTTTTCACATTGCGGCTTATTGTTTTCTTTACCGATACGCGAGCACAGCATTGACAGTTTCCGGGGGGCAGAAAACACTACTGGAATTTGGTACCTGGCAGCCACATTCTTAAGATTGTGAGCCACTTTGTGGCAATATGGGAGGTCGTATTAAATATAGCTAAAGTGGTTTCTCTCCATTATGCGACTATTAGACCTTTTTCATAATCCTCGAGCGCGTTTCCCTGCACAGCGTATTCGCCCTACTAATGGTGGCCCCTGTCACGTTACAAGTGGAGGCGAGGTCCCAGTTACACGTGCTGGGGTTTCACTACTATGAGTGTTTATGTCAAGAGAGCTGAGTCGGCATTTTCCGCGTCATACCACGCTGTTTTGCAGAAATGAATAGCTGCCATAAGTTGGGCTGAGTGTATTGCAGGGAAACTAGCAATACAGTTATCAAAGGGTATATAGGCGTTAAGGCGGACAGCTAGGCTAGTTGGTATCAAGCGTAATGAAATATGATTACCAGCGTCCATATCCCCTTTGCGCAAGCAGTAATGTCTGATTATGTCTATACGGATCATTCATTATTAACCCCATCATCATGCTTCATCACTCTTTTCCCCTGTTGCTTTGTCCCCAAAGTAGAGTAGGAGGCCGGGGCGTACTAGATCAGGCCACCCTTTCTACGTTCCAATAGATTATCTCTCTTTCTTTCATTGGTGACAAACAATCTTTGTTTCGCTAAGGAGTAAAATACAACGGCAATAAGAACTGAACCGGTCAAGAAATAAGCAGCGCATATTACAATGTGGCACTTACACAAGGAGCAAGTAAAATCTGGGGGCTAAATAAAACGGTGTAGGCGACGGAGATCGGCAAGAGTTCATTTCTATCGCTATGGGGTATGGCCGCCTGCGGCTCCGGGCTCCTACTTGCGCAGAAATATGCGCTCGACATCTGCGTCTTGGCGTCGCGCGCCTCGCAATCATGCGCTCCAGCCAAGGGGCGGTGCTGGGGTTGTGGGGAGGGTGGGGGGCGCAATCGATTAATCGAAGAGCTCTAATCGATTAATTCGATTAATCGAAAGGGCGAAATCGATGACGATTAATCGATTAAGCATGTACATTTAATCGATTAATCGATTAATCGTTCATCGATTTTACCATCCCTATTAGATCAATAAAGGTCCGCGATTGACGATTTCTTGCGTAAACCGGAAATATCCGAGCGCTACAAAGCTCCTTGTAGGATCGTAACACAAAACGCGCACGTCAACCACAAAAGGTACGCTTTAAGAAATATGTTCTGCACTATTAGCGTATTCACTGGCTGGCGTGTACGCAACAGCGTGGAACATTTAAAAAAAAAAAGAAAAGGAAACTTGCTTACCTTTCCAAGCGACGCCTTGACATCCGCCAAACCGGCGTCACCGGCGTACCCGTGGGCGTGGCGAATAGCACTGGAACGCGGACGGCGAGATTCGGAGGCATGGGTCGGCGGTGCTAGGGAAAGAATCTAGGGCCTAAACAGACCTAGAGACAGCTACGAGCACTGCGGCGACAAAAGGTACTTATGGGCGTCAGCGTTCCTTACGCGGCCGCCAGTGGCGCTGCAGTCAACTGACTGCATCGGTTAGGATCCGCATTTACGCCGCCCCGCCACGGTAGTCTAGTGGCTACGGTACTCTGCTGCTGATCCAAGGGTCGCGGGATTGAGTCCCGGCCTCGGCGGCTGCATTTCGATGGAGGCGAATTGTTGAGGCCCGTGTGCTGTGCGATGTCACTGCACGTTGAAGAACCCCAGGTGGTCAAAATTAATGGAGGCCTCCACTAAGGCGTCTCTCATAGTCAGAGATGGTTTTGGGACGTTAAAACTCACGAATCATCATCATCAGACTTCCAAATCAAATCTCTGAGCACTTCAAAGCGTACAAGCACAGGCACTACGAGTTTGCCTCGGCCTTGCACGACGCGTTTCAACAGCGGGAACGGTAATATTGGCTCGAGAACATCCCATCACGACCTACATCACAACCGTTGCGTTAAGGACACATGTTCGGCATAGTCAAACGAAGAACCGTGCAAGACACGGACACAAGGGGAGAAATGAACAACACAAACGCCGACTAACAACTGATGCAGAGCACAGAGGCGACAAAGAAAGAAGACACACAGCTTATCTGCGCATGCTCGGAACGGTAGCGCCACCTGTCATACGGTTACACGTGCCGGTCTACGCGATAGACAACTGCTAAGGCATTCTATCTCCTCTCTGTTTAAGCTAATCGACGGCTGACTCACGTACGCACTTCCACTAATACTGATATGCCAGGCCTCGACCAATAAACGCGTCTCTTCATTCTTATGTCTGTACAGGATCTCGCTTTCGTCTAACTCGGGCGTGCAGCTACAGACCTGGCAGTGCAAAAATAGATTAGACGGCGTTCCACCTGATAGCGACCTTCTATGTTCAATTCATCTTTGATTAATACAACGCCCAGTTTGCCCTGCATAAAAACGTCCGCAGCTAAAAGGAATCTTATGAACCGCACCCATGCGACAGTCGGTAAAATTGTTCTTGGCTATGTGCTTGACAGATATCCGTTCGCTTCTTTCCTTCCATCAGCTCATTTCTTCTATGCACGGCGGCACCAACCCTACCTAACTTATTGGGAGCCGTAAACAAAACATTAACCCCTTATCTACTTCCCACTTTCTTAAGCCTGTAAGAAACTGCATGGATATACGGAGTACTCACGACTCTTTTCTCGTTAATGTTACTCTCTGCTAAAGCTTTCGTTCCGGTCGAAGTCGACTTCTTAAGACGCTCAGCTACTGTGGCTATGGCTAGTCTAGGGTAACCTGCATCTAAGAGGCGCTCGACGTGTGCATTAAAGCTAATGGTCAAACGGTGCCCCCACGGTGGTCTAGTGGCTATGGTACTCGGCTGCTGATCCGGGGGTCGCGGGATCGAATCCCGGCCGCGGCGGCTGCATTTCGATGGAGGCGAAATGTTGAGGCCCGTGTGCTGTGCGATGTCAGTGCACGTTAAAGAACCCCAGGTGGTCGAAATTTCCGGAGACCTCCACTACGGCGTCTCTCATAATCAGAGCTGGGTTTGGGACGTTAAACCCCACAAATCAGTCAACGCCCGAGTTAGACGAAACCGAAATCCTGTACAGGCATAAGAACGAAGGTACGCGTTTACTGGTTGAGGCCTGGCAAATCAGTACTAGTGGAAGTGCGTGCGTGAGTCATCCGTCGATTAGCTTAAACAGAGAGGAGAGAGAATGCCTTAGCAGTTGTCTATCGCGTAGACCGGCACGTGTAACCGTTTGACAGGTGGCGCTACCATTCCGAGCATGCGCAGATAAGTGGTGTGTCTTCTTTATTTTTCACCTCTGTGTTGTGCATCAGTTGTTAGTCGGCGTTCGTGTTGTTCACTGCTCACCTTTGTCCGTGTCTTGCACGCCTCTCCTTGTGACTATGGAAGTTGCTCTATCTTTAGGTGCCTCAGCTCTGGGACATTGCCACAGGGACGTATTCAATGCCGTGTGCAATTACATACAAATGACAAATCAAAGGTGAAAAAAAAGGGGGAACACCAACCAAATTATAATCATCAAAAGTAAAATTCACTCCCAAAGATGACAAAACAACCCGACGTTTCGGGTCCCACTCGGACCCTTCTTCAGGGGTGACTGGAGGGCACTAGACAGCAGCAGTGCTTATAAGGCCTTCTCTTTCTTGCTCCTTTCTTTTGTTCTTTTTATTATTCTTTCTTCCTTCCTTTCTCACTTTCTCTTTTTCCGGTTCTTCAAACCGAGGGGGGTCATGCTATAGTGTTGAACCAGGTGCCGGAGTCCGCTAAAATAGACACTTGGCATTGCACTTGCAGACCGGTTCACGTTACCAGGTCTCGCCTGAATGTGCCATGATTCCACAAAAATCCGCTTATGAAAACTGGTTTCCAAGTCGAGGACGCGGGAGTTGTCAAAGTCGATGCGGTGGTCGTGCGCCTCGCTGTGTTCAGCTAATGCCCTCCTTTGTCTATCGAGCTTGCGGACATCGTTCCTGTGCTGTCGTAGCCTCTCTGGAAAGTTCTTCGTCTCTCCCACGTACGACGCGCCGCAATCTGAACAGGGAATGGAGTAAATCACACCTTGCGCTCTCTCCCTCGGCAGCCTGTCCTTCGGGCGCGGAAAGAAACGGCCAAGCATGGAAATTGGCTTGTGTGCTACTCTTATTCCCTGCTCACACAGCACACGTGTGAGCGCTTCGCTGGTACCCTGAACGTGGGGAATACACACTCGTATGGGCTTCGAAGGCGGCGGGTCAGTGTCCTTTCGAAGGGGTCGGCGGGGATTAGTCTGGCGGCGAGCAACCTTTCCAACGAAGGCTTTCGAGTAGCCGTTCTTTAGACGGTCGCTTCTGACCACCTGTTCCTCTATCCGCTTATTCTCCGAAGAATAAACCCTCCGTGCACGGGTCAGCAGAGCCGAAACCACCGCCGGTTTATGGTGGAAAGGGTGGTCTGAGCTAGCGTCGAGATAGCGACCGGTGTGAGTCGGCTTTCGGTACACCGAGAACTGGAGCATGCCATCCACCTTTGTCACAAGGACATCAAGGAACGGCAAGCAGTTGTTTTTTCCCGTTCCACGGTGAACTGAATGGCCGGCTCTATCCAGTTTAGGTGGGCCGTGAATGCGTCTACTGCAGAAGTTTTCAGAATACAGAAGCAGTCGTCGGCATACCGCAAAAATATCTTCGGAGTGATGTCGGCCGACTGCAATGCTCTTCCTTCCACCGCTTTCATCACGAGGTTCGCTTTTGTGACAGACAAACGCACCCATTGCAGTACCAGTTCGCTGCTTGTAGTACTCTCCGTTGCCAGAGAAGTACGTGCTGCTGACACAAAAGTTCGGCAGGCGGCTCAGCTCGTCGACGCTCAGGCTTGTTCTTTACCCGAGGTTCTTGTGACGCTCTAGTGCCTCCCGCGCTGTGGTCGCCGCGAGCTGAACGGGAACGCTTGTGAACAGGGAGACCACGTCAAAGGATACGAGGCATTCATCTTCGCAAACAGAAACAGGGGGCAGGAGTTCAACAAAATGGCTGCTGTCCTTTACCGTAGGTCGGCGTGCTTCCCACGAGAGGAGCCAAAGTCTTGTGAAGAAAACTTGACAGGGCTCGAAGTGGAGAAGATGTGAAATCCACAATCGGCCTCAAGGGAACACCGGGCTTATGGATCTTGGGGAGCCCGTAGAAGACAGGCGCAATACCGTTTCTGCACATCAAACGCAGGTGTAGAGCTCTGGCATCTGGGTGTTTCCCAAACACATCTCCTAGCAGCTTGTTGAGGTCTCTTTCTACCTGTGCTGTGGGGTCCTTCTTTAATTTGACGTAAGTGTCACTCTCAAGGTGGTCTTGCACTTTGCGGTCGTAGTCCTGCCGGTCAAGGATGACGGTGGCATTCACTTTGTCTGCAGGCAAGATGACAATGGCGGGGTCCTCGCGCAGCTCTCGTAGGGCTCGATTCTCCTCCGCAGACAGATTGGATGGCCGTTTTTTATTTAGGGCATGTGCCAGGATGCCAATCGCCTTCAGCCTCACTGATTCCTGGACCTTGGAGTCAAGACGACGGACCCCGTCCTCCACAGCTGCTGCAATCTTTACCAGGGGCGGTCGACTGCCCGACAAATTGAAGGTGTGGCCCTTGGTAAGGACGCTGGTCTCAGATAGTGACAACTTCTTGGACGAGAGGTTGAAAACAAACTTCGAAGCTTCTGAGTTCGGACGCTGTTTTTGCCGCAAAAGTGCTGAGAGCTTCTTACCTTGGGAGACGCGCTGTTTCTCCGCTGCACTCGAGGCGACAGAGCACGCGATGGAGTTCACAGCGGGAAAGAGTCCACCCAGGCGGTGCTCCAGTTGCCGACGCGTCGTACGACGCGTCGATTGCGGCGCGTCGTACGTGGGAGAGACGAAGAACTTTCCAGAGAGGCTACGACAGCACAGGAACGACGTCCGCAAGCTCGATAGACAAAGTAGTGCATTAGCTGAACACAGCGAGGTGCACGACCACCGCATCGACTTTGACAACTCCCGCGTCCTCGACTTGGAAACCAGTTGTCACAAGCGGCTTTTTGTGGAATCATGGCACATTCAGGCGACACCTGGTAACGTGAACCGGTCTGCAGGTGCAATGCCAAGTGTCTATTTTAGCGGACTCCGGCACCTGGTTCAACACTAGCATGACCCCCCTCGGTTTCAAGAACCGGAAAAAGAGAAAGTGAGAAAGGAAGGAAGAAAGAAGAAGAAAAAGAAAAAAAGAAAGAAGCAAGAAAAAGAAGGCCTTATAAGCACTGCTGCTGTCTGGTGCCCTCCAGTCACCCCTGAAGAAGGGTCCGAGTGGGACCCGAAACGTCGGGTTGTTTTGTCATCTTTAGGAGTAAATTTTACTTTTGATGATTATAACTTGGTTGGTGTGCCCCCTATTTTCACCTTTAATTTCGTCCCAACCAGACAGATCTCTGTCAAATGTTCACCTTTAAATGATAAATCGTATGCGATTTTGACAATTTCTGTTAAAAAAAGTCAATCGTAAAGACAGACTACTGATCGTCAATATTGTGAAACATACTTAAGATATTCTTCTGTATATGTTTTGGTGACTCATCTGTCAGGTTTGAATGGTTAACATGCACAATTCCACTAATTAAATTCCCTCTAAGACATCCTTTTTTTTCTCTCTATCTGTTCCTTCCAATCATTTAAAATCAAAACGTAATCATCAAATAACTCTTGGCCAATCCCCCCTGGTGGGTAAGTGCCGTAGTTCTACAGCATCATCATCATCATCATCGAGATTAAACAGTTAACAGAAACCGTTTATCAGTCTCGGATCCCTATTTTATATTTGGCGCAGCCCGACAGAATGTGGATAGAAGTAGGAGTTGGTACTACTGCGGCGGGACAACCGTACGTCAAGTCCTACAAAGCTGAAGACGAGCAGCAAGTCCAACTCCAGGAGTCGGCGACGTCACCAAGCCTGCTTCAGTTCATCGCAAGCAAGGCGAATGTCACCGAGGAGGACCTCATCGGCCGAGGTACGTGGAAATTCAATATCAAGATGCGCGACTATGAAAAGTACTTCAGGCAGATAACTACGGAGAAGCAGTTTTCAAGTGGGGCAAACCAGCACATTGCAGTGCTTATGCAGCAGATGTTGCAAGTGCAGGCGGTGCAGGCTGAGGAACATGGACAATTGCTTGCTATGTTAAGGGAGACACTACGCGCTAACACGTGTCAAAATGAGTTGGTCAAGCCGGACATGTTCGATGGGACGTCCTCGTCCGCAACTACTTGGCTGAAATTCTTCAAGTACGCTTGTGAGAAGAATAGGTGGATGATGTCACAAGACAAAGTACAGAATATGAGGTTGTTCCTCACTCACAATGCCAAGAAGTGGTACGAGCTCCGAATATTAGACCATCAGGACGATTCCTGGGACCAGTGGAGCGCAAGTTTCATCTCGGTTTTTGACCAAAACCCTGTCGACCGTTGAGACAGATTTATATTTTTCAAACAACGTTCAGGCTCACTTATTGATTACTTCTACGAGAAGAGACGGCTGTTACAATTAGCAGACCCTGAGCTGCCTGAATCATCCATTGTGCCTTTAGTCATCCATGGTGTGACAAAGGAGTGTCAAAAGCAAGTGCAAATAAGATCGCCTAAGACAGTGGAAGACCTACTGGGATGTCTTAAGGATGTTTGCCATGAGGCATCTGGACACGCTGCACAGCATAACTGGACCCATCCAGCGAGAGTTCCTACAAATAATGCGGGTACCACTTCATACTATCGTCCTAACAACAGAGACCTCCAGGAGACAAAAAACTAATAAATGTGGGTGCACAGCCCCACCCGTGTAACCAAAATGAGGCTGTCTACTTCATTCGACCGAATGTTTTACAAGGTTCACTGATTATAAATGGAAGAAAAGTAAATGCATTAGTTGACACAGGAGCTTCTATAAGCCTAATCATAAAATCATGGTGAAGCCAGAGGATATGCAGCAAGGTAAAATGGTAGCAGTTAATAGCTATATGATGGATCATCTCGAACTCTGCATACCTGGACAAGAGCTAATGTACATTTGGCTGGGAAGGACTTCACGATAGAATCACTGGTGATGCGTGACATCGAATTTTCGTTTATACTGTCAACACCCGACATGAAGAAGCTAAGAATGAACATTTCTTGGAAAGATGAAGTCACTCTAGACTCCATTGTTTCATCTATCCAGACACCAACGCAGATGACAACTGTCAAGTGCAGTAGTGATGTATGGACAGTTTTCCCGGAACTTATATGCATGGCCGCAAATCCGCCTGCAGCTTCCGTAGCCGAAGTACCTTTTGAACTTCATGACACGACTGTTGTGCGAAAGAGAGCCTATAGGATATCCCATGAAAAGAAGACATGGCTGAAGCACGGGCTGCAACAAATGCTAAACGCTGGAATCATAAGGCCCTCGACGTCACCGTTTGCGTCGCCTATAACTATTGTCCTTAAAGGAGACGGTCCGTTGCGACTCTGTACCGATTACCGGCAAATCAATACCCAAACGGAACTGTATCCTTTCCCTATGCCCTTTATTGATGACATCATTAACGACACTGGAGGGTGCAAATGGTTTTCCCGAATTGACTTGTGCAAAGGTTACTGGCAGGTACCTCTCCAGGAACAATCGAAGAAGTACACGGCATTTATAACGCCATTTGATATCTACGAATACAACCGCCTGCCATTCGGTTGGAAGAATTCAGGGCAGGCGCTTGGTTTCAGCGCATGATTAACACCGTACTGAAAGAGTTCATAGAAGACTTCTACAACGTTTATGTCGGTGATATCATCGTTTATTCTCGTACTAGAGGCACTGAGCAGCTCACGCTGAAAATAAACAAGAAGAAAAGTGAACTCTTCAAGAGGAAAATGGTGTTTCTTGGCAGAGTCCTCGACGGCTTCACAAAGACCACAAAGGAACAGTCCGTCCAACGGACCAGGGAAATGCATAAACCCTGCGATGTCCACTCATTGCGCGTCTTCCCAGGCTTAACCGGACATTTTGGGGCATTCATCAAAGATTTTGCAGCAATATCCAGGTGCCTTACGAGACTAACTCAAAAGGAAGTCCCTTTCGTGTGGAGCGACGAGTGCAACCGTGCATATCAAGAACTGGTGCGTGCCATATATTCAGGCCCATTCCTCATATTACCCGATTTCGCGAAACCATTCGAACTCTGTACTGATTCATCCAATTACGGCGCAGGAGCGGTTTTATACCAAAGAGATTTAACCCAAGAGCAAAGTTACCAGTTGAATGTCGTTGGTTATTATTCCTACACCTTTTGAAAAGCTGAGGTAAAATACACAACCACGGAAAAGGAGGCCTTAGCAGTGGTGCTGGCGTTGCGGTACTTCAGAAGTTATTTGGAAGGGCGTCGGTTTAAGCTTTTCACAGACAATCAAGCTTTGACGTACCTTCTGAGCCGTACACAACCGAAAGGGAGAGTAGCAAGGTGGATCAGCGAAATTCAGCACTTCACGTTTGATGTTAGCCACAGACCCGGCGACAAACTACCCGACGCGGAAACCTTATCAAGATTGCACATAGCGCAAACGAATGACTATCAAGAGGCACACGTCGCAAGTGTATGGGAACGCACCGAAGATTTAGAACTGATGAACGGAAAGATTGTTGTGCCTCAAAGCTGCATATCAAAAATATTGAGGCTCTGTCACGACAGTCCACATTCAGGTGGCCATGACGGCTTTTGGTGGACGTACTGGAAAATTCAGAAAGGTTTTGCTTGGAAGAACATGAAGGCCTATGTAGAAAATCACGTAAAAACCTGTCATCAATGCCAGACAATGAAAGCTAAGTTCCGTCCCAAAGTAAACCAGATGGTGATTCCTTCATATTCAGATGTACCATTCGAAGTTGTACACCTAGATTTTGCAGAGCTCAAAAAGAAGGGGGAGGGTGTGCGGCGAACTCAGTCCTTTCTTGTGGCTGTTGACCAGTGCACACGTATGGCGGCGGCAAAACCCGGTAAAGAAGATGCGAACAGTGTCCTTTCATTAATGGAAAGGCAGGCATTTAGACACACAGAGGTAATTATCTGTGATAATGGGCCTGCATTCCGCAGTGAGCGGCTCCGACGGTGGGCAGAGGAAAAGGGTATCACTTTAAAACTTGCAACATCATACCACCCCGAAGGAAATGCTCTCGCGGAACGTCTCATCCGTGACTTGAAGACGTTCATTTCCATATATTCAGACTTCCGTGGAGGATGGAAGTGCGCTCTGAAGGCAGCGGTGAATCATCACAATCAATCTCACACGGCTGGACTTGGCTGTAGCCCACAGTTTGCTGCCTCTCAGAAGACGACGTGGCTACCAGCAGATTACGAACTTGGCATAGTAGGGAAGATTCAGATTTCTGAGCGAAAGAAGACGATAGAGGAAAGCGACAAGTACAAAAGTTCAATGAAGAGGTACTGCGAGTTGCGCCACGCAACCCACATGCCCAATATAGAACCCGGAGACATGGTATTAGTGCGAAAGGGTCTTGATCATTCGAAGAATGCTTTTACAGGTTCTTATGTCGTCTTCAAAACGGTGAAACAACAAGGTATAATGAAGTCTGTGCACTTCGAAGGACCATCCGGCAAGAGAGAAGTAACAACCGTGGGTAACCTAGTGCCGTACCATCCACGGAGGGATGGCGATAAGAGACCCGGAGCATGTATTGTCCCGAACAGGAGACGAAGAGGAGCGGTGGCGACGAGGAAGATCGAATGTTGAGATTAAACAGTTAACAGAAACCGTTCATCAGTCTCGGATCCCTATTTTATATGGCTAAGCGTAGGTCATAAAAATTAAAACTAGAAGGAGTTAGATGGGACGTCATTGGCCTTAGCGAAGTTAGGAGAGCAGGTGAAGCTTACATAGTCTTAAACAATGGACATGTCCTCTGCTATAGAGGATTACCCGAGAAGAGAGAATATGGCGTTGGGTTCCTAATTCACAAAGATATAGCGGGCAACGTATCTGAATTCTACAGCATTAACGAAAGGATAGCATGCGTCGTAGTAAAACTAAATAAGCGGTAAAAACTTAAGATAATCCAGGGATATGCGCCAACAACGAGCTACGACGACGAACAAGTGGAGCAGTTCTACGAGGATATCGAATTAGCAATAACGAAAGTACGCACACAATACACAGTAGGCATGCGGGATTTCAACGCCAAAGTAGGGACAAAACAAAGTGGAGAGCGGGCGATTGGCAACTACCGCGTCGGCTGTAGAAATGACCGTGGGGATATGCTCGTACAATTTGCCGAAAGAAACCGACTCCGAATAATGAACACGTTTATCAAGAAACACAAGAATAGGAAGTGGACGTGGAAAAGCCCTAACGGGGAAACAAAGAATGAAATCGACTTTATAATGTGCGAACAACCAGGTATAATACAAGACACAGAAGTAGTGGGGAAGATAAAATGCAGCGATCACAGATTAGTAACAGCAAAGATTGTACTTAACCTAACGAAAACAAGAACTAAATTAGTTACTAGAAAAAAATGTAATCTAGAGGTAATCAGAACGAAGAATTTAAAGTCGCCCTAAGCAACAAGTTCGAGGCCTTAGGCGAAAATGGTGACGATGTAGAAGAAATAAACAAAACTTTAACGAAAACAATCCTTGAAACAGCGATAGAACTCGGGGGCAAAACAGCAAAGCAAACAACAAATAAGTTGTCCCAATCTACCAAGGACTTAATAAAGAAACGCCAAAAAATGAAAGTAACTTCATCAAAAGATAAGATAGAATTAGCAGAACTATCAAAGTTGATCAGTAAAGCCAGGCAAAGAGATGTAAGAAAGTTTAACATGAGAGAAATAGACAAAGCAGTAGAAAAAGGCACCAGCATTAAATCGGTCAAAAAGAAACTGCACTTAGGACAAATGCATGCGCTAAAAGATAAACAAGGTAACGTTATCAACAGTTTCAACGAAATTGTAAAGGTAGCAGAAGATTTCTACTCGGAACTGTACAGCTCCCAGACAGACCAGACAACGTTAATAGAAATAGAACCAGAGGAGGACACCGAAATTCCATGTATAACCGCTGACGAAGTCAAAAAAGCTTCCAAAGGCATGTCCCACGGTAAAGCAGCTGGTGAAGATGGTATAACAGCCGACTTGATCAAAGACGGAGGAGATATTGTACTTGAAAAACTTGCATCGCTCTTCACGAAATGTATCAGGACATGTAGTGTACCGCGCAGCTGGAAAAATGCTAACATAATTCTTATCCACAAGAAAGGTGACATAAAGGAGTTAAAGAATTACAGACCGATTAGCCTACTCCCAGTAATATACAAGCTATTTACAAAAGTAATTTCTACGAGGATAAGAGAAACCCTCGACTTCAACCAACCGAGAGAACAAGCTGGTTTTAGGAAAGGTTACTCGACAATGGACCACAGCCACGCTATCAACCTAGTAATCGAGAAGTACGCGGAATATAACAAATGTCTTTATATGGCGTTTATCGACTACGAGAAAGCATTCGACTAGATAGAAATACAAGCAGTTCTAGAAGCTCTACGTAGACAAGGGGTACCTGACATATACGTGAAAACCATCAACAACATATACAAAGATTGCACAGCCACACTACTGCTACATGAGAGAAGCAGAGAAATCCCGATCGGGAGAGGTGTGAGACAGGGAGATACGATATCCCCGATGCTATTCACTGCATGTTTAGAGGAAATCTTTAAACGTCTAGACTGGGAAGACAAGGGAATTCGAATAGACGGAGAATATCTCAACAATTTAAGATTTGCAGACGACATTGTACTCTTTAGCAATGATGGAGACAAACTACAAAACATGATTGATGACCTAAACAATTGATGAAACAAACATGATTGATGACCTAAACAAAAAAGCCCTGCGGGTAAAGCCCGCAGGGCTTTACCCGACTTGAAGAGAAAGTGGTGTGCCGTCTGTGACTGGGCGTCGCATTCACCCATTCATATTCTTTTAAAACTGAAATGGCTGAAAGCGCCGAGTGCAGCGATTGCACTGTGGAGGAGGCTATCGATCGCCTGCTGTGCCACTGCCCAAAATATGACAATGAACGAATACAACACCATGCGAGGCTGCGAAAGAGGACCAGCAGCATTTTCACACGCGTTCAGATGATCTTAGGTGCATGGCGCTGTGCATCTCAGCTACGCCAAGCAACAAAGGTGTTGCTGCAATTTCTTAATGCTGCTGGACTAATTAACCGTCTTTGAAAATGTACAAGCAATTTCCATAACGTCAACATCACTGCAGCATTTTTATTAGTTCTTTTCTGCTCTTTCTATCCTCCATAACTCTCCCTTCCCCAGTGCAGGGTAGCCTACGGGGCGCAGCCCAGGTTAACCTCCCGGCCTTCTTCCTTTCTCCTCCTCCTCCCTGAGTACGGGTTTACTTGTAGCCTTGTGCTATAAAATGGGTGGATGCTAATTTTCCCTTTCATAATCGTTACTCCACCCTGCGGGTTTCCGCAGAATGCGTTTGACCATAAGAGAATGGAATAACCTTCCCCTACATATCATATAGAAAGTGCATCATTAACACAGGGCAAATCAAAGGAGCGGGTGCCCCCTTGACTTGCCCAAGGGTGAATTCACCGTCCAGTAAAGTTCGCAGCTCACACCCTTCTTCCTACAACCGAGGAAATTGTACGCCGATATCTCGGAGTTTCAACGTCGCTGCCTAGGAAGAGCCCTTCGCGTGGTGTTGCTCTGTTGCTATGCGGTCGATCCCTATGTCTTAGGAATCTGTATAACACGAAAGTGAAACCTCGCACATAAGCTGCAATCTGGTGAATCGGGGGGAGGGAGTCGAGTTGGATAGTCTCTGGGCACGTGAACCCTTCGCATGCACACGTCAGCGGGACCTCGACACTGGATCCCCGACAGCGAGGAGAAAGCTCTCGAACGACTCACATTACTCCGGAGACCCTGCATTGAACGCGCCAGCGCCCAACGCAGACTTGCGAAAAACCAGGAGCGTGCGCGAACAGTGACACCTTGCAAGCGAAATCGAACAGATCTTCAGCGGATCGTTTTGTGAACGCCAAGTTCGCTGTGCGGAAGGCGCATCATTTGCTTGTCGGCGGCCGTCTCTGCGTTCCGGGAGTTGAGCGCGTCGCAAAACAACTGCTGTTTCTACCTCTACCAGTTTTCCTTGACTGGCACGTGTGCCCTCAGCAGTTAACATGCGTGACAGGCTTTATCTGTGTTTTTATCTTAGTTGATACGCAGTGATATTAGCCATAATAAATTCGCTGTTTATAAAAACATTGTTCATAAAATACCGCGCAGTTCAAAAAATGCTAATATAATCCTTATCCACAAGAAAGGTGACATAAAGGAGTTAAAGAATTACAGACCAATTAGCCTACTCCCAGTAATGTACAAGCTATTTACAAAAGTAATTTCTACGAGGATAAGAGAAACACTAGACTTTAACCAACCGACAGAACAAGCTGGTTTTAGGAAAGGTGACTCGACAATGGACCAGAGCCACGCTATCAACCTAGTAATTGAGAAGTACGCCGAATATAACAAACCTCTTTCTATGGCGTTTATCGACTACGAGAAAGCATTTGACTCCATAGATATACAATCAGTTCTAGAAACTCTACGTCGACAAGGGGTACCTAGCGTATACGTGAAAACCATTTAACAACATATACAGAGATTGCACAGCTACACTACTCCTACATGAGAGAAGCAGAGAAATCCCGATCAGGAGAGGTGTGAGACGGGGAGATACAATATCCCCGATGCTATTCACTGCATGTTTAGAGGAAATCTCTAAACGTCTAGACTGGGGTGAAAAGGGAATTCGAATAGACGGAGAATATCTAAGCAATCTAAGATTTGCAGACGACATTGTGCTCTTTAGCAATGATGGAGACGAACTACAAAACATAATTGATTACCTAAACAGGGAAAGTATTAAACTTGGATTAAGAATGTATAGGCAAAAGACCAAAGTTATGCTCAATAGCCTAGCTAAGGAACAGGAATTTAAAATCAACAATGAACCCTTACACTGTGTAAACGAATATGTATACCTAGGACAGTTAATAACAGCAACTCCTACCCATGAAAAAGAAATTCTCCGTAGAATAAGGATGGGCTGGAGCGCATTCGGAAGGCATTACGAAATCATGACTGGAAACTTACCGCTCTCACTAAAGCGAAAAGTATTCAATCACTGCATTCCCCAGTACTAACGTACGATACAGAAACGTGGAGGGTAACGAAAAAACTAGAGACGAGACTAAAGAGCACGCAATGTGCAATGGAAAGAAAAATTATGGGGGTAACGCTAAGAGATAATAAACGAGCGGAATCGATCAGAGAACAGACAGGAGTAGCCGATATTATTATATCAATTGAAAGAAAGAAGTGGACCGGGGCAGGACATGTCATGAGGAGGAAAGATAACAGATGGACTGTAAGAGCGACGGAATGGATACCAAGAGAGGGAAAACGCAACAGAGGCAGGCAATAGGTTAGATGGAGCGATGAAATTAAAAAGCTTGCGGGCATAAAGTGGAACCAACTCGCTCAGGATAGGGTGGATTGGAATTCGTTGCGAGAGGCCTTCGTCCCGCAGTGGACCTAAACAGGCTGATGATGATTATGATGATGATGAAAAACATGCCATACGCATGGAATCAGCAAGAATATTTTCCTCACAGCTTCCGTGTAGATCATGATCATGAAAAGCACGCATTTCGTGCCAGAGAAGACACGGTTGCTTGCAGGTTTAAGTAATAGATGCCTGCTTCAGTAAGGGTTATAAATATAACGACAAGATTGTTTTATGCGCCGTGCAAGGCGAGTATTCCCGAAAGTGTGTTCCGCCAAAAATATCCACAAGAGAAAAAAAAAAGGACAGAAAGTTGAGCGAGTTGGTAAGGGTCCATAGTCAAAAGGAGAGGCGTGCAAGACACGGACACAAGGGGAGAAGTGAACAACACGAACGCCGACTAACAACTGAAGCAGAGCACAGAGACGAAAAAGAAAGAAGACACGCAGCTTATCTGCGCATGCTCGGAGTGGTAGCGCCACCTGTCAAACGGTTACACGTGCCGGTCTACGCGATAGACAACTGCTAAGGCATTCTATCTCCTCTCTGTTTAAACTAATCGACGGCTGACTCACGCACGCACTTCCACTAATACTGATATGCCAGGCCTCGACCAATAAACAACATTTCAGCCGAAGCATGGCGGCAAGTCAGGTTTTATCGCCAGTGTTTAGAAGTCAGCTGCGCCACCCGGGGAGGCTGTCAAAGGAACCGCATTTGCGCCAATTGGTTGAGAGTTTCCGAGCAGCACGCAGATTTTTTGTGGAGGACGTAGCTACCGGATCTACTACAAAGTAATAGGAATTCTTTTTATACTAAATCGCCGTCAGGAAAGGTAATGATTCTCGGAGACGCCGTTTTGGACGAGAATCACAAGAAAATTCTAGCATTAGGCCCTAAGTACTGTTTTCAACCTAACCTAAAAGAAGTTGACGTTTTAAGCTTACCTCGATCCATAACTAAGGTTATTCCGGAAGTTGAACGGTCTCGCTATTGGCCTCGAGGACATACCGTGGCGCCATCTGCCAGAACCTCTCCGTGACGTAGAACACGACATCACGTGATACCGGCCGCGCAGCATTCGACGTCTACAATGTCGCAGCTCGTTCAGACATGGTTTTTTTCGTGTTGCAAGAGTTGCCTGTGCGTATCTTAGCTGCAAAAAAACCTGTTCTACAGGTCTGCAAAGTGCTTTGCGAGCGAACAAGAGGCATCGCCACATCGTACACGCTTGTTGGAAACGTGTGCCCGCGGTGCTATGCGCGACGAAAGTGACGGGCCGCTCGCGTAAAAGGTGCTCGGTAAATTTAGTTAGCTATCACTGGGAATAGTCAGACATCCCGCGTACAGTTACTTATTTAAGCGCGAATAGGCACTACATCTCGTGCACTTGCGCGGACGGTCCACGGGCGATAGGTGACATTTCGATTCGCCTTGACAGCTGTACGCGGTTCTCGGCATACCTTCCCATCCCTTCGCCCCAAGCGGGCAATATATGTGAGGTCTTGATATTGCTAATTCAACCTGCATGCATGTCCGTTCATAAAGGAATGGACATGCAGAATGGACGCCCGGTTTAGCACGTTTGCCGTATTATCGCGGGACAATGATTTTTTAAATTTTGTTCACCACGAGCTTATTTATCACCAGTAAATTATACCTTAAATTCATGCATACGGTTCCGCCATGTGCGCGTATATATATGTATCTCTGCGCACAGTATCGTGACTGATGACAGAATCAAAGCAGCCTGTTATTTTTTGCGATGGCGCTGCTCCGTAAACGAGACACGTTTCCTCTACAACAGCAAATACGCGTCGTAAATTCGAATGCCTACAGCCCGAGAAAGTTCATGCCGTACTCACTGAACATTTTAGCTCCAACACCGTGCACAAAATTGACTTCGCGAAATGCTTTCCACACACTCGAAATGTATGAGCACCTGCTTGTTTCCCCATTCTCAGCTTTTTCAGCCAAGATGCTTTGCCTTGGGGCATATACGCGTGAAAATTGCACCTAGCTCGGTCAGATATGTCAAGTGCTGTGGCGCCAAGAAGTTTCCCATGCGCAAAAGCAAGCAGAAAAGTAACAGGCTTGGTGAAGAAAACCAGCGCGCTTCGCCGGCGGCGCCGAAGGCGTCACGTGATGTCGTTTACTACGTCACAACGACAGCAGCGCCGGTCTTTCCAGTGGTGGCCCTCGAGGCCAATATTTCAGATTGCTTCGCCAGCAGCAAGCATTCGAACGGTCTCGTTAGGGCCTCCGACCCTATCCGACCGGTGGTAAATTACTGTGTGGAACACAAGCTTCGACCTGTTTTATCTGATAAGGAAGGTTGTTTTGTTATCATGCCTAATAGCACCTTTTTAGATAAAGCCTCAGCAGCTATTGAGAAGAATTTTAGACCTGTGAAACTGAAACCTTCGGTAATAAAACAACGAGCTGTCGATCTCCTGCTGAAACATAATCTTGATAAGGTAGCTTCTAGTGTTAAAAAGGCAAAATTGCTCACTTTAGAATTATTTTTCTCGGCGAAAACTGATAAGCCAGCAATTCCGTTTGGCTCGATTGTATCAGATTCAGGCACTTGGCAAGTTTGTGTAGCTAGCTATTTGCAGAAGTGCTTAACATCTCTAAGGTTTTTCTGACCCCTTCTGTGTACGTAATTCTCAGGCTCTAGTTCAGTTGTAACAGAGAAAAATCCTGGCGACTGCACGGCGTTTAGCATGGATGTAGAAGATTTGTATTACTCGTTGCCGCATGAAGGTTTATTAAATTGCGTGAAAGAATGTATTCAAGAAGAAGGGCAAGGGTCGGGTTTCATAGATAGATGCGGAGTTTCCACAGGTACTTTTCTAGAAATTATTTCCACGTACTTAACGTCAACATTAGTTGGATACAGAGAAGGCGTGTTTGTGCAGAAATCGCGGATTTGTATAGGTTCAAAGGTCACCCCTATTCTAAGTGATCTATACTTTAGCAAGTTTGACTGCCGTTTAAAAGAGGCCTAGGGGACCACATCATCAGGGTATTTCGGTATGCAGACGATCACTTGATGTTTTGAAGTAAGAATGATTTTGAATCCGTCGTCACCTATGTAAGCGATCAATTTAAACTTAATGGAAATGGTCTAAGGTTTACGAAGGAACTACGCGAGAGAAACGTAATACAATTTTTAGATATCTCTTTGTCATTTGAGCAGAATCACGTGTGTTGGCAGTATTCCCCTAGAGCATCTATAAGCCGTTGTTAAACTTTCACTCCAAGCATACGAAAGTAGTAAAAAACGGAATAGCCTTGTCCTGTTCAATGTCAGCCCTATCGAAGTCGTGCGTGCACCGTTTGACCATTAGCTTTAATGCGCAGGTCGAGCGCCTCTTAGATGCAGGTTACCCTAGACTAGCCATAGCCACAGTAGCTGAGCGTCTGAAGAAGTCGATTTCGACCGGAACAAAAGCTGTAGCAGAGAGTAACATTAACAAGAAAAGAGTCGTGAATATTCGGTATATCGACGCAGTTTCGCACAGGCTTAAGAAAGTGGGAAGTAAATATGGGGTTAATGTTGTGTTTACGGCTCCCAATAAGCTAGGTAGGGTTTGTGCTGCCGTGCATAGAAGAAATGAGCAGATGGAAGGTAAGAAGCGAACGGATATCTGTCAGGTTATGCATATAGCCAAGGACAATTTTACAGACTGTCGCATGGGCGTGGTTTATAAGCTTCCTTTTAGCTGCGGACGTTTTTATGTAGGGCAAACTGCGCGTTGTAAAAATCAAAGCTTAATTGAACATAGAAGGTCGCTATCAGGTGGAACGCCGTCTAATCTATCTTTGCACTGCCAGGTTTGTAGCTGCACGCCCGAGTTAGACGAAAGCGAGATCCTGTACAGACATAAGAATGAAGAGACGCGTTTATTGGTCGAGGCCTGGCATATCAGTATTAGTGGAAGTGCGTACGTGAGTCAGCCGTCGATTAGCTTAAATAGAGAGGAGAGAGAATGCCTTAGCAGTTGTCTATCGCGTAGACCGGCACGTGTAACCGTATGACAGGTGGCGCTACCATTCCGAGCATGCGCAGATAAGCTGTGTGTCTTCTTTCTTTTTCGCCTCTGTGCTCTGCTTCAGTTGTTAGTCGGCGTTCGTGTTCACTTCTCCCCTTGCGTCTGTGTCTTGCACGCCTCTTCTTTTGACTATGGATCCACAAGAGAATGTTTCAGACAGCACTGATGCTATACGTCATTCGTAATGCCGGTCGGACATGGTAGCAAACATTATACAAAAAATAAATGTTGTGAATTTGACATCCGAAGTAAAATGTAGTTGTTACTAAAATGAGGTCATTTTGGCAGCGTTCAATATAGGTTCGATAAGATTTCTACTGAGTGTCATGAGTAAAGGGGCCAACAGCACGCGCCACAGGGCGAAGAACGAGACATGGCGTGCGACGTAACGGAGAGGCGCCACAATGCACGCGCCGGTGACATGTTCAGGTTCGTGGTCGCTTGACGGCGGGCTTCGTGGCACGCGACCCGCGCCGCGATCGGAAGTGGAAAAGCGCTGAGCTGGCAATTGTCTGGGTGGCAACGGCCGAGGAAGGACGCATCGGCAGCTACGCTCTGTCGACGGGACGAGGTGTTCGGTTCGGGAGCCGGGACGCTGGTACTCCTTGGCGTGGCCGAAGACCTCGATTGGCGTGGCCGAAGACCTTGGAGGTTCTGGAGCCGCCGGTTCCGGACACACCTCCAACAAGTCCCCCTTCAAAGGTCGGCCAGCAGCAATTCACCGGGCCGTCACGTCGCTACGTCGAGCGGAGGACCGTACTTGTACTTAGGCCTCAGGCTAGGCCTAACTTGGGAAGACTTGCCACGTCACCATGTGAGACCGGGCGTCGGCTACGGCAGCAAGCGGTACCTTCCGGCCGACGTAAGGGAGGCCGGCGACAACCTGCAGTCGCCACACTAGGTTCCAGACCGGCAACGGACTTTCCCCTGAAGAAAGCAGCTCCGACCACGTAAGAACGTTTCATCTGTTGTTCGCGACAGCGTCGCCCAAACCAACGTGGCTAGACCGAGGACTGAGAGTCGCGCCAAATTGAGACTTTAGAAAATATTGGTAGATTAACTAGTCGGGTGCAATTGGTAGTTAATTTTATGTCTTAGTCTGCTTGTAGATATTTCGTTCATTCTTGGTTTGCCGTGTGCTGTGTTGTCATAAATTTGGTTTGCCGTGTTCACAACGCTATCGTTGCCAAACGAGTCTCTCTCCCTCTCCCACGCTCGGTATTCGCCCTCCGAGATCCGCGCGTGACACTGAGTGCGATTCAATTAAACCTTGCTTAAATTTTGCCAATTGGATTTGTATCGACTGAGAGTCAATTGACGCTTTCTGTTATTATGCCGTTTAAATTTTTATTGGGGGCGCTCAATAGAAATTGCCGTTTAAATGATTTTCTATAGACTCAAAAGGAACTCGATACGCTCTCAATTGAAACGCAAAGTGCAATTTTGTAAGGCATGCGTTCTTTCATGGAAGACCATAATGTGCGCAGATAAGACCGCATTGCTTTTGAGAGGAAACTCTCTTCGTAGGCTAAAAGGACAAATCGCGGCAGAGTTAGGAAAGACTGTCGCATGGCTCGCCTGCAAGAAGCTCGATTTAAATATAGCCAAAACTGAACATGTTGCATTTCATTACAGGAGGAAAATCCTGGATCTGCTGAAATTATAAATTAATAGCAGACAGATTGGCAGACAGATTGCTGTCAAAATGTTTACATTCATGAATTAATAGCAGTTTATTGTGCGCGTTCCCACATTTAAATATTTGGTGTGCTATGGACAATAACGTGCATGGGAAAAAACAGGTTAATTAAGAAAAGCTAGCCTTAACATGTTTCATGCTAATCTAAGCCAGATGCTTCTTTCCAAACAACGTGGTTCGGTCATCATACTTTTCTTTATTCCGCTCAGGAGATATTGGCTTCTACTTGTATAACGTATACAGCACCGATTACACGACCACAAAAAACGCACCTCGCCCTTTTCTTGCCCAGGCTCACATTTCTTTTCGTTTTTCATGTCTCAGCGAAATTATGAAACTAGCGGTTCTAATTAATGTTATTATTAACACGAACTTCCCCCTATGTGGGAGTATGTTTATTACACCGACCCGTAATAGACTGCACGCAGACAACGGCAACTTCAACCTGCCTATTTGTGAGTATATGGCGAGAGGCTGATTCAGTTCAATGGTGCTAAAATCT
The DNA here is from genome assembly GCA_013339685.2 of Hyalomma asiaticum. Classification (NCBI taxonomy): domain Eukaryota; kingdom Metazoa; phylum Arthropoda; class Arachnida; order Ixodida; family Ixodidae; genus Hyalomma; species Hyalomma asiaticum. The sequence continues at coordinate 2,689,427 of CM023482.1, read as the reverse complement.
CCACTCAATCCCAATTGAAATCAAGCTTGCGCGCAGCGATAGCACTTGCAAACTAAGTTTTCCGACTCAATCATGTTGTTAACTAAAGCTAAGTTCACACCCATCCTGATGTGCGCTTGATCGTTTCCATTCCTCAACGCATTTACATTATTTGCCTTAACGTTGTACTTATACAATTTAATCTTTTAGTATTTCTTGCTTTGTTTGTGTACATAAAAGTGTAAGCCGTGTTTCGTAATGTTATAATTATAATGATTAGATGCCACATTAATCCGCACCTCTGCTCTGAACATGCATATAGAAAACTTGTACTAAATTGTACCGATAACTTGCCACGCAGGCTGACGATATATATATATATATATATATATATATATATATATATATATATATATATATATATATATATATATATATATATATATATATATTGCCATGACAACTTGGCTGCATTCAAGTATCCCGCCATCACTCGTAGGAACTTCACGCGCTGTGACGATGTGTATTTCACCAACGACAGGCAACGCTCAACCCGGCTTGCGCGCGCCTCTGGCACGAGACGACAGAGAGGGAAGAAGACGACGGTACGACGCGAGCTTTAGAACGCGTCTGTCTTTGTAAGGCAGTGACTGAGTTGTGAGCACAGGTTCGCTCTCAATAAACGCCTTGTTTTATTAAACTGCGTTCAAGTTCGCTACATTACTGGTGGAGCTGCGGGGTATGAGCCGAAGCCCCATCAACGAGGGTCGCAATAGTCCTAACCGCCAACAAGCCCCTCCAGTGGAACTGACACCAGTGCACCAGCGGGCAAGCCGGCGTCTCCGAGGTGACTCACCGGAATTCGGGCCTCTTCACACCAAGGGAAACTCGGACGACGGACGCCGCCATTATGACTAGCCACAGCCAGAAATGGTCGTGAACCAACCTCGCAAGCCGCCGACGTTCCACGGTGACTCATTTGAAGATGTCGAGGTCTGGTTGGAGCTTTTTGAGAGAGTGGCGAGTGTTAATGGATGGGATGAGAGACACAAGCTCCGCCACGTCTATTTCGCAAGAGCGTCGACAGTTGGGCCAGTTGGTGCATGATTTCTGAAGAAAACCAGAGGAAAACACACGGACACACGGACATCGTCCTGTGCGCCTTCTTCTTCTGTGTCCGTGTGTTTTCAGCTGGTTTTCTTCAGAAGTCTATTTCGCCTTGGAGGATTTCGCAAAGACATGGTATGAAAACCACGAGCCTTCTTTGACATCTTGGGAAGAATTCCGGAGGCAAGTAATTGAGACTTTCGCCGTCACAGACCGCAAAGAAAAGGCAGAAATAGCACTTCAAGCAAGAAGCCAGCTGACTAACGAGAATGTGGCAATGTAGCTCATCCGCTATTCTTTATGCTGATGACACTACAATTTTACCACACATAAGGATACACTCATGCTACAACGCTCACTAAACATAGATTTGAATAACGTTCATTCATGGTGCGAATCAAATGCATTACGTATCAATCCATCGAAGACTAATTTCATGGTGTTTCATTCACCACAGTTATTGCCGAACATTTCTTCATTAGCGGTGACACTGGACGGACACCTCATTCATGCATCTGCATCCACTAAATTTCTTGGCATAATATTAGATGAACATTTGAAATTCAGCAAACATGCTCAGTCTTTAACTCAAAAACTGTCTTTCGGTATTCGTGTCATTATCAAAACACGCCCTTACTTTACAACCGAAATCCTTCTTTCCTTATATTACGCATTTATCCACAGTCATCTATCGTACTGCCTATCATCATGGGGAAATACGTATCGCTCGCATCTACGTCATCTTGAACGCTTACAAAAGCAAGCATTAAAGCTTATCACTTTCAACCCATTTTCATCACCATCAACCCCCATTTTTCGTAACTTGAACATTCTGACCCTGCAAAAACTTGTTAGCCAGAAAATTCTAATAATCATGTTTCGTGTTGTAAATAATGAATTATCACTTGCTAGTTTTTCTGATGTCACTCTTGTAAATACCAACAACGCAAGGTTTGCAACTAACTGTAATCTACTTTTACCTAAAGTACGTACGAATTATGGTCGAATGACGGCAAGATTTTCATGTGTAACCCTGTGGAACCAGCTACCCTTTGATTTGAAAACATGCACAATGCACTCATTTCGTAAACGTCTTAAAATTCACTTGTTTAATGACTTATGATTTAATTCTTTCTTTTGATATCTTTGTCTCAAGCCAATTGTCTTTATTACTTATGTTTCTCTATTTTTTGCACACCTGTTTCTATATTTTGATGCTTTTTCGCCACTGTTTGCTTAACCATGTACCGTTCCCCCTGACAGTTCTTACTTTGGGACCTCTGACTTCTATTACAATGCGAATGTAAATATATATACTTTGACTACTTTCAATAAAGTTTCAATAAACTTTGTATATCGAGGGCATGTCGCGTCTATTTCGGCGTGCTGATCCCAACATGACTGAAGACAAAAAGTTGCGCCATCTCATGAGAGGCGCAAAACAAGAGCTTTTCGCTGTTCTCGCCCGTAACCCGCCTCTCATGGTCACCGAATTCAGGTCGGAAGCAACAGCCATCGAGAAGAGCAGCGGGCTCGCCAATACAACCGCGAGGTAAGCTGCGCTCCTGCACACGTCGTTTTCGGAGGCATGCGGAATGACCCTGCGGGAGCTCATCCGATCAGAGAAGAGTTAAGCAAGCTACAAACACCTCAAGCCGCACCTGCGTTATCTCTCGTCGACGTTGTTCGGGACGAACTGCGACAGGTCATACGGGATCCAGAGCCTGAGCCGCAGCCGGCTCGGCGCGTGCCAACGTACTCCGACGTGCTCAGGCAACCCGCTGTACAAAGCAGTGCACCAGTTGCGACGACCGTGACATACCCGCCGACAGCACGCAGTGCACCTCGTGTGTTCCAACCGACGGTTGCCTACCGGCCTCCAGCGCGTAGCGTACCCCGTTTTGTGGAGCAGAGGCCCAGGAAATGTGACGTCTGGCGTGAGCACGAGTGCAGGCCTCTTTGTTTTCACTGCGGAGAAGCCGGTCACCTGTGTAGGTTCTGCCCGTACCGCCAAGTTGGATTGAGAGGTTTTCCCATGAATGCGCCATGACCCCGAAACGGCGAACGACCCGCGGAGATTGAAGAATACCTGTCGACGCGTCAAAGCCCCATCACTCCCCGCCAGCACGGTCACCATCACCTATGCGCTACCGATCGCCCAGCACCCGCGCAGCTTCAAGGCTGCCAAGACGGTCATCAAGCCCTCAGCAGGAAAACTGAAGCAAGCGACCTGTGGAGGTGAGGCCGCTGATAATCGCTGTGACGAAGATCCTCCATTGCCGCTTCAGTACGATGAAGTATTTCCGGTAGACGAGTGCACTAGCGAAAAGATTGCCTCAGACTTGCGATTGGTAGTAGACGGACTTGAGCTGAATGCTTTGGTTGATACGGGAGCTGATTATTCGGTAATAAGCTGCGCCATGGCGAAAAGACTGAAAAAAGTTGTGACGCAGTGGACAGGTCCGCAGATACGCACCGCAGGCGGCCACCTTATCACTCCTCTTGGTAGATGTACCACAAGGCTTGAAATAAGGGGATTTACTTACGTTTCTCACTTCATCGTACTGCCAGAATGTTCAACTAGGTATGGATTTTTTGCAAGCCAACGGCGCCATAATTAACCTACGTAGGTCGAGTGTATCATTCTCAACAGAGCAAGCTCTACCTGTAGAGGAATCGGAGGAGCGACGTCTTACAGCACTGCGTGTTGTCGAGGATGATGTAACTGTACCGCCACGCTGCAGTATAATGGTCGTCGTGGAGAACGAAAGATTTCACGACCGGGAAGGTATAGCGGATGGAAACGTAGGACTGTTTTTGAGCAAAGGCATTTGAGTGGCTCGAGGTCTTGTTCACCTAAGCAATGGCCGTGCAGATGTGATGCTTACGAATTTTGGAAGTGGATTCCAGCACATCGCACAAGGAACAGCTATTGCCTATTTCCACGAATTCCAAGCGGCGACCGAAATATGCAGCCTCACGACAATGCGAACTGCCCTGTCAAAAACTTCCAGCAATGTCGACGCCTCGGTTACCATTAATCCACAACTACCCGAAGCACAAAAGCAGCAGCTATATGCCCTTATTAATAATTTTTCTGACTGTTTCTCCACATCGTCGAAAGTGCGTCGTACGTCTGTCACAAAACACAGAATTAAAACCGAGGAAGTCACGAGACCGGTATGCCAGCACCCATACCGAGTTTCACCAAAGGAAATACAGATAATCAAGAACCAAGTAGAGGAGATGCTTTCAGATGACGTCATCCAACTTTCCAACAGTCCATGGGCCTCTCCCGTAGTGCTCGTTAAGAAGAAAGATAATACACTACGGTTCTGCGTCGACTATCGGAAATTGAACGCTGTAACTAAACGCGATGTGTACCCTCTCCCCCGTATTGACGACGCTCTGGGCAGGCTGCGGTATGCAAGGTTTTGCTCCTCTCTAGATCTCAAGAGCGGATATTGGCAAATAGAGGTCGATGAGCGTGATCGTGAAAAGACCGCATTCGTAACCCCAGACGGCCTCTACGAATTTAAAGCGCTTCCCTTTGGCCTCTGTTCTGCACCAGCGACGTTCCAACGGATGATGGACACTGTTCTCGCTGGATTGAAATGGCAGTCCTGCTTAGTGTATTTCGATGATGTTGTATTTTCCTCTACATTTGACCAACATCTAGAACGTCTACGGCTGGTATTGGAAGCTATTCGCTCAGCAGACTTGACAATTAAGCCAGAACAATGCCAGTTTGGTTTCGAAGAACTACGATTTCTCGGTCATGTCATCAGCGCTGAAGGCGTTCGGCCAGACCCCGAAAAGACAGCCGCTGCTGCGAAATTCTCAACACCCACAGACAAAAGTCGCTGCGACGATTCTTGGGCTTATGTGCCTACTATAGACGATTCGTAGAAAACTCTTCAAGGATTGCTGAACCCCTCGCAAAACTGACGACGTACCCTTCGAGTGGAAAGACGAACAACAGGACGCATTTGATGAGTTAAGAAAACGCCTGCAGGCTTCTCCAATCCTTGCACATTTTGACGAGACAGCAGACACCGAAGTTCACACTGACGCGAGCAATGTTGGCCTCGGTGCCGTACTCGTTCAGTGGCAAAACGGTCAAGAGAAAGTCATAGCTTATGCCAGCCGCAAACTCTCAAGACCAGAGACAATCTACTCCGCAAACGAAAAAGAATGTCTGGCGGTCATATGGGCCATAAGCAAATTTCGCCCCTACCTCTACGGTAGGCCATTCAAAGCAGTCAGTGATCACCATTCGCTCTGCTGGCTGGCAAATCTAAAGGACCCATCAGGACGACTAGCAAGATGGAGCTTTCGGCTCCAAGAATATGATATTACTGTTGTATATAGGTCTGGAAGGAAACACACTGATGCCTACTGCTTGTCACGCGCACCAGTAGAGACAGCTGTGTCGCAAGACGAAGACTTCCCGTTCCTAGGCATTGTTGAGGCTTCAGAAATCGCGGAAAAACAACGAAATGACCCGGAGCTGCTGCCACTTATACAGCGTCTAGAGGGACTTGAGGTTGAAGTTCAGCGTAATTTCGCCAGGGTGTTCTTCACTTTCTGTCTGCGCGGCAGTATCCTCTACAAGAGAAACTTCCAGAACAACGAAGAGAAGTTTTTACTTGTCGTGCCTACAGCTATGCGACAAGAAATTCTGCACGCATGTCATGATGAGCCGAATTACCAGCCCGGTGACAAAGTATGGATTTGGACGCCGGTGCGACGTCGTGGACTGTCTGAGAAGCTCCTTTGCCGATACTTCGGCCCTTACGAATTACTCCGCCGTATAAGTGACCTCAATTACGAAGTCAAACCCGCTGGTCATCAAAGCCCAAGACACCGAAAACCTACGGAGGTTGTCCATGTTGTTCGCATGAAACGCTACTACGAAAGGACGTGAACACAACGGACAAAATAAGAACTCTTGCCTTGTTCCACGCATCGGGACAATGCGTCTCAGGAGGGGGATAATGCCATGACAACTTGGTTGCATTCAAGTAGCCCGCCATCGCTCGTTCACGCGCTGTGACAAAGTGCATTTCACCAACGACAGGCAACCCGGCTTGCGCGCGCCTCTGGCACGAGACGACAGAGAGGGAAGACGGTACGACGCGAGCTTCAGAACGCGTCTCTCTTTGCAAGGCAGTGACTCTGAGTTGTGAGCACAGGTTCGCTCTCAATAAACGCCTTGTTTTATTAACCTGCGTTGAAGTTCGCTACAATATATATATATATATATATATATATATAGTTCAGAAAGAAGATATCCCTGAGCCCGAATAAATATTTTCAAAAGAAGAGATTCACACGATTAACATAAAAAATATATAAATTTACTGACGTTGCGGCCGGTGGACCGGCCTTCATCACACGATTAACATAAAAAATATATAAATTACTGACGTTGCGGCCGGTGGACCGGCCTTCATCAGACTCTGATGAAGGCCGGTCCACCGGCCGCAACGTCAGTAAATTTATATATTTTTTATGTTAATCGTGTGAATCTCTTCTTTTGAAATATATATATATATATATATATATATATATATATATATATACAGGTGAGCGTTATGGGTACTAGAGGTACTAGAGGTACACAATTCATACATGCGGTATGAATTGTGTACCTCTAGAACCACTCTCTCCCTTTTCTTCTTCCGACCAGTTTGTCAGCGATCACTTCACTTCTCTTTATGCCTTGAAAAAGACCGGACCCGCGGTCGAAACTGTTGGCAATAAACGGTAACTGCGAAGTCGTGTCTGCTATTTCATTATATATATATATATATATATATATATATATATATATATATATATATAGAGAGAGAGAGAGAGAGAGAGAGAGAGAGAGAGAGAGATTGGATAGCTTGCGGGCCCCTACTCCCTCCAGGAAAATGAATACTCTGAGCCCCTGCGCGCAATGTCCATCTGGATTTAGAGGCTTGTCACAAATGTTAGCCATTTATCGTTGAGGTATACCGAAGGTTTCCTCACACACAATTCGGCGCCTGACTTTCTGATATGGAGAGCTTCGCCCATCTCCCGTTACAGCTTGCGGCGCTCTCTCCCCACAGTGCATGGCCGAGTTCGCAGCCGCTGCTCTCCACTTCCCTTTCTTCTGTGATCCTCTGGCACAGTGTCGCCAGCGCAGAGGCCAGGAGAGTTACTCCGTAACCTGTGGCCACACGCTAAAGGTTATGTGACAAGCCGTGCAAGTATGGCATTACTTCGACCAAAAAGTGCGGATGTTTACCAGACCGCCAGTGTGGGGACAAAGCGCAGCAAGCTGGAAAGGGACATGAGCGAAGCTCTCCATAACAGAAAGTTAGGCACCGAATTATATGTGTGTGGACCTTGGGGACATTTGAACGATAAGGAGCTAGCATTTTTGACAAACCTCTAACGATGAAACACATTCAAGAACGTGTAAACAGCAAGCTAAAGGAAGGGCATAGAGTGATGTCGGTTGTTTATGCGTTTTTTCGATGCATCTGGTGGTGGAGTCTCACTCGCCTTGCTGTAGTAAACTTGTAAATGCATCTCTGGTTGCTCAGTCCGTGTGCTCGCGTCGTTGCCTGCTGGAGCCTTCACGCCGTGGATGTTGCATATGGCGCAATCATACGGATATTTTTCATAACCTACTGGCTTGTTGATATGCTCACATTTGCTGAATTTCGCATGTACTACAAGCCCCCGCGTGCTTAGATTTGTTGGACGTTTAGAGGCTCGGACATCGGGAAATTTTCGGAGCCACACACGAGGCGTTCAGTTGTTTCCGAGTGTTCCGCGGGGCCACTGTAGCGGCGCCTAGCAGCAGCAGCAGCTCCAAGGCCACACCGTGGTGTGGCTTCACCGCCCCTTGACCCCTTCTTCTCCTCGGATCCTGTTTTTCCTTCGCCCGCCGCGACAACACTTTCTTCTTCCGCCAGCGCCGAGACGGACACCGGTCAGGTTCAAGGCCGCCGTCAGCCGGAAGCAAAGGAGAAAACCCGCTTGCACAGGGATTTCCGACGAACGGAGCGCCGCCCCGTGAGCGATTCCGGTTGGCGTACAACGAAAGCGAAATGGCGCCGACTACGTGAGGCAGTCAGGCGGGTGCGCTGCCGCCGTGCGCCGCTAATCGCCTACGTCGCAGTCGCAGCTGTGTGCTTCGCCCAGACTGGATATCGCCCCGGTGAGTGTGTCGCATATAATTTACGGCGTTGGCATCGCTACGGGTAAGGAATTTTCCCGCACTCGACTGGGCGCGGCTTCGCAGCGTTTCTCGTCTGGGGGAAATCGAACGGACATCGCTTCTCTCGATAGCTTAACTTGGAGAGTATACAAGTGACCGAAAAAATACCACGCACGTCCAAGAGCGCGAATCTGAATACGCACTGACGATCTGCTTTGGCTTCACAGGGTTTCATCATTTTCTTGGAAGCGCTGCGGGGGTGTTCCTTTGTTAGATTGTTCGTTATTAGCGCCATAAGCAAGTGCTGTTTCGGGGATATATTCACAGTTACTGCGTCGAGAGGAACGCAGCAGTGGAAAGCGCCGCGAAGCAACGTCGAGTAGCAGGAATGTGTTCGGCCGTGAGCGTTCCGCCGACGTCTCCGTGACTTTGGGCGGATAGCCTTCGCTCGAAGGCGACCCGTTCCCCCTGGCGATAACTGGCCGAGTCGTTCTGGCCTCGCGCCAAGCAGCAAAGTCTCCACTTGCTCGTAATTTCGTCTAGTAAACAAACTTTTGTGGGCCCCGACCAAGCTATCGATGGACGCAGCCTGGCCTAACGTCACACGTCCGCTAACGAGCGTTTCCTGTGGAGGCAAATCGACGTGCTTGGTCAGACGACCGAGAAGGCCCCGTCGCAACATGGACCGGCAGGGGAGGAACTTGGAAGCTATTGTGGACGCGCAATGCTGCCTCTGTGTCTTCGAGATCCCTCTTTAGGTGCGGACCACCTCAGGGGCTTGTCGGCGTGTCCTGCTGCTGTCGTCACGGTGGGCCCCATCCTGGAGGCTGTGTGTGTGTGTGTGTTTGTGTGTGCATTTGTGGGCCGATCCTGGAGGCGGCGCAACCATACGTTGTCGTGTCAGAAGCGATTCTTAGGAGTTTCTGCTAATGTCTGACGTCGTCGTGGCCACGGCAAAAAGCAAGCAGCGACTGACGTCTGAGGCGCATCACCTTCTTCGCACCTTTCACGTTAGTGGAGCCTCAGTTGCAGTTCTTCGCAAGTTCACCGAGTTGTGTAGCGAGGACGGTTAATACGATCGAGTTCTCGTACGATAATCGCTGCATACTTGGGATTGTTTCGTAATTTCGTAATTCTTTATTTTTTCAAAATGGGGTGCGAAAGTCGGGTGCTATTTTTCAAGCTGTTAAGCCGCGAGAAATCGAGGAAGCGGGGTGACGGTGGCTGCAACCATTCCTTGATTCGGGGCGAAATTTGGATACAGCGAGGCACAGAGAAAAGAAACAAATGGGTGCGCACCACAAACCTCGTCATGAATAGCGACCGACTCGCGCAACTGTCAGCTTTACTGCTGTTACTAAATTCAGCTTTTACGAGGTTAACTTTACAAGTGCAAAAATTACGTTTTGATGCGTTCAACTTGATTACCTTTCTTAAATGGAGGGCATCGCCAACTGGAAGCTGGTGAAAACTAGAGGCTCGAGGAATCAGGTTCATATCGCGGTTTTCCCCTGGGTCGCAATGACAACTTCTAGAAAATAAGCCAGGTCAGCCAAGTCGCGTGCACATCATGTTCCGTGCAGCATGAAACGAAAAGTTCGTATGTGTCGTCACAAATGTGATTTAAACCGCTTGCAAAAACACCGCTAATCTCGGGTTTTACCCGAAAACACAAAATAGGTAAACAGTCATATGGCAGGTTTAGACAGCACAAAGTGCAGATTAATTATCTCATTTGTACGGTTTAACGTCGCAAAACCAGCTCTGATTATGAGAGACGCCGTAGTGGAGGGCTCCGGAAATTTCGACCACCTGGGGTTCTTTAGCGTGCACTGACATCGCACAGCACACGGGCCTCAACATTTCGCCTCCATCGAAATGCAGCCGCCGCGGCCGGCATTCGATCCCGCGACCTTCGGATCAGCAGCCGAGTGCCATAACCACTAGACCACCGCGGCGGGGCTAAAGCACAGATTACGAGTAGAGAAAAACATGTTTGCAAGAATGTGTTACAGAGTATATGTGCCGAACATGATATGTTCACCAAAACAGTAATGGCACACCTGTGCGCTAGTTAACGCAGATTACATAATGTTAACAAACACAGAAAATGGAACCTAATGAAAGTTTCTGCTCAACAACAACAGGTAAATATTCGCTGGATGAATAGACAAATAAAATGTCCAAAGCAAGCACAGCAAGAGGAAGAGTAACTCGCCGTGCTACAGCTTCTAGAAACGGGGCTGGTAGCGGTGTAAGCATATTCCAATCCTGTTTAGTGCGTGGTATGAGTGAACATGCAAAACGATGGGATCTGGGGGGAGATTACATCGCAAGAGCGAGCATGGCGTGGGAAAAAAAAAGCACTGTGCGTCATTCTGATGAAGTTAACCATATTAATCGTTGGGAAAGGCGATGCTTTTGTGGCGATACTCTAGCAGTGTTAAAGCTGAGTGTGATTTCCTAGCGGTTTGACGCAGAAATAACGTCAATGAAAAAAATACGTATGAAGGGCTCACCACTGTTCTGCACGTAACTTTGGTGCATGTACTGTCATTCACCATGTTGTGCAACGGTTACCGCTCCTATCGTGCCGACTACGTTGCGGCACGTTACAGCAGCATTGCAGGTTGTTTTACGACGCGCAGTCGAACCTCGTAACGAGCTTTGCGGCAGAGCGAAGTTCCCTCCGTTACCGTTTTACTTCATGGAAACGCATGCCGCTCGATTACGCTGATTGCAGTACCGTCTGCGAAACGTCTAACACACGTCGACCTACATTTAGGCGAGTACGCAAGATAACATAATCGACGTAACGCTATTCTGAGGCGCATCTTATGTTCGTACCAGCAGGCCCATAGCCTGGAATATTTTTTCGGGTGGGGGATGGGGGGAACATGCTGGAGGCCTTGACTATTTGACAGAAACACCTACTTTCATAATTTGCTTTCGGTAAAAATCGCAGTACGTACATTAGCCGGCTGTTTAAATGCAACGTTATTAGTACACTTAATGTTCATGTTATCAGCGCGACATTATGTTTACCCCCAACCAAAATTTCGGGCACCGGCCTCTAGGGCACAGCGCCACCTGGCTACGGGCCTCGTTCATACAAACAGGTGAGAGATGCGTTCTTAAAGGAATGACCTCTTTGAAATACGCAGCATCACTGAGGCTATGTTGTGTCAGTTTTCGTAGTGGGAAGGGACGAAAAACTTTGAAGGCCGCTGACAAAAACTGTCTACGTTGCCTGCTTTCTGTTACAGTGCAGCGAACAGGGCCAGAATGCCTAGTCACGGAGTCGCAGCGACGCGAAGCACTCTAAGCTAAGAATTTTTCTACCTGTAGCACACGCTGCAAGCAGTATAGTAGTTGAGCGTCGCAGTGATGGTAATCCCGGAACGCAGGAATGGAAACCAGCGAGTCCCTGTGCATAAGAAAACAACGTGCTCGTCAAGATTGCGTTGCTGTTTGTGCTGTGTTTGATCATAGACGGGACGTGTATAGGAATGGCCTTCCTCCTCTCCTGGTGTGTGCGAGACGATGCTTGCAAGTGCGGAGCTGTCGAACAATTTGTGCGTGTTCTAGGCTAACCTGGTGGGCTTTTTTCTTTTTGATTGTGATGCGATAGAACATAAGGTCGTGCGCAGTGGGCAGTTTTCATGGTTTTGCTAATCGCAACAGGAAAAGAAAATTCTTGCCAGAGGAATTATGTGATGTGCATGACCAGACGCGGAGATTTCGTGGTTGCGTTCTCTTCAAGTTGTATTGTTTTCCTCTGGACGATGAGCAGTGGAATTCGTGGATTTTAAATGGGAGAAGCTTTGTACCCCGTAGAAGTGAAGTTCTTGGAGATATTGGAGCCTCTAATTTTCGGCGAACATAGCACAACGAACTTGACGCCGACGTTCATCCTCGGCTTCGACCGTAACAATTCTGCCCTACAAGTCCCGCTGCGATCGATCAGCTGGGCGACGTATGAAAAACGGCAAACCCTTTTACTATCGCAGTGCTTCTTCAACAGATTATATGCAACTTAGCTTTGCGTTACACGGTGAATTTTGCAACGACAATGCATTCAGTAGACGAGAACGAAAAAAAAAAAAAATAGCTCACTGCCGAGGCTGATCAAGGGCTTTAGCACGGACGCGCATTGTGTGATATCCGGAGCCGCTATCATCTGCCTTAGGTGGCAGAAACTCCAGTCATCGTCCTGGTTGGGTATGGTGAAAAAAAGGAAAAAAAAAAAAAAGACGGGTTACGGCGCATAGGCGTACCTACTACAGCCGCTGCGATGCCTCGCCCGCGGACTCCGCCTAGGCGTTTAGCCAGAGCCAACGGTCTCCGCAAGTGGCGTTCCTTATCACCCTTGTTCCCGCCTCTCCCGTTCTTTTCTCGTAACACAAACACTAGCCCACGCTTTTCACTCGTGATACTGAGTGAAAGAAAAAACAAACGGACAAGAGAAGAAAAAACAAACCGCCCGAGGGAGGTAGCCGAAACCGGCCACTGCGCGCCCACGCACTACCGCGTGTACGAGCGGTAGCCGATGCGAAGGCGCAAACGAAGAGCACCCCCCCCCCCCCCTCTCTCACACAACCACACACACGCACGCACGCATGCACTTTGCAAAAGTACAACTCAGGAAAGAAAGTATACTCTAAGGGTGCTCCTGCTCGGCCAGAAAATCTGAAACATATGCTCGCTTTGCAAAGAGAAAGACCTCACCGTCAATATATGGCGCCGATACTTTCGCGGCATCCTCTGGTAAAATCAATGGCCATCACAGGCTCAAAAACTTGTCAGGACGTTGAACAGACTCATCATTTCCTATATGTACAGAGCGCCAATTCAAGTGAAATTGAACGACGACCAGACCCTCAGAACGGGCACGCCAGTGTGTTAGGAGACGGCTCCGGCCGCTTGACAACGTGGCGGCGCTCACGAGAAAACAGTCACTGTACAATACTTGCCGTTTGTTTCCGCGGCTACTTCTAAAGTTCTGCGGCCGTATTCAGCAAAAGTGAAAGTTTGGCTGATACATTGTGGGAAAGAAAACGGCGCGCTAACGGACGTGTCTTGTGTTGCCTATCACCGTCCATGAGCGCGCTGTTGCCGTGTTCAGCCGCAGGAACTGCACTGCGGCGCCGGCAGGTTCGACAGGTCCTGTGGAGACGTCGCACGCGTGCACCGCAACGCGACACTGGATTAATTTTACCCTCCAAGTTACCACGAAGCCAGCCCCGCACCAAGCATGGAATAAAGCGGGATTGTCCTTTTAATGCAGCATTGCAGTTAGGGCGACAGGGATAGAAAAGGGGCGCTGATGGTGCACAGCGCAGAAAACGACCACCGAGGCAACGACACTAATTTCAGCTGAGCTGTATTGGCGAAACCGCTGGAAATGTACGGACGAGCAGAGCAATCAGAGCGAGGTTTCGTTTCTGGAGTCGATGCGATGCTGAGGGCACCTAGCTGCTGTGTCTTATACCGCCTTTACATATTCGCGAGTGACGGGCATCCGCCTGGCATTCGGGATATCTGCAGTGGATGCCGAGATGACCCTGAACGGCTGTGTTATCGACATGCGCTCTCAATCCTTCGTTTAGGCATCTGCCTCTTTGCCCAACGTACTTGTTGCCACTGCTTAGGGGGGACCTTACATACGGCACCCCCTGCTGCTAAATGATCAGTTTCGCAAGTGTTCCTTCGCCTGGAACGAGCAATAGGGCAGAAAAATAGCCGTCTCTTCTTTTTCCACCCACTTTCTTCGATCTGTATAGCGCACGGTGACTGGCTCCCTGCGGCTGCCGTATGGCAACGCAACCTTGCTATCTCTTGATGAGCTTCTTTTTTGTCCTCGTTTTTCCTGCGCTGGTGCATCGTGACGATTTAGTGTCACCAGCTCACCCACGTTATACCTGTTGAACAAGTTAGCGGAAACGCTTTTAGGAGGGATCCACCTGGGGTGCTGTGCTGGAGGCTGTTGCCAGTCTCGTTGCTGTCTTCTTGTGTTTGATCGTGAACAGCGCTCGTGTCTTCAGATACCTGTCTTCGGGTGTGCAAAATGACGTATTTTTATTCACACGCGGTACTTCAATATCTCATTTCAAGCAAAACGTTCCAACTAAAGCCACTGGTGGGGTTGCGGAGCACAATGCGACCACTGCCGGGCACACCCGTCACGGGAGACCTCGACCACGTGACCAAGGGCTCAGCAGAACAAGGCAGGAAGTCTTGGTTGGCTGGTTGGAAGCTTTGGCGCCATGACCATGGAACGAGAATTGTGCTGGAAAGGAGTACTCATAAAAAAGACAAGAAAAGAAAAACAGACAGGGCCACGATACGAATTTAGTAATCAAATTGGTGTTGAAACAACAAATCCCGGCAGAGGTTGAACATGTATTAAAAAAATAAATGTGGGGGAGCGAAAGCTGTGGAATTTGATTCCCACGTACTGCGATAACGATTAGAAAGAAATAAAATAAAACGTAGGCTAATGAACATTTAATTATTTTCGTTTCACGAAGAAAATCGCGAACGTTTCCACGACTAAATCACAGAACGGTCGCACCAAGCGAGAACGCTACAGGAACAGACAAATTTAAACTCGTATGTCGCATGTGTACTTCTAGAAACCTTTTCCGTTGAATATTGAAACGGCGACATGATATGAAGGAGCGCTCCAGAGACTCGTCGCAATGCAGACACAACGATGACTGTAGTTTAGTGATCGATATTTCTGCTCTTCTGGACGCACACCATCCATTCTTCCACGGGTAATCCAAATGTAGGAAGTCAGGTGTGGCTAGTGGCTAAGGTTACTGGAGGTAGCTCATGTGCGCTGCGGTGACACACGCTGTCAATACTACCGGGCCATATGACACTGCGAGCGTGCATTCATGGAGTGTTAAGAGGGCTTGCACAACTACGATCTTCTCCCTGGCGAAGGTATGTGATGGGCAGCTTGCTTCCGGCAATAGGCAGTCGCGTAGTGGGCACGCTCTACCTTCCTAGCACCCAGTTCGGCAACTTGCCTGCCTGTGCTTACCTTCCCACCTGCCTACACCTACCTGCTTTCCTACATGCTTTTCTACACCTGTATACGTGTCTACTTGACAACCGACCGTTTAAATAGCATCCTGCCTGCCTACCTGCCTATGAACATGGCAATGACGTTTATTTTTTGCGTCAGTAGAGCCTAATGATACGAAGGGGCGGGCGAAGAAAGTCACATAGACAGGCTGAAAAGGTCACAAGCCTCCACACCCCCCTCACTGGCGATCACAGCAGCGCAACAGGAACAGTGCAACACATTCAGCAATAAATATTGCAGTGAACACATAGAAGTACAAATATAACGTAATTTTACAAAAGTGCAGTCCATTGCAGAGACACACACAAAAAAGCATAACATAATAACATCATTCAAATGCAACTTTGTTTAATGTAGAGCTTGAGAAAGAAAAGGGAGTCTATAGACTTATTTATTTATTTATTTATTTATTATTTATTTATTTATTTATTTATTTATTCATTCTCGGAGGGCCTTACATAGGGGGGGGGTGGGGGGGGGGATTGATTAAAAGTGAGAGATACAGTCGCAATTCAGCTATACAGTAATTGAAAAAGTAATACTATCAATACAATGCGAACACGTAAAGGTGATAATTCAGGGTTATTCAGGATTCAGGATTATAAAGGGAAAGCATAAGAAAAAAGTTTGTACAAAGAACATCTGTTTTGGGACCAAAATAACAGCGCATAGCTTTTCTAGCTGTCCTTAAAGGAAATTCTCTAACTGTCCTTAAAGAACATGTTCTCTAATTGTAGCCCTTCGGTAATTAGTCTCCGGTAATTAATCATGGCAGGTTATTTCCAAGTAGTTGTTTCCCGTGTGGTGTTTGCAGCGTTGCTATACTCCAGTGTTCCTTTTTACGTGTTCAGGTAGAGCACGTGACGGAATCCCGTCTGGCCGGGTATTTTTGAAACAAAAGCACTGGTTCCTGTTTCAACCATTACGGAATCAGGCCAAACAAAAAGTTTATGACGTGTCGGCTTTCAGCACGAAAGCGTTGTTCACATTGAATGCGTGACCTGAAATTGTTTCGTTTATATAGGCTTGAATAATCGCTTGCAAACAGTCTAACATAGTTGTATTTGCAAGCAGAATCTATATTGGGAAATGTCATGCTTCACGGCCGCGAAAGGATTCTGTGTCGAGGAGCAGAACAATCAATGTCGATGTGCGCTCATTGTCTTATGGTGCATACTCTCCGTGCTCTTATGGTCCTCCCGATCTTGCTATTAAACTTGTTCTATGGAGCGCGCTTGCTGGGATTACTTAGCTTTATTTTTGTGGGATAGATATGAAGGAAACTGCGCTGGCCTCGAGGATATGCTCCACCTAAATTTTCCAGGTGCTGCAAGCGAGCACTGTCCGGAGCTGACGTTATTCGCGACAAATAGGCACGGTGCTGTGGCAGCAGTGGGAGGGCGCAGCTAGCGCATGGGCTTGCAGGCTAGTTGGTGGATGCTTTTGGGCCAGTTTCCTCCAGCTGGGAAAGGAACTCCCAAAACAGTCACCAAGTCCTGCGCATTTAACCCGGACGGGCGCGGAAATCTTTTGGGACGCGTATACCTCAGGTCGAAGAGTTTGGGTGTAGTATGTGTAAAATAAGGTCGTATGACAACACGATGTTTCGCCTTATTTACCATTTCGATTGGAAACGTGCGCCAGGTATCGAAACCACGTGGTTTCTGACCGACGCTGTGCTGCTTTCCGCCTCATTTCCCCAGGCGTAGCCATCTTTACCCTTCGCAGTTCCTTCTTCGGTGCTTTATCTCAAGAAGCTATGCTCTTTACTATGTAGACGCTTCCCTGCCTGTTAAAACGATATATGCACTTTGTAGTTTGTGCTTCGGCAGGGATACTCACTCGGGCGGTGCGCCAAAACTTCGCCGAAATTAATATTAAATTATCGCATTGCGGAGTTTGCACGTGCGACCGGTGTTATTTCGCCGCTGATACGCCAATACACCTTACCTACGTCCGCTTCCACTACGGCCTATCTCGTAATGATGGCTGGTTTTGGAACGTAAAACCCCAGAAATCAATCAATCCGCTCATGTCTGCTGAGAGGATTAGTATTGCAGATACGCATGTAAATGGACGAAAAGTTATTGCCATGACGCCAGGTCCCCTTCATCATCATCATCATCATCATCATCATCATCATCATCATCCTATTTTAGGTCCACTGCAGGACGAAGGCCCCTCCCAACGATTTCCAATCCACCCTATCCTGAGCGAGTTGGTTCCACTTTATGCCCGCAAACTTTTCAATTTCATCGCTCCATCGAACCTGCCTCTGTTGCTCTTTCCCTCTCTTGGCATCCACTCCGTCGCTCTTACTGTCCATCTGTTATCTTTCCTCCTCATGACATATCCTGCCCTGGTCCACTTCTTTCGTTTTATTGATATAATAATATCGGCTACTCCTGTCTCTTCTCTGATCCATTCCGCTCGTTTTTTTATCTCTTAGCGTTACCCCTATCATTTTTCTTGCTCCTTAGTTTCATCTCTAGTTTTTTCGTTATCCTCATCGTTTCTACACCGTACGTTAGTACTGGGAGAATCCAGTGATTGAATACTTTTCGCTTTAGTGACAGCGGTAAGTTTCCAGTCATGATTTCGTAATGCCTTCCGAATGCGCTCCAGCCCATCCTTATTCTACGGAGAATTTTTTTCATGGGTAGGAGTTCCTGTTATTAACTGTCCCAGGTATACGTATTCGTTTACACATTGTAAGGGTTCATTGTTGATTTTAAATTCCTGTTACTTAGCTAGGCTATTGAGCATAACTTTGGTCTTTTGCCTATACATTTTTAATCCAATTTTAATACTTTCCCTGTTTAGGCCATCACTCATATTTTGTAGTTGGTCTCCATCATTGCTAAAGAGTACAATGTCGTCTGCAAATCTTAAATTGCTTAGATATTCTCCGTCTATTCGAATTCCCTTGTCTTCCCAGTCTAGACGTTTAAAGATTTCCTCTAAACATGCGGTGAATAGCATCGGGGATATCGTATCTCCCCGTCTCACACCTCTCCTGATCGGGATTTCTCTGCTTCTCTCATGTAGGAGTAGTGTGGCTGTGCAATCTCTGTATATGTTGTTAAATGGTTTTCACGTATACGCCAGGTACCCCTTGTCGACGTAGAGCTTCTAGAACTGCTTGTATTTCTATGGAGTCAAATGCTTTCTGGTAGTGGATAAGCGCCATATAAAGAGGTTTGTTATATTCCGCGTACTTCTCAATTACTAGGTTGATAGCGTGGCTGTGGTCCATGGTCGGTTAACCTTTCCTAAAACCAGCTTGTTCTCTCGGTTGGTTAAAGTTGAGTGTTTAAATTACTTTTGAAAATAGCTGGTATATTACTGTATTGTATTTCCATAGCACAGCGTGGAGGGGGCTCAGTTGGTTCTTGAGAAAATGACGCTCGACAAGGTCGCCTCAACCGCTACCTGTCTTTTCTTCTTTTTCTTTTTTTTTTTTTTTTGCTAGGAAGCGTACTATAGTGACGAAAATACGGGACCTAGGAAGAACACACCACCATCGCTTCGCCTTACGTACAAGTACTCTGTATCATCATCATCATCATCATCATCATCATCATCATCATCATCATCAGCCCATCTTATGTCCACTGCAGGACGAAGGCCTCTCCCAATCCTTGCCATCCTTGCCTGTCCTGCGCGAGCTGATTCCATTTGACGCCTGCGAACTTTCTGATTTCGTCTCCCCATCTTACTCTCTGCCGCTAATATCGGTTTTCTAAGCGTTTACAAACGTTTGTAGCTTTAATCTTATGGCCACGAAACTGCTGGTGAGAGGTGCTAGAGTTACGGTTGGAATACGATGTGGCTGCCAATGAACCTTTCCTAAATATCCCACGAGCCACCGCGGGTCGGCGCTGCGCATCTTGGGGAAACGAGAGCGCCGAGCAAGGGCTAGGTCAGCTAGATACAACCCAGGTAAGCGATAATAGCACCACCAGCGCCAAATTGTCCCCCGGTGTTTGGTGGGCCAAACTGTGAAACCAAACAACATTGAAAAAATTGCTTATGCTGCTAAGGCGACGCCTTCTTGATGAGAGAGGAGGAAACGCCGAGATGCTTGTCGTCTGCTATGCGCTCGGCGAGCGCGCGACCGCTTGCAATTTTTTTTTTCAGGTTGTGTTGATGATGCATATCTTGTTTTCGACAGCTTTCGGTTGCTAATTTTCTCGGACTTTCAGCACATCCACAAAACATTTGTAAATATTTCTCGTTTCAATGCGCCTGAGCCAGCAAGCCTTGAAGCGTGACAGTTTTGTTTGAGCAAGAGAAAGGAGTAGTCAGAAAGTGTAGTCTATTCACTCGTTTTATTAGCAACGTATTGCAAACGATAAAACTCAATAGGTACCACAATAGCACAAAGCAGTGTATCTCGTACGATAAATACAAACGTTCGCATTCTGTATCGGTTGCACAAGCATAAGGAGAGGTCTTCACACAATTCATCGTATACAGAATATCGCTGCAGGGGTCACCACGTTTATTGGCTGTACACAATACAGTCCTCTAGAAACGACGATTCATAGCAACACGTTTGTGAATAATGAACTGATCATGCAGTGCAGGTGACCTGCACGTTGAGCGTAACACTGCCAGCTCCTTTTTCTTTCCTACGAAACTTGCTAGTCTAAACAAGCTTCTATGGCAAGCTAACTTCCTACATAACTTAGCTTGTTCTAACGTACTGTTACGTATTAAGCAGGTTATATTTACATTATAGCACTTGGCTATATTTATCGATACGTCACGTAAACCCTCGTTCAAAGCTGCAGCACAGGGCATCATTACAGAATTTTGCAGCATCGCAGTTGTTCCACGCAATTTGTAATGCAGTTGTTCCACGCAATTTGTAATTCTAGCAACACAGTTTAGGCATGAATATCACAATCGTACAACCTGAAAGAACAAATGACACCCTGCAGACAGAGCTTTCCACTGAGAAAAAAATAAATGCGGTATAGGTAAGTGTCGATGGTGAATTATCATTAGAAATTGAGCTAGGACAGAGTCATGCGCAAAGGCATTGCGGAACGCGGAACTTCGGGACATAGAAAAATGTTCACAAAACTCAGATCTACAGCATTTAATGAATCAGCCTGGGCAGAGAGCTCAGAACAAGCCTACTCTGACCGGTTTTCAAGACATTCCTCTAATACGCCTGAATCATATAATGTATTTTTTTTATAGAGCTCCTAAGCTGAGCTTCGTGCATAATGCTGGAAGCATAGGAGAAATCTGAGCTGTACTATTAGTTTTGTAATTGGCTGGAAGTAATTTGTCATTTGACTTTCGAAGACGCCTTAATAAACCGGTGAAAGCGCCTCAACGTTGCTGGTACACTTCCTTGTGGCACAGCGTGCTTTGTTGACTATAGAAGGAGCTTCTTCCTCCTCATTTTGATATTAAAATGGCAAGAATGCCGAGTAGCATTAGTACTTGTGCAACTTCACCGCATCAAGTACAAGATCTCAAAATTCGTGCATCGGTGCAGTGAATTATAGCGCAACAACGTGAGCTATGAATGCCTGCACAAACAATGCACGCTGTTTGCGCAGACATCGGAATGTTTTGTTTTGGCAGGGTTCGCGTACGCACTTTCGGCGAAGTGGTCCGAACAGAGGCAGTAGCCGTTGTACAGTTGCTCCTGTGTGAGTCCCTCGAGGTCTGCTCTTTTGGCGTAATTTCGCCGTACGTCACACCTAGAAAATGAAAAAAAAAAAAACCACCATAGATATCAATAAACAGCACGTAAAAGCGACAATAATATAGAGAGTGCGAAAAAGGGAGAACAGAATGTGTCACAAGTTCAAAAGCAAAGCGCAGGCCTTAGCGCAGGTAAAACGAACTTCACGTTATAGGGAATGTAAGCAGTCACTGCTACGTAAATGGGTTGGAGGGCTTATTTCTTAAGCATTCAAATGTGGTAGTGTCGCTACAAGGAACTGGTCGTCGGAATGTTCTAAAGACGAACTAGTTCGTCGAAGAAGCGCATTCGGCGAACATACTTTGCACGATTTCTTCTCGAAGAAAAAGAAATTAAGAGCCACCGCTAATAAAACCGATACCAAAGCGAAATTTCCGTCTGCGCGTCGGCTGGCATCAATCGGCTCACGAGAAACTGTCCACGAGTAGCTTTACGTGCTTGCTACATTACTGAATAATGCGCAGTGCCAAACAAACAAACAAAAAAAAAAGACCCACTGTAAAGCACCAACAGAAATCTTTCGGTTCGCCCTGTAGCTGATTTGATAAGGATAGCACTCGCTTCTTCGTACCGAACAAAAATTGTGCTTACCTTTCGTCCGCTGGAAAATGGAAAAATTTCGCTGCGCTGTTTCTTCCCGAGTTGTGGCACCAAAAAAGCAGCGCAGCACGCCTTGTGCCCTTTTCCTAGTTTCCCCGACATTTTGAGCGCATTTACACTCGCGAACACCGAAATGTTCACCTTCAAGGTATTCTAAAAAATACCACACGTGCACAGTGAAAAGTACGGGAGCAGAAGAGATAAGAGCGAAAGCGCCGCTCGTAGGAACAGCGAATGCAGCGTCCGGATAAATATATAGGGCGTTAAAAACAGAAAACAGCGAATGACACATGTTATTTCTACACCTAATTGCATAACTTTATTTTATTCATACGTAGGTTGTAAAGATAAGGCCACACATGCAAACGTTGCTGAATTTTCGCTTCCTACCAAAACAATGGCGGACGCGCTTTATTTCGAATACCGACACTAGTCGAAGTGTCCGGGCCCTGGACTAGTACACTGTACCCTGGCTGTCGTCTGCTCCGGCCGCGCTCCCAGCAGCAGAGTACTTGCAGGCTTGTTGGAAAGAGACGAGGCTTTGTTGATTCACGCTCTCCGTTTCGAAAGCACCACGCGCCTTTCATTCGTTCTTGCACTGTGCGTGTTGTCGTAGGATATGGAGTAAATATCAAGCATGACAACGTCCTCTGCAGATATGCCACTGAACAAGCATTGCCGGTTGCCGTTTTTCGGCGCCTATAGAAAGAACCTGCACTGTATGGATTGAGTAAACTCACGTATTATCTCGGCAACGCTCGTTCATCGAACACCCCATGAGGAACTATTGTTGTTAAGCAGTCTGTGTAACCTTCGCGGCTGCTTGGGTTGAAATGGGTCCCGCCTGTCTTACGTGCAGCGGACTGCCGATGCGAAAACCGCCCTTCTTGTCATTGTCGATTTAAGCGCTAAGCCCACGGTACGATTTTCTGCGTCCAATACGACGTCCAGTGCCGCGTGCTCGGGCGTGCGACATACGCCGCTTCCACACACACGGGGCGACGAGCGATCTGCACGTATAGGCAACGGCCACATCCAACGCGTCGTTTACACGCTCGTAAGACATCGTGTCCCTGTCGTTAAGTACAAAATAAGCAGTTTTACACAATCCTGCTTTGTTCTGTAACAACACTAAATAACATATCGTCCATAAAATACTGCCTTCGCGAGCGACAAACAAATCACAACAGCTCAATATCAGTGACGACTCCGAGCTATAGCCGCAGGCCGGCGCCGTAGCCGTCGTCGTTCGCAATCGGTCGTGCGCTCGCCACAAAGTGGTCATTTTTGGCAACACGATTAACATCCCTGCTCATATTAACATCCCTGCTCATGCGATTAGTTTTCGCGAAGCCTCGATGTAAAGTGGAGTGGCAGAAACGAAGCGAACCGCTTCGGTGAAACGGCCCCCGCCGATGTTTACCGTCGAACCGCGGCCGATTACGATGTCTCGGGGGCTACTTGGAATATTGGCCCACTGGAAGCATAACATTACTGAATTGAGGTTCTTTTCGTGTCATAAACAAATCATAATGAATATTTTCTACGCGGTTGCGGCAAAGCCGCCAGGATACTATTGCCGGATCTCATCGCCGGACGTCGCAAAGGACTCAGAATGGGACCGTGGACTCAGAATCGGACCGTATACCTAGCCCCTCTTTGAATTCTCGGTTTTGGGAAAGTAATGGAAGATGTGCGTATGCTTTTTTGTGTTGTTATCGGATCCAGCAACACAGCACGTCAGTCAGGAAGCCGACAAACCGGGCAGCGACGGAGACGGCGGGGCGAGGGGCTCGCTCCCCGCCTGCGCTCTTTTTTTCCCATAGCGCCTTGCGCGCGCCCATCAGGGGAAGGCGCGGCGATTTTAGGAAAGGTCCATTCCGACCGGCGACCTGCTGCAGTCATGAATGGCCGGCCGAAGCATGGCCGCAAATATTTTGAGCGATCTATCACGTATATTCGCATTAAGAACAACCAATAAGAGCAGAGAGCGGCGAGAAACGGTGCGCACAACTTTTAAGTCATTCAATAACTGCGCGACATTGACGCGTGCATTACATACGTGAATATTTTGGTCGATTTTGGTATAGAGAATGTAGTTTTCAATTTTTCGGAGGCTCTCGGTATACGCGTATTGTTTTGAAACAATTAATGTCCAAACTGAATGCACGCCAGCAACTTGGTGATATTTATTCTCGCGAGCAATCCTCCCTGAAGAGCAATACGACAAGCGATTGGACGTCTGGGCAAACCACGTGAGGGCGATTTTATGCGCGCCGACCACAGCTACACGCAGTGAAGATGCTGGCGGTGGCTTTTTCCCATTGCTTCAAATAATGCAAAACATTTCGTTGGATAGCCTGGTGGATACACGCTGCGTGCACGGCGGCAGTGGGTAAACAAACAAGCAGCCGATACGACAAGTTTCCGACGCGGCCATGGGGAGAAGAAAGCTAGGATGCACGTGACAATCCTGAATGTCTTAAGGGGAGAATAATGGGCCGTGGTATAGGCAAGCGGTAGACGGTAAAGCGTTACTAAAGGTTACCGCTTCGGAACAATCACGAACGGTCCCCAGGGATTTAATAACTTTCCCATCATAAACTCGCGGACCATGAATGCGCGCTGCTGGCACAATATCAGAGAAAAAAATCAGCTGAAGTACATGCAGCTTAAAGAAAGAAACTTTTGAGGGACGAAGTAATTACGCCTCATGCCCCCCCCCCCCCCCCCCCTATGATGCATACTGCCGATATCTCTTCTCCCTCTAATAATTCCAGACCTCGAGGTGACCCCCATTATCAAGTAACGTAGTCAACCTGTCTTCATAGGAACTTTCCGTTGATGAAATGTCGCTGTTGTCACGAAGTCTGAATTTTTGTCCAGCGACAGGAGGTTATAGGGAATTTAAGCTGATGAAGGATTTAGACACTTTTTCCAGAAACTTAAGAGAATATACTTCCTTGACAAAAGCCCCGCTAATGCCCCTACTTCCATTTTGCCATCGTACAAACACTGGACTCCACCTACCCAACGAGATAAGTGCCTAGACTTGTACATCACTGCCGTTCAACGCGACGTACTAGATATTTACCGCAAACAGGCTCCGTTTAAAAGAAACCTTTCGATAAATGATACAGCAGCATTGCAGAAATTAAAAGGTCGAGATGACATCATAATTAAACCAGCCGATAAAGGTGGAGCCGTGGTACTGCTGAACAAACACGATTATGATAGCGAAACAGCCTTCCGATAGCACTTTTTACAGGCGGCTCAACAAGGACCCCACTGATCAGTTCAAATCTGTCCTTATAAGCACCCTAACTAGCCTCATTGAAAAGCGAAAAATTCCTAATTCGGCTCTGCATTCTCTCGTTCCACTAAGTCCAGTCGCGGGTCGCTTTTACCTCCTGCCAAAAATGCACAAGTCGGGAAACCCTGGTGGACCCATCGTTTCCGGCATTGGTACGGTTACGGAACTGGTCTCCGAATTTGTCGATACAGTAATTAACCAAATCCCGTCCTCTTTCTCATCGTACATCAAAGACACTAACCACTTCTTGTCCGACATCATCGACCTATCTGTCCCCCCTGATTCGCTCCTGGTTACCCTGGACGTAGCGTCCCTATATACGAACATTCCTCATGCAGATGGAATACGGTCAGTACTTCACTCATACCAGTCTTTCTGTGATAAAATAATTGGGAGCTCCACTTTCATGACCCTTTTAAGATTCGTCTTGGAATGTAACAGCTTCGAATTTAACGGCAGTCATTACCTTCAAGTTAATGGCACCTCGATGGGCACACCCATAGGCCCTAACTATGCCAATATTTTCATGGGCAAACTTGAAAACGAATTTCTGGCAAGCCGCTCACTTAAACCATTTTACTACAAAAGGTACATTGACGATATATTCATGATTTGGCAACATGGCGAACCTCATCTCTTATCGTTCATTCATGAATTCAACAACGCTCATCAGTCCATTTCATTCTCCCATACATACTCGGAACAAGCTATCAACTTTCTGGACGTAACAGTGACTATGTGTGACGGCCAACTTGCCATCAAAGTTGACAGAAAGCCGACTGATACCCAGCAGTACCTTCATTTCAATAGCAACTATGTCAAGCACTCTAAAACCAGCATACCCTGTAGTCAGGCCCTTCGTTTTAAAAGAATATGCTCGCAACAAACTGATTTCAATTCCAACTGTGCGCAGCTCCGGAGCGCTTTATCAAAACAGAAATACCTTTTCAAGATTATTGATGACGCCATCAAAAGGGCAAATAACCAGGACCGCAAAGCACCTTTAAGCACCAAAAATAAACAGTCGGTTTTCTCCTACACTAACCTCGTTATGACGTTTTCCGCGCCTGCGCAGCACGTAAATGCCGTTTTAAGAAAACACCACAACATACTTTTACAAAGCGAACGACTGAAATCAATTTTCCCAGAGCCACCGCGTGTTGCGTGCAGAAGAGACCAAAATCTGCGCGACCTACTGACGTCGTCAAAAAGCGCGCGCAATAAACCTATTGGCTGCCGTCCTTGCCACAAACCTCGTTGCAAAGTGTGCCAGTATATATATGACCACTTCACTTATCGCAAACAGCACCGCATCTAACTTTAGCCTGAAAATAAATGGTGGCTATAACTGCGACACGCGTAATGCAGTGTATCTCCTGGAATGCTCAATCTGAAAAATGCAATATGTAGGAGAAACCGAAACACCCTTCCGATATCGGTTTAACAACCATAAGGCTTATATCTCTTCACTTCCTCACCTTCCAATATCAAAACATGCTAACGTAATGGGCCACTCATTTGACAACATCACAGCCACGATTCTCGAGTCTGGTTTCCGAACACATCACGACAGGGAGTACGCGAATCATGTTTCATCTTTAAATTCAATACAATCGCAGAAAGCCCCTCTCTCCAGCATACAGGCTGATTGAAGGATCACTAACACAAGGAGGACCAACGGTGCTGCGTTCATATTTGCACCTCTACCAATAATCTTAATCTCATTCAATCGAAGATCACAAATGCAGGTATTGCAATGCTCAGCTCAATAAGTTTTTCTTTTCTCTTTACATCTTGTGTCTTGTGTCTCTTTATATCTTGTCTCTTACTAGAGAAATGTTTGTTTACAGAAAGGCGGATTGGTCGGCCTGAGCTGTAATTTGCCCTGGCCTGCTACTCTACGCGGGGGAAGAAAAAGAGTGATGATGGTTACACAAGGGAGATGCGTACGTACAGAGTCACATGATGTAGCGGCGCCACTCTATTGGCCTCGAGAACGACATGTAGATGGCAGCACTGCCACCGCGTGAGTGTGGACAGGCGTTCGCCAGCGCGCACTGAAACGTACACAGCGGCGCCCTGTTGTGAGCTGTTTGAAGCATCCTTTAGCTAAATAAAAACATTAATTGCAGTCAGGCGGTAATACATATAATCTTCAATCTCTCGTCAGTGCAGGACGCGCGCAGAACGTTTTTATTGCGCTTGAAGGAACAACATTCAACGGGGCACTGACATACCGAGCCTAACAGTTCCTCGGCGGTTCTCTTCTTTTTACAGCGTAAGCTGCTGTGAGATCACAACAAGGGCCGTTTTTGCGCCGTATAGCCACTGCGATATTACATGCGCGCGCACGTCACACATATCCCCCAATATGTTTGTTCCCTGAGTCGATGCAGTGTTGAATGCTTTCGTGCATTCTTCTTGTTTTGTGGGGTTTTACGTCCCAAAACCAGCTTTGATTATGAGAGGCGCCGTAGTGGAGGGCTCCGGAAATTTCGACCACCCGGAGTTCTTTAACGTGCACTGACATCGCACAGCACACGGGCCTCAACATTTCGCCTCCATCGAAATGCAGCCGCCGCGGACGGGATTCGATCCCGCGACCCTCGGATCAGCAGCCGAGTACCATAGCCACTAGACCACCGTGGCGGGGCTATGGTGAGAGAAAAATAGAGCCAGGCCTGCGCGGAACCGCAGGACAGTGACAGCGTAAGCTGGAGGAGCGACCTTCTTAGAGGTAATTTTAAACGCTTTAGGAAACTATTGTGTGGACAAAAATAAAAGCACAGAAACGCGACAGTAATGTACAAGGTAGCCGTCTTCTCTGATTAAGAGAAGGAACCTTCAGTGTTCGCTTGCTGTTGTGATTTAACGCTTTATATGCGTCGCCATAACTGCAACGTAACTGGGCGTAGGTGTAAAAGAGGATGGGGCGCGTTCAACCAATTAGGTGTGCATTTAATGAAGCACAAAATATGACCCGCCATGCAACCACCATGTAACCACCATGTACAACACAAAAACCAGCATGCCAATGGTAGTTATAGTGGATTATGGTGATGGGCGACCAGCGTATTTTCAATAGGGCTAAAGATTACCAGGCGGTCGAAATTCCCGGAGCCTTCCACCACGGCGTCCTTCATAAACATAACGCAGTTTTCGGATGATAGACGGCATGCTGATGCAGATGTCCCGAAGTGCGTCGTTCTTCTTAGTTTCTACAATGAGACGGATTTGCTCAGCCTTGTGGCGAACCGCTCAATTGTGTGATTGTCAAAATGTTTCCCGGAACCATCATATGAGATTGTGACATTCTTCGAGATGGCAGTGAAATATCTTTACCGAAAGGAAATCCTCGATACACTGCAATTTACTGTTGAGTTATATCTTGAAGATTCGCCGCTTCTGGACTTTCCGGAAGGTGTGGGCAAGAGTCACGCCAGAGTGTCGGCGCACATCATCTCTGAAAAGTTTCTCCGGATTCTTCTTGTGAACTACACAAAAAGTTAACAGATCAGAATGACAAGCCTTCTGGCTATATTGACAATCCCACGCGGAAACATTTCCGGCTGTGAACGATGTGACTACTTTAAACTAGCTGTAAGCATCACGACAGTGTTTTACCAGCAGTGCTTTGTTTTTCAGTTCTTCTCGTGCATTGTATTATTTTAGTACCAAGGACAACATTCTGTATGATGCTGAACGGTTTCTGTGAAAGTTCTTTATTTTTCTTCGCCTGCGGCGTACGTTATTGCATAAAAAGATTTTTCTCATCTTTTACTTGCACGCTGAAGACCGCGTCTGGACACGTGAGAGCTTGGGAATTTATATGCATGCAGGTACTCAGCGTGGTGTGGTGCGAGTTTATTATTATTATTATTATTATTATGTTCCTTCTGCTGTGATTGCGACTCACGGCTACTTGTGGGGAGTGTGACTTTGCCCTTTTTGATAGAAACAACTTAATGAGCAAACAGACAATGAAGCCTAGGAAAGCATAGGGGAAGTTACTTGTGGTATTGTAATTGTGGAGAAAGTAGAAAAGAATTAAAGTGGACGAAAAGACAAACCTGCCTTCGGTGGGACCCGAACCCACGACCTTCGGATGTCGCGTCCGATGCTCTACCAACTGAGCTACAAAGGCGGTCGTCCCCCCCGTCCACTTTATTGTGTATTTATGTACGTATTATCCTGGATGGATGGATGGATGCTATGAGCGTCCCCTTTGTAACGGGGCGGTGACATGTGCTCCACCAGGCTCGTAGAACTTTTTTTTCTAGGGGCGAAGCTCCTTATGGCATCACCTGCGGCCCGTCCGGTATGTCCATCCGCCGTAGCCAGTAGTGTCTCCCGTAGCATACATTAGATGGCGCTGTCCCATAGAGATGCATGCAAACTGCAGTTGGGTGACGATATACTAGATGGCGCTGGTCGTCATCGCCCTTTCTCGTCTAGTTTCAGAGATCTCACTGTCCCATAGAGATGTGTGCATTATGGCGGTTGAGTGACTGGACGCTTGATGGCGTCATCACGGTGAATATGCCGCGGTCGAGCTCGACGGCAGTCGAGCTCCCCCTCTCTCTCCTCTCTCGCCCCCACTCTCTCCCTCTCTCCCCTCCTTCTCTCCCTCCCTCTCCCCTCTCCCTCACAACCGTTCAACGCCCCCCCCCCTCCCCCCTCTTTCGCCTCGCGATGCCGACGCAGACAGCGTCTGCTAGCGAGTTTCTCGTTTCCCGTATATATGGCACTGGATTTTGACCTCCAAGGTAGTGCCTGTGTGCGATTTCTCCTGTGCGTGATTAAACAATGAAAATTCACAGCGTACATGTAAAATTAAAGTGAGCTGCAAGTCACCGTAGCTCTCATCGACCCTTTAGCATAGGTCGGCAGTGTGGGAGAACACTCACTCACACTCACTCACCCTAATTTTTCCAGCACCCGCACTCACTCGCACTCGCACTCACCTCCTCTCACACTCACTGGCACTCACTCGCACTCGCACTCACGTCTATGAAATGAGTGCGAGTGAGTGCACTCATGAGTGAGTGCGCCGACCTATGCCTTTTAGTATAAACGCGCACGATCTCACGTCGTTGATGATGTACTGGGCAGAATTCACGGTTTACCGATGAACCTCCGCAGCTTCGCCCACTCATCATCATTCACCCAGTGGATATGCTGTGATTTTTTTCTCTCTCTTTAAATTTTCCTCATGCCTTTTAAATTCAATCAAATCGATCATACTATAGCAAAAACGGAAATTCATAGCCCAGTTCCCTGCCCCTTATGGCAGAAAGTCCATATTTTTCCCTATAATTATTTTTGTCCGTTCTCTCTAGTTTTCTGCCACCAGTATTCTAACAGTCTATTACTTATTTCAATCGCGGCTATGTTCAGCTTCCCGTTGTTCGCCCTAAAACCCAAGGCTTCCTGTAGGGTGGTGCCCAAACGTACACCTGGGTGGATATTTCCGCATTCAATCAGAGCATGTTGTTGTTGTTGTTGTTGTTGTTGTTGTTGTTGTTGTTGTTGTTTCCTTCAAGTATGGCACATACCCACCCTGGGGGATTGGCCAAGATGTAGAAGTTGAAATAGTTAAGCTGAGGTACTATGGAATACCAATCGGAATCGAATAATCAAGATGAAATTAACAGTGAAGTGCACGAATTTCTGAAAAGAAATTCGTTGTTTCCTTATCTTCTTCACAGCATGTGCATTTTTCTTCTTTGCTGAATTTCGCTTTATAAATACGCGTTCTAAGGCAGCCCGATCTCGCTTCAAACAATAAAGCGCTTCCTCTTGAATTATCATAAAATGCCTCCCTCTTTATTTCATTTTTGCCCTCTCGGTAGTTATTCAGAGTCGGTTTTTTTTTCCATCGCTGCCCTCCAGTAAATCTTCTCCGCCTCTCTGACTTTTCCCTTTACGCTCTTTGTTGTCAGTTCTCCTAGAGCTGTATATTTACTGGTGAGCCTCCAAGTTCTCTTTCTCCACTGCGTGTCAACGCTCTTTCTATATAAATAGCGGAACACCTTCACTGCCCACCTACTCTCTTTCATATTCTTTAGCCTCTCTTCAAACCTTATTTTGCTCTGCGCTTCCCTTGCCTCAAAACTCGCCCATCCCATATCGCCCTTTACAGCCTCGTTTGTCGTTTTCCCGTGAGCACCCAACGCGAGGCGTCCCACAGTTCTTTGATTCACATCCATTCCTGATTGTATCTCTGGCCTCATGCACACCACTGAGTTCCCAAATGTAAGCCCCGGTACCATTACCCCTTTCCACAGACTCCCAAGCACCTCATACCTATTGTGTCCCCATAACGCTCTGTGCTTCATTATTGCTGCGTTCCTCTTTCCCTTTGCTGCCAAGGCTTTTTCGTGTACCTCCATGTATCTATCACCCTCATTTACCCATACGCCAAGGTACTTTTATTCGCTTACTCTCGGTATTTCTTGGCCCTGTATGGGTATCGCCTGGTCGTTGGGACCAATGAATACCATCAATCCGCATTTTGTTACTCTAAATCCTAGTCCTAGAGCCTCGCCTTCCTTTCCGCATATATTCACCAGCCGTTGTATATCATCTCGACTGTCCGCGAATAAGACAATATCGTCAGCATAAAATAAACCCGGAAGCATCTGCTCAATCATCACGCGGCCCTGTTTGTGTGACAGATTAAAACCAATGGTGCTATCTCCTAGCGCTTTTAGGGGCGAAGCTCCTATAGGGCGTGGGTCTGTACATCCCATGGTGTTCGTTGGTGATGTACGTAGCCACGTCTACTTTTATAAAAAAAAAATTCCGAAAGTTGCGTCCTCTGCCTGGATTCGAACCCAGGCTATCGGCGTGGCAGTCGAGCGTTCTACCACTGAGCTACGCCTGTGGTTGAAAAATTATCGCTAAAAGACCTAAACAGGTATAATGTCTCCCGCGGAATCGCATTAACAAACGTAACGTCACGTTGAAAAATGGTAATACACCGCTACACGACGCGAAAATGGATTGTATAACGACGTCGAGGCATCATTTGAAAGAACACAGAGCTGCGTGCTTTGTAGCTTTGAACCCATTACGGAGGCACTGGTAATTATGGCGTAGTGGGTACCTCCCTACTTGGCAAAATGATAAGTTATGGCGCAGGAGATACCTACCACTTCTACTTGCACTAGTTTCCTCAAGTGTTTAAAGTGGCCTCTAAGAAAGTAGCTCCTCCTGCTTACGCTGTCACTGTCCTGCAGTTCCGCGCAGGCCTGGCTCTAGCACAGCATATCCCCCTTAAACGCGAGATCCCAGCGTACGAACACAGTGTTTCTCACGCCTTTACATGATGATCGACTGGGCGATTTCCGCGAAAGAGTCACGGTTTACCGATGATTCCCTCCGGAGCTTCGCCCACTCATCATCATTCACCCCGTGGATATGCTGTGATTTTTTCCATTCTAACCATGTACAGCATGAATAACAGCGGCGACAAAGGACATCCCTGTCTCAGCCCCTTGCTAATATCAACGTTCTCTCTGCTACTGATTCCTTCCCATTATATGCAAACTGTATTTTATCGATATATTTCCCTCAAAAGCTGTACAGAATCGTCGCCTATGCCCATTCTTTCGAAAGTGTCCCACAATATTTCCTGATTAGCATTGTCATACACCACAGTGATGTCTAGAAAAGCCACATACAACGGCCTCCTTTCTATTTTAGATATTTCTATACACTGAGTAAGAACAAATAGGTTATTGTCGAAACGCCTGTATACTCGAAATCCACTCTGAAGTTCTCCCAAAATATTGCTACGTTCTGCCCAGGCTTCTATTTTTAATATTACTGCTTGCATAGCCATCCTGTATGGTAAGTACCGATGTAATGGTTAGCGGTCTATACGAGCGAATGTTATTCTTTTACCCCTTGCCTTTATAGATTAAGTTCATTCTGCTTTTTCGCCAACTGTCCGGTATTTGCCTCTTCTGCAAGCGGGCGAATCAGTGGCGGGTTGGCTCGGAGCTCCCCCGCCAAGTTGCGGCGACAGGCAGCAACAGCCCCCCGTGATGCGCAGGCCGTAAAAGAGAGCGAGCGCGCGCATCCAGACCGGCCGTGGTGCGAGCGTAACCACGTGATTCCCTATGCGTTCTAGCTGCTCGTGTCACGAGAGTAGAAAATCAAATATCGAACAAAATGGTTCCTTCTGCGTGATATTAAATTTGTTTTTACGAAGAGCCTTGGTACAGAAAAATAAGGATTCGCTCTTTCTTTTCCACCAGTCGGAAATCGCTGGCGCCCACTGGTTTCGAGGATTTGGAGCCGTAAAAGAGATCGACGAACACCGTTTACGAAAAAGACCGCTTCTGAAAAGGAGTTCGCTCTCTGCCGTGTGTCTGCTGTTAGGAACTCCTTTTCGGAAGAAGTCTGTTTGCTTAAAATACTTTTAAGTGCCCGTGCGACAGGGGTATAACTTTGCCGCGTTTTTACCGGCCGGTTTTGACAAACAAGAGAACGCGGGTCCGCTGCGTTAGGAGCAGGACGGCTCATGCTAAAGTATTCTAGCCACTGTACTCATGCGGGAAGGAATTTGCCAAGCGGTTGCCGCCGACAGAGCACCCACTCGGGGGGTAACTAGTTTCAAGGTGGCTGTCAGCGGGTCTGGGAAACAAAAATGACCGCGACCGCTTAGTGATGGATGGACCCTCGTTTGCATATCATAACTTCGGTGCGTGTTGCAACGGCGCGACTCAACGGGCTGGTCATCTTCTGACAGTTTGTGCGACGAATTCTGGAAGCCTGTGCTCACTTATTCTAGCATGCGGGGTGGGCCACAAGTGGTTGTAATTCAACGAAGAAACCACCTTCCTCGTGAACCGTGGCAGCGCTCAACGGCGAATAGAGGAAGTGACGATCGCTGTGGTTGGGAATTGGTTTCACACGCCAATTCGTATATTACGTTCATTGATCGCCACGCGGTTGAACACAAACAATATAAATACTCATGTCCAGGGACGTCCTCGGCCCATAAACGCAGGCTTTATTCGCGGCGGTTTAAAAAGCGTAGCTAGTGCCTCCTTTATGCATAGCCCTGAACACGTGAAACTTGTCCGACCTCAACGGACAAGCAGCCGCGTGAGGAGGCGATTGTTCTTTCATTCCTTCTTTCTTTCTTTCTTGTGTGTGTGTCCGGCGGCGAAGGGGTGCAAGAAACCGGTCGATAAGAGCAGCGGTGCTGTGGCTTCGTAGCGACTCGCCGTACAACTGAAAGTGCCGGAGGCTTGTCAGGGCCACAGAAGAAGTATTTTCGACACGAAAAAATAAATTTATGTTAAGTCTTTGATTTGTATATATAGATACACCGTTTTATTTTCATTGTTTTTCTTTTAACCGCTAGCGCCACGCTTTCGGTAGTGTCTTCGAAAGAAAACACTAAAAGGAGGTCGTTGGTGCCGTGTGTCTGCGCAGCAACGCCTATTCGTTAAGTCTTTCATCTTCGTAAAAGGCCGCTTACGTAAGAGACTTTCTGCGCGCCCATGTGACACAGGTATTTCCCTGCACTTCTCACTGCTCATACAACGGTCCACGAGCAGCAATGCCAAGCGTGTATGCCTGGCTGCCATGTAGTTGGAATTTTTCACACCGACAGACATTGCGAGCCTCCTTAAATACCAACACAGCAACAGTATCACAAATGCTTTAAAATTGTGAGAACCAAGAAAAAGTCCAGAATTGTCATCCAGTATTGCCAGACAAATAAAGCACTCAAGAGGCTACTAATTTTCAGCGAGAAAGTCTAGGACCAGAAATGCTGATGACACGCCGGGAAATCTTGTTGCAGAACTTATAGGCATGCGTCAAGCACAAACTATTATTTGCGCGTGTAATCCAAAAGGTCTAATTCTGACTGTTCATTGAGACACCCATTATGTGTTGCCGCTTAATAGACTACATAGGGTCGAAGTCGCCGTCGTCATATGGAGACTTTCGGTGCTCCCTGGAAATGTCTAGAAGCGTTTCCTTTCATATATTTTTTTAATGTCCAGACAATCTGGTGCTGTTGAGGTTCAAATTCCCGCAGCTCGATGTGAATATTAAAGTGTTCATTTGCCTCGCAATTATCCCACACTATATTCAATTAAAAAAATTGGCAGATCCCACGTGCAGTGGGAATCAAGGAAAGGAATGCGAAGCACGCATCAGGAACGTAAAATGGATCTGCGTTGTTGTCTCACTATACCCATTTTGTTACACATGAAGTGAAGTTAACGAAACGGCCGCAAGAGCACCAAGACCGGCATGTAAACCACGCTGCTCATGACACGCACGTCATGATTCGAATGTTATGGCCTGCCATTTGCGTTAGTCATGCAGTCGTGTTGCGCCATAGCAGTTTTGGTATACACCCCGTTAACGAAGCGCGTGACATGTAAATCATGCCGCTCATGACGTGCATGTCACGATTTTCATGTTCTTAGAACGTGTCAGTCATGGTCGTCATACATTGGTGTCATCGCCATACCAATTTTGCGATATATAAAGTTAACAAAACGACCGCTACAAGACTGTGGCATGCAAATCATGCCGCTCATGACATGCATGTCATGATTTTTGTGTTATGGCGTGTGATTTATGTTCGTCACCCAGTCATGTTGCGCCATACCAATTTTAGCATCATCGCATTAACGAAACGGCCAGGAGAGCACGAAGACCATGGCGGCTAGATAGATAGATACGCTCAAAGTCTCCGAAGTTCGCTAAGAAATGCTCATTTAAAAAACAAATGTAACGTAAATGTAACGACACGTTCCATATTCCGAAACGCAACTGGAGCGCGTTCCTTTCTGATTAAAGGAACTTGTGACGGGAACTCGTTACAAAATCGGGAAGGAGCGAGCTTTCGTTCCTATTTTGGAGGAACGTGTGCCACACTGCACGATACAGTGTGCTACAATGGGAGCGCTACAATGTGGATAGCGAAGCCATTCCGCCGCCTCCACTCTGGGAAGTGTTTTTTGAAGTGCCGCCGCTTTGAGAATTGAACTCATGCGAAGCGTTGCAAAACCCGTTTGAAGTTGGTATACCCGCGCGGGGACCATAAAAGAATGGCTGGCCACTCGAAAAAAAAAAAAAAGAGAGTTAGGGGTGCTGCAGTGGTTTTGGGACAACAGCGGCTTTCGTCGCTGACAACACCTGCGACGGCGCCATTCAGTGCGCCCCCTGCTGTGTGTCGCCGAATGGCGGCGCCCTCTTGCTTGACTTTTGTTTCCCCTTCGAAACACGTCGCCTAATTAATGAAACACGTACAAAGATATCCGTGTCCTCAAAACTATCGCGATACAATTGACACAAGGTAAAGGTATTCCACTACTGAGATACAAGCATATTTTTCAAATGTATCTCGATACAGAAACAGAGATACTATAAGATGCCATCGTGGTAGTCACGATACTGCCCAGCCCCGATCATGGTAAAGCAGGCTTGTCCACATTTCGTGTTGCTTGTCTTCGGAACTATAGAACAGAAGAGAATCTCAAGGCTTGAAAGGATGAACAGATCGCTAAAAACGGGAATGTCGCCAACGTTTCGACAAGTGGACTTGTCTTCGTCCACTTGTCGAAACTTTGGCTCCTGCGACATTTCCTCTTCTACATGGCTTTTCATCGAAGCTCAGGGGACGATAGAGGCTTGATGATTAAAGAGCGCTCAAGTGCCGCTACAGGGCCAACGTTTCCGCAAGTGGGCTTGCTTCCGTCGGAATAGTAACCTGGTATTTGAGCCAGTCAGTTCCACAACCAATCATTAACCAGCTTTGGATTTGGCGGAATATGGTGTAGTCGTGCGGTTTTGCTTGGAGCTGATGTATGCGCAAGGTGGAAGCACTGCAAGTAATCGTGCGACAAACACGCGTCGCGGTTTCCGTGCAATGAAGTAAGGCGCCGCAATGTGGCCAGAAGTGATCGCTGCTCAGTCCCCTCTTACGGCATTGAAGCCCAGTAACGTAGGCACGGCACCTCCTAAGGGACCGCGTTCGGTGGTGTACTTTGAATATTCGAACGTTTTAATATTCGTCGAATATTACAAATTCAGTATTCGCATTCGGTTCGAAGATCAGCATGGTTAATGAGCGCAAATGGCTGAACACGGAGGAAACACACGGGCTCAATTCAGCTAAGCTTTTTTTCGAAACCGCCGGAACCTTATGCACACGAAAGAAACAGGCATGAGCAGAAACTTGTACGTTTCATAGCACACCTTTGATAGCACATAGCACACCAGTTAGGTACAGCTTTTTTCAAATTTTTCCGGTGAAGTTACAAGAAAGTTTTTGAGGCGAACGTCATCGTAAATATCCTTGGCCTTTTAGTGCTGTTTTTTTGGTTGCTCACGTAGTTCTAATATCTGAGCCACTTGAGCTCGGATGCCGTCTATGCCGCCTTTTTGCCCTGCTTAACCTACGTTGGTGATGCGCAATCTCTTTCGTCGTTCATGGATTATGTGTGCGCTGCAACTTACGTTTGTGTGGAACAAAACCTCCTATGCAAGCCAAGATTAGGTTTTTAAGAAAGCTTCACATATGTTCAACAGAGGTTGCATTTCATTCGTAAAATGAGTCAACAAAGAAAAAAAGAACTATCTAGAGCATCTAATATATCGGCGTCACTCGCGCGTGAGAATACGGGAACAATACACTCCTTTTCTGCTAGTCTTGATCGCAATTCAAGTTCAAGATCTAAGCACAGCAGTTTGTGGTCCTAGATATACCTTTGAATATATCAACTTTCGGGTCGCGATCAAGAACACTGTCACTAATGATAAAAAGATCCAAAATTGATTGGCTATTACCTTGTAGGCGCTTTTACTAGTTGTGTTAAGCCATGCAATAAAATAATGTCTACGAAGGGCGCAGCGGAAGGACAAAGTGCCTTAGGAAAATCACCGTCCCAGTTACTTAATGTAATGTTAAAATCGCCACTTAGTAGAAGCTTAGACGTGCGGTTCCTGCACACAAACTCGTTGAAGGGCAACTCCGGTGGTTTTCTCACCGTGTTCTGTTATCGATGTTTTCCAATCGTACTGACAGTCCAGTAGCAGCAAGGATGGTTCCGTCAGCTCAGAAACGAGCCAGTAATTTTAAATAAGCGGCCGAAAGGCGTCTTCAAACCGAAACGGGCAGAGGCTTCGTGCAGTGTGTGCGATGACGTCACATCAGAAATATGGAAGTGGTGCCAGAAAAATGACGCTGGAGATCCGACGATGTATCGAGTTATGCCAGATTTTGACAGCGACGATCTAAGCGCTGAGAAGCATGGCCATTTTGCTTTTGACGGCCCGCTTGCTCGGGGTAGACAGCGTTGAAGGCGGTGACTTAAAAACACAGGGTGACCTGCGTGGGAATCCGCTAAAAAAAATTTCTTTAATTCATTTCCAGTAAGAGTAACTTGCAAACGCCCGGTTTGGCATACAGTACCGTGGGGAATATATATTGAAAATTTCATTGAGATGCGTGGACACTGAAAAATCGCCGGAGCTGCCCTTCAAGAAATGTGCCGTCACTGTTCGGGGGACGGTACAATACCGCAATTACTTTGGTAATTGCGGAATTTATCGAAAAGAACTTTTACCAATAGCACTCGGCGCTGGCGATATCCGGTAATAATGTAACGCGCAACGAATCCATGTACTACAAATAGCGCCGCAGCCGCCGCTGGAGTCACGGTTCTTGCGGTAGATACGGTATCCATACGGCATGTCACCTATGTGACCATGCAGCCACGTTTCCGTAATAACTATTGCGTTGGCGCTGTGGGCGATAACCATGCCTTCAAGGTCAGCCGTTTTCTTTATTATGCTTGGGGTACTTAGGTTAAGACATCGGCAAAGTACTTTTGCGGCCTTTGTTTCATTGCGTGGCTCCCGCGCCGGCGAGAAGCTGACGGTCCATCGTGTGCTTGTTTCCGCGGCGCTGGTTGCTCGGTACTGTATCTTTTTAGTTCTATCCCAGCCGTTCAACTCACTGCCAATTTTTAGTTTATCGTAAATCAATTTCACTTTTGTTCCGTCTCTCTTGATATCAATAGTGCTGTGCAAAACACATATCCCAAGTTCTCTAGTGGCGGCCGAGAAATCCTCTGAGACCGATACGCTGTTACCCTTTAATTTGTAACAGTTACCCAGTACGCAGACTTTTTCACGGTGGTCGAACAGCTTTAATATCGCAGGGCGTGGTTTGTTAGACGCTGTTGGCCAATTCTATGAATTCGTTCTACGGAGGATACCTTACCTCCTAATGTATTTCCAAATAATCCATCGATCACTATCTGCGCGCAAGTGATTTGGCGTTTCTCCCGTCGACTATGAAAGCCCGAAGACAGGAAGATTGTTCCGCCTACTCCGGTCCTCGAGCTCAGTCAATTTTTTTCTCTGTCACTCTCTGTTCCAATTGCTCAATTTTGGCCCCAAGCTCTTTTAAGATTGCGACCGAGTCCTCGACATTCTTAAGCTTATTTTCCAATTTTTCTAGTTCCTTATGCATTGCTTTTTGGCCGTCAAGAGCATCAAAATTCACTCATTTGTGGCATTTAACGTCCCAAAACCAGCTGTGATTATGAGAGACGCCGTAGTGGAGGTCTCCGGAAATTTCGACCACCTGGGGTTCTTTAACGTGCACTGACATCGCACAGCACACGGGCCTCAACATTTCGCCTATATCGAAATGCAGCCGCCGGGATTTGATCCCGCGACCCTCGGATCAGCAGCCGAGTACCTTAGCCACTAGACAACCGTTGCGGGGCCCGAGCATCGAAAAGGGAAACAATGTTTTTCGCGTAGCAAAAACATTGTTCTTTTGTTTAAATGGTAGCAAAAACACCGATCTTTTGTTTAAATCGAAAAGAAAGTTCCACCACGAAGACCTAAAGAACATCCTCCACAATAATCCTAAAAAATTTTGGAAAATTTTAAAACCTAAAAACCAGTCACACAACATCACGCTCGTCTTCCCTAACGGCACTGACGTACCACTTCCTCAGCGATCTAACGTGATGAATTCGTACTTCTCCTCTGTCTTCACCGTCGAGGCCGTCCAGAACGTGCCAGTACTACCTCGTCAAAGTTTCAGCAGTATGGCACCGATTCTCATCTCAGCTCAGGGTATTTCTAAACTCATCGACAACCTCAAAACTTCAAGTGCTGCAGGACCTGACGACATACCGTCCAAATTTCTAAAAAGTACAAAACTAGTCTCGAGCCACATTTTGCAAGTTATTTACACTCAGTCCCTCTTGGAAGGTCAAATTAACGATGACTGTAAGATGGCGAAAGTTACACCAGTCTTCAAAACAGGTAACCGTTCGGATCCGTCCAATTACCGCCCCATATCGCTGACATGCGTGTGTTGCAAAATATTAGAACACGTCATTTCCTCGCACATTGCCCGTCATCTCGAAAATAACTCTTTCTTTTATCTCAAGCAGCACGGTTTCCGCCCCGGCTTATCATGTGAAACGCAGCTGGCTGAATTCACTACTGATCTGCACTTAAACCTTGATTCCTCCTATCAGACTGACGCCATCTTCATCGACTTTTCTAAAGCCTTCGACCGCGTAGCCCATCGTCGTCTCATAACAAAGCTTTGCACGCTAAATCTCGACCCACTTACACTATCATGGTTAATATGTTTTTTGACAGGTCGCTCACAGTTCACTTCCATTGGCGGAGAGTCGTCCACTATAACAGATGTGCTTTCCGGGGTTCCTCAAGGATCGGTACTTGGCCCTCTTTTGTTCCTCATATTCATCAACGACTTGCCATCCGGAATCACATTGTCCATCCGTCTTTTCGCAGACGACTGTGTTGCGTATCGCAGAATCACCAATAGTACGGATCAAACATTACTGCAGCAAGACCTTAACATCATCGAGGCATGGTGCTCGCGCTGGCTCATGGAACCAAATGTTTCTAAATGCAAACACATGGTCATCTCTCGTAA
The DNA here is from genome assembly GCA_013339685.2 of Hyalomma asiaticum. Taxonomy (NCBI): domain Eukaryota; kingdom Metazoa; phylum Arthropoda; class Arachnida; order Ixodida; family Ixodidae; genus Hyalomma; species Hyalomma asiaticum. Next base: position 2,648,430 of record CM023482.1, on the reverse strand, counting down.
AAAATCCAACCTTGTTTTTCAGTATTCATTAAACTCCGCCGAAATATCTCCAGCGGATTCCTACCGCTACCTGGGTGTCCTCATAAACAGCACCTTGACCTGGTCAGACCACATTATCAAACTCGCAGCAGACTCCTCCAGGACACTTGGATTCTTAAAAAGATCTCTGCGGCCCTCCCCTCCCGCTGTCAGGAAACTTGCATTCGAAACGTTCGTCAGATCTAAACTAGAATTTGCTTCCGCCATTTGGAGCCCCCATCAGGATTATCTCATCAGCTCCCTCGAGGCGGTGCAAAATCGTGCAGCCCGGTTCATATCATCTCAGTACAGTAAACATGCGTCACTCTTATCAAAACGTCTCCTGAGCTAACCCCTCTAGCTGTTCGCAGAAAATCCGCACAGATCAGCCTGTTCCACAAACTGTGTCACAACTTTTTTCACCTGCATGGCACTCTGCTCATCCCTCCAACTCGCACCTCCCGTCGACTGTTCAACTCCAAAAGCGTACAACGTCTTCATGGCTCAACTCGCGCATTTAACAAATCCTTCTTGCCATCAGCCATTGAACAGTGGAACAGTCTACCTGAATATGTTGTTCAGGAGCGTGACCCAGTCAAATTCAGAGTGTTGCTGTCTTCTCTTTTTAGCTGACCTTTGCACATACCAGTTCTTCAAAAAAGCTTCGTCTTTCCAATAAAGTTTTTTTTAAGTGTATTAGTTCTTACACTTTCATAATTTGCTTTATCCTTATGTTCAATGTTGTACAGTGTGTATCTGCTTCTCTGTTATACTTTAAGCACTGCATTTGTGTCATGACATGTCCTTTGATATCTATTTGCTCGCCCCCCCCCCCCCCCCCCCTATGTAATGCCTTGTATAAGGTCTTTAAGGGTTTAATAAATGTTGATGATGATGAAAACAACGTACACAAACGACGTGGGCACGTCAGCTGAATTAGGCATCGGTCACCTGATTTAATTTATGAGTACTTATTGCTCGCCGGCGTAAAGTAGAAGAACGGATTTGACATCACGTTCGCGGGCGGCCAGCTGACGTGCCCATTCTAAAGGATGCTCGGGTGGTGAACTGTTTATAGGTGCAGCGTCCGAGGAAGTCGAAGTAGGTGGCGTTGTAGTCCAGTTAGCGAAGCATCTTGGGAGCTCACATCCATTGTAAAGAAAGGCTCAAATGTACTACGCCCTCAGCTCCTAAATGTGTGGTCAACTGCGCAGCCGCTGCCGTGACATTCACGTGGGCAAAGAGCATTAACAGATTACAGAAAAGAAGCATGCAACCTGCTTCTTCAATCTCTGTGACTGGTTTTTCGGCACGCGGCTTGCTGGCGCGTTTCCTTCCTGCTTCATGGTCGCTGGCATCTCTGGAACAAAAGCCAGTTCGGGGAATCCAGCACTTCTGATCCGGGAAGCCCGCTCAAGGAAACCGCACCTTAAGGCGTGGACTTCCGTATAGGGCATTTGCTAGGCAAATATCAGCAACATCAAAACCTCTTGTTGGGCGAGTTGGTACATTCTTGAATCCTAAAGGCACCGGCGCAACCAGACGACACAGAAGGAGAGACAAGGACACACGAGCGCGCTCGTGTGTTTCGCCACGTTTCACCACGTTTCGCGAGTTTGGAATGGGATACGTCGAAGGCGGCTTCGTGGCTAGTGTTGCTAAATCGCAAACCCAAAAGCGGCTTTGTGTCCTCTGCGTTTCTCTCTTCTACACTCGTCGTTGGCTGCTGGAATCTTCAATCAATCAGTCAGTCAATCAAATCTTTATTTACAACGACAGTTGGAGGTCCCTTAGGCGAAAAGCGGCACTAACACCGCTTGACAATACCTAAGGGCCCACGTACATGACAGCGGTACCAAAATACACACTTTCAAAAACAAATTTACAATAAGAGAAGAAAAAAATGCAGATAAAAAATAAATTAAAAAGAGGTGCAAATACAACAATGGAACAAATGAGGTCAATCTACAAGTACACTCCAGGACGGTTGTGCATTGTAGCTGAAATATTCAGAGTTCACGTGAACACATAAAATGACGAAAGCAATAAACGCGATACAAAGAGTAACGAAACATTCTTGATAATGTTTAAACAGTAGATTATAAAAGTTTAGGCGAGAGTTAGAAAAAAATCACGCATTTGTTTAGTTTTTAAATGCGAAGCATTTCTTAGCGAACTTCGGCGACTTTGAGCGTATCTATCTATCTATCTATCTATCTATCTATCTATCTATCTATCTATCTATCTATCTATCTATCTATCTATCTATCTATCTATCTATCTATCTATCTATCTGTCTGTCTGTCTGTCTGTCTGTCCGCTACCACTTTGTGCTCTCCCGGCCGTTTCGTTAATGGTATGTATACGAAAATTCGAAAATTCGTATGGCACAGTATGACTGCATGACGATCATAAAAACATGAGTCATGAGATGCATGTCCTGAGTGGCATGATTTACATGGCACGGTCTTGGTGCTCTCCTGGTCGAGAGGTCAAATACGAGGCGTTGTCCGTGATTAGCTTTTCCGGAAAGCCGAACCGGCAAAACACTTTCTTCTCGAGCACCGCCCGCGCTGTCACTTTTCGAAGCGGGAACAATTCCACCCACTTAGAAAAGTGATCAGCGACAACCATGAGGTGGGTAAACCCCTGCCCTGGGCCCCATTAGGTCGGTCTACATGCCACGGGCGCTCACTGACAATCGGTTTCATCAAGCCTGGCGGCTTGCCACCCCTCGATTTCACCGTTTGGCAGAAGGGCGTCAATAGCGAAAAAATGTCGCCCTTCATGCCGGGCCAGGTCACTGTTTGGCTCAGTTTTGTGAAAACTTTGGAGCCACTCAAATTACCGGCCAAAGGTTCGTCGTGAGAATATCGCAGAAGCGCGCCCCACAGAATTTTGGGGTCAATGGACTCGTCATCGGTGGCTACGTACTTCAGCAGGAGCCCGTCAAAGTCCAGCTAATGTGAATCCGCGGGAGACTCAGCGACGTATACGCTGGACAGCTCTTCCGGCGCCGTGGGTTCGCTCTCGGCCTTCGGAGAGCTCGCCCTCTCGCCTGCTGCTTACCGCGGAAAGGGTTCGCTCGAAAGCGGACGGCCGTCCCGTTCCACAGAGGCCGGGACCCTTGATCCCACCGGGACCCTTGAAGGGTCCCAGATCAAGGGTCCCAATGGGACATCGCGTCAGCTACCACGTTGGTGCTCCCCTTTCGATACTGCACCGGAAAGTCGTAATGCTGTACCAGGAGAGCGCCAGCCTAGGCTCGCGGAGCCGCATCTTAGCGCACTGTGATCCGTTTGAACCACGTCCCATCCAGGCCGCCGTCGAATTTCTCTAGTGCAAACACGATGGCGAGGCACTCCTTCTCAGTCATGGAATAATTACTCTCCGCGAGACTTAAAGGGGCCCTGCGACACTTTTTCAACTGCCGTCTGCAGTACTGCAGTGTGCGTAGGATCGAATGCTGAGATGAACGCAAAAAGAATTATGCAAATCGGTGGTCTAGAACTGGAGTTATTAGCCCTCGAAGTTCAAAACACGAGCAGACAGCATGAAACCAACATTCCCTTTCGTATTTCGCTCTCCGCTGACGTCAGTGGAGGCGTGCAATAGCAACGCGCGTCTTATAGAGCGACACCGGAAGACACCGGGAGCAGAGCGCGCGCGCGCAGATAGCGTCCGGCCGTCAACACACCTGGTGTCGTTTTGCAAGTAATGTCAGATACTTTCTCTTTATCTTACGAAGCATAAAAACGATTTTAGTACATTTTGGTACTGAATAGCGTGATCAAGCAGACACCACACGTGTGTAACAAGCACCTTGGAGCGTCAAGCCAATCAGAACGCCCGGCCTGGCCCCTCCTATGTCGTCACTCTATGTCACTTCCTGTAACAAAAATCTCCGTTATGTGTCGCCTCAGTTCAAACAGAAGGCGATTTTGGGCGGTTTGTTCGCTGAAATAAAATTATAACCACTCTGTTTTCCGCGTTTCCACTCTCGCTGCGACATCCCCGCGTGCAACAGTTCTAGAATCAGTGATAAAAACGGCCTACTCAATTTGTGTCGCAGGGCCCCTTTAAGGAGCGGCTGGCAAAAGTTAACGGCTGGAACACGCCATCGCATTCCTGTATAGGAGGACAGCTCCTAATCCCAAACCGTCAGTTTGGACAACAAACGGTGAGGTCGGGAAGTCTGAGCTGCGCTGTCTCCGCAATGGCGTTAGACAGTCAGCGACAGCCAGCAAAGTGCCTGTTCCTGCCCAGGTCCCCACCGCCGCACTGCGGACTTACTACCCAAGAGCTTGGTCAAGGGCGCCCGCAGTCGGGCACAGGACGGTATGAAGGAACGCTAAAAATTTACCAAAAAGCGACGAAGGACGCGCACGTCCTAGGGCACGGGGAAATCGAGGATCCCGATCAGTCTCGATGGAGCCGTCGCCCAGCGTAAACCCTGGTAAATGAACACGGGTCTGCGCCAACTTCGCAGGATTTAATGTCATCCCAGCGGCTCGCACCCTCTCGAGCACGTCGACAGTATGGGCCAAGTGTTCTTCCAAGATTCGCGAATAAATGTCGTCGAGGTAGCACATGCGGTATGACAGGGTCCATGAGTCTCTAAAAAGTCGCAACACCATTACAGAGACCAAAGGGCACACAAGTGAACTCGAACAACCCTCCGTGGGACGTAAAAGCAGTTTTAAACTGGTCACGTTCACCCATCCTGACATGTAGGTAACCTTTGGAGGCGTCAAGCGTGGTAAAGTACTTCCCAGGTTTCCTATGATGGAGCTAATCGTATGGAGCGGGTAGGCACCCTTCAGAGTCACTCCGTTGAGACGGCAATAGTTTACGCAAAGGCGATGACTGCCGTCTTTCTTAGGCACCAACACAATTGGAGACGCCCAGGAGCTAGACCAGCGGCGAATGATGCCTGCCGACAGCATCTCGTCGAGCAAGCCGTCGATAATCTGCCTTTTGGCGAGACTGACGGGCCTAGGGTTATATTTCAAAGGAATCGCGTTGCCAGTTTCGATCGTGTGACTAAAGAAATCGGTACAGCCGGGCTGATCGGAGAAGATCTCGTCGTACTGGCGTAACAGTGCCGACAAACGAGCCTTTTGTGCATATCCAAATGAGTCGCACAGGCGGTCAAAGGATGCGATGCCTCTTCGAAATTTGCGCGCGACACGGTTCGTGCTGTGACCCTCGTTCCCTAAGGGGACTTATACCCCTGTCACACGGGACACATTAAGTGCACTTTGAGAGACTGCACTTCGCCGCTAGTGTCATTCGTACGCTGTCACACGGGAACGTTTAGTGACACTCGCTTCAAATTACACTTGCAGGGGCGTGTGCGTTCGCCGAACTCCCTTCGCGGCGACGGAGTCCTCGGTAGCAGTGGCTTGCAAACAAATACTATAATGCATAACACGGCGTCCGTAGTATTTTCAAATCGCTGTTTTTTTTTAGTAGAAGTACTGCTATGCATTAAAACAAATCATATTTCAACGAAAAAACTCATTATTGTCGCCCTCGGGCAGTTTGCGGCCACGTCCGCTAGGCGAAGGCTCATTGCCACAGCACACTTCGCTTTGAAATCAAGAATTGGACGAAATCTCGTCTGGTCGGGATGTAATGGCATAGTAGAAACAAAAAGACAGGACACCGACCAAGAAGGTGTCAACACCTTCTTGGTCGGCGTCCTGTCTTTTTGTTTCTACTATGCCACACTTCCCTTTCTCGCGTAGCAGCGCGTGAGCGTAAGTGCACTCTGTGGGCGTGAGTGCACTCGCTCAAAGCAGCCTCGTGTGACAGGGGACTGAGAGAGTGCTGCCGCATGCGGCATGTTTCCGACGACTCTGCGGCAACGTGGGCGGGCTGGCTTCAGCTGCGGGAAAGGTCCGTCCCGATAGCCGCCATTCGTAATGTCCACGACGATTCCGGTTTTCATGAGAAAGTCGCGACTGAGAGGAACACTGAGCCCCGTAAGATGAACAAAGCGGCTCATTCGATCTCCCCATCTGACAGTCAACCTTGCGGCGCCAGCCGAATGAGCCACGCCTTCCGAAAGATTAAATGTCGTTCGGCAGTCCCGCAAGCGCACCGAGTGCTTCTGCAAGTGGGACCTCCTCGCCGAAAAACGAAGCGCTATCGCCCGCGTCCAGCAACGCCGAAAAATTCACGGCCGGCAATGATGACCGCAATATACGCGGCGTGCGCAGCAGCAAAATTGGCTGCTCTGCACACATTTACGAAAGATCCGTTGCACCTCACAGGGATGGCAAAGGAATGCACCGGCAGCAGGGCAGCGTACTCTTTCCCGAGATGATTGTCGGGTTCGGGTCGCCGCGTTATCAAGGGATACGTTACGACGAGCGTCGCCTACCGCACTGCGTTGGGTCGGAAGGCGTCCCTTCGCGTGGTGTTGCAGCACAGGCTGACGTGCGTGTATGGATGAAGCGCACGAGCGCTCAGCTCCCACGTGCATCGGCTTGCAGCCGCAAAGCTAGCTCCGGTGGAATGTTACCGTTGAGAAGAGGGCCCCTCTCCACGCGCCTCTAGGGCCTCGCCAGCCGGCGGCGGTGGGCGCGCGCGGCGAGAATGTCGCCTTGAATGCTCGGCAGCCAATTCATCCAAATCACGAAAACGTCCGCCGCGCAGGTACGCCGAAAAAGTCGGATGTGCCTGCCTGATCACCCGCTCGACATGTTCCTCGTTTGAGGCTCTGGGATCAGCGATAGAGAAAAGGTCGTCCATCGCGCGTGCGTACTCCTCAAGTGACTCGTCAGGAGCCATGCGTACGCATTTCGAGCGCTCGACGCATCCTACTTTCCGTAGTCGGCGGGTAGGAATTCGCGCAGAAAGGCCGCGCGGAACTACTCGAGGGTTGCTGCTCGGTGTCCGGAAAGCTGATACCAGCGTGCCGCCGTATCAGTCAATGCAGCCGGTACTACGCGTCCGGGCACATTCTGATCGTCCAGACCCATAGTTCTCTGATAACGTGTCAGGGAATCAAGATAATCCCGGGCACGGATCAGGTCACCGTATCCGCTGTACGCCGGAACTGCCAAAATGACAGCGGGGTGAGCGCGTTTCGGAACGGCCGGAAGCACTTGCACGGCTGCCGAGGTCGGAACTGCCAAAATGACAGCGGGGTGAGCGCTTTTCGGAACGGCCGAAAGCACTTGCACTGCTGCCGAGAGCGCTTGGATCATTTGGGCGGCATTTTGCAGCCGCGTCCGCGTTGCACCTGCTTCAGTGGAAGCCGTTAGTGGCGTGGTCGAGCGAAGGTGAACTGTCTCCCAGCTAGATCAGTGGAGCGGTTTGAACAGAACTACCAGACTGCGCGCCATTCCCAGAGCAAAAGAGGCTCCTGATGGGATTCGCCTGCTGTAGTACATACTTGCCACTTGGGGCCGCTAAAGTTGACAATGCAGGCGCCTGTGGGCCGGCGAAGAGCACGGCCGCGCTTTCGGGCCACAGGGACGGAGAGCGCTGGGTACATAACAAAGGGCGCAGAAGCAGTACACCACGTGCACCGTTCGTGTGGGGCAGAGACTCCCCAAAGGGAGCCGAGTAGCGCTCCGCGTCCCTCACAAGGGGCTACAACCGAGTGTTCACGACGACCTCGTTTCCGTGCAGAGCGCCGTCCGCCAACAACGACAATGGACAACCCTGACGCGTGTGTTGCGCCTGTCTTGTGAACCTTGGCCAAGCCACATAAAAGCTGGTGCTGAGCCCTTGAACGGAACTCACTCTGTCACAACGGCTGAGCACCTGCTTTGTATGGGTTCACAAGCGAGGCGTTCCCATGCACCCAACTGTCGATTTTACTCGCTCTCCCCTGCACAAGCTTGTCCCCCCTTGTCGGACATCGTGGCGCCCACATCCGTAACTCCTACGACTTAATGGACAAAGTCCGTGACGTTGTACTTGATCAAGACGATATTTTGATTTCTTTGGACATGTACCGATAGATATGGTTGTGGACGTGTGCAAGACCGCTCTGGAATCAGATGCAACTTTGCCAAAAAGATCGCCTGTCGATGTAGCGGACCTTGTTCGGCTACTACGTTTCTGTTTGTCCAACACTTACTTTACTTTCCAAAACAGGTTGTACAAACAGGTCGACGGGACGTCTATGGCTGCTTCCATATCGATCATCATCATCATCATCATCATCATCAGCCTGTTTAGGTCCACTGCAGGACGAAGGCCTCTGCCAACGATTTCCAATCCACCCTATCCTGAGCGAGTTGGTTCCACTTTATGCCCGCAAACTTTTTAATTTCATCACTCCATCTAACCTTTTGCCTACCTCTGTTGCGTTTTCCCTCTCTTGGTATCCATTCCGTCGCTCTTACTGTTCATCTGTTATCTTTCCTCCTCATGGCATGTCCTGCCCAGGTCCACTTTTTTCTTTTAATTGATAAAATAATATCGGCTGCTCTTCTCTGTTCCCTGCTCCATTCTGCTCGTTTTTTATCTCTTAGCGTTACCCCTATCATTTTTCTTTCCATTGAACGTTGCGTGCTCGTTAGTTTCATCTCTAGTTTTTTCGTTATTCTCGATGTTTCTGCACCGTACTAAGCTAGTGACAGTCGGGCCCTGTCCTCGTTCAACCCTGCTCCGAAGGCGTTCTACGTGGACGACATCTTTTGCATCGTTCACAAAGGAGCGCTTTAGTCATTCACACCTAAACAGCATGGAAGCAGCAATTCACTGTAGAGGGTGAAGTTGACGGGAAGCTCTGATTCCTTGACATGCTCATTGAAAGGGCCCACTTTGTCCTTCGGTGTGTGCAGGAAGCCGACCCACGCAGGGCGTTACTTGCGCTTCCATGCCACATGCTTCCCATAAAAGGTTTCCGCTCTTCTACGACGCGTGCGGAAAATGTGCACAAGCGCAGCCGACGTGCGTTTGGTTCGGTGGGAACTGTCAGCCTGTGGCTATCCGAATTCTTTCATGAATTCTGTTCAACGACAAATGGCACGTCCTCCACCAGCCCGCGCTGCCTCTGGTCAAAAGCGCGCCGGAATATCGTACATCCCTGGCATAAGTGAAGCCCTTAACCGTGTTCTACGCCCCTATGACGTCCAAGTGGTCCATATTCCAGACCAGAAACTCGACAGTCACTCGAAGCACCTTAGGGTCCGTCCACGTCGTGTCCGCAATAGCCACCGTCCGACACTCTAAACCAAAATGGACGAAAATGGGGCATGCTGTTCGTCCTTCCGGGGAGTAAGTGGACTGCCACAGATGTTGAACCAATTTTGGAGCAACTGCGAAGCTGACAGCAGCGGTTCAGGTTTTTAGTGCGCTGCAGTTCCCACTCGATGGTTTAAAGGTTGCCCTCGACAGAACACTCCAGGCACACTAACTGCTGAACCAGTTCCGAACAACTGGTAAAAAATGTAGGCTTCCCATTTTCACTTGATTTATATCGCAGGTACACTCTTTATCAAAATTTAATATCGGATGTAAAGGCTCCCATGAATTCAAAGGAACATCATACACGTGCACAAACATACACACAAGCTTATCACAGTAGTGCACCACATAGACCACTCACCTCACGCAACCGTGCACCGCCGATCGGGTATATATACACACACACACATTGACATGCAGTGGCGATGGTAAGTTCCTGTTCAGCGCAAATACAAAATAAATATTCACAGGAGAGCTGTGCGGTTATCCCCGGCTCTTAGATGACCCTACACTACACATATCTATTAAACTAAACCCGCCATATAGTCAGCGCCTTTTTAATGAGCAAATTCCGGTTAGTAGCTAGCACCTCTACGATTGAAGCGAACGAGTGTTCGCAGTGCCGGTGCGCGAGCTCATAAAACACCCCTGAGAACAAACAAACACAGCAACGGCAAACATTCAGCTGCGGCGGCGAAGAAACGCAATGCATAGGTGCCCCGCCTTCTTGCCGAAGTCGTCCCTAGACGTTCTCCGTAGCGCACGGCTGTATACAACAAACGATCACCGGCGCTCACAACATGCGCAATCCTGTATTATTTTACGGTCGTTATTCCACACACAAATGGAGAACAGGTCTCATCGTCACTGCCGCGGCTGAGAAGCATGTACTCACCTCGTTCACTACGAACGAGATGGCTCGCAGTCACGGTATTGGGCGCGAGGGCCACCACAGGAGATGCTGGCGCTGCGGTCGTTCTGACGTGCAAAGTTGAATCACGTGATCCCACCTCGCGACGAGCTGGCCGAGCCTCCGGCGAAGCGAACGGTTCACATGCGTTTTCAACGGCCATTCTCCAGCGTTTTTATCTTAAAATATTGTTGCTTCGCGTTTATTTCACGTTCGCGGACACCTAGGGACCACAAAAGCTGCAGAGTGCGCTCGGAGTTATTGGAAGCGTGGTATGTTCTAAAAGACGACGTCTTTAAGTGAGCCCGGCCAGTATCTCCCCTTTTACACTGCAGACGACGACGTGGCCAGCCTCAACCACAGATTCTCCTTCTATCAGCTGCTGCGGGGTGTCATACGCCTTGTCGATGAAGGTGTAGATGCTGATAGTTTCACTGAAGCATTTAGACCCCATTGATTTATACCTTGCGGCGTACTAGTGCGTTCAAATGCGTAAACTAATACGTCCGGGTCTGGCGCTGTATTTTTGATCGGCCCCTTTGTGCAAAATACGGACGGGAATCATTCGTAGAAAAACGCAGTCATGAACTGGCTCCATCGCGATCGAACATTGCCGTGTGACGACAGTCCTTGCATACGCGGGAAAAATAAGCAACAGAAAGGAGAAGCAACGGACAAATGTGCCCCAGGTAGAAGTGTCCGTGGGGTCATAGTGGCAAGAATGTGATGAAGTCACAATGTCCTAAGGTGAACCCCCTGTCCGAAAATGACAAGCTTAAATGAGGCGCGCACGTGCGTATATCGTGTGTACACCTTAAATCATGTGAGAAAGTTCGCGATTGAGTGCAGCTCTATGTCTGCTTTCCACAATACGACGGAACCTCTCGCATCGCGCTCCATAGAAGTATGCGTGTTGAGCATGAATACAGGTTTGCTAAGGCCATTTCTTCGAGTCCCTTTGTTGATGCGAACATACAATGAATGAATTGCACGAGGAACACGTCGCACGCCTTTCTTGCGGCCAAAAACTATGTGTACTTACCGCAACCACGCGCAAAACTACCTTGATGCTTACTTTTCATTCATTTTCATTCATCAAAATGCTATGTCACCTAAAAAACAAACAAAAACAGCCGACTCCGCACGTATCGTCGGCATAGCAGACGACAACAGCAGTCGACGCGGTGCCTAAAGCTTTCTAATGAAGCTATTCTTTTTTCTTATTCTTTGCAGCAGTTAGTTGCATTCAGCAACCAACCGCTGCCGATCAAAGAAACTTACTTTTGTTATCGCTGTAAATATTCCTTGTAATTCGGTGCGCTCAAGCAGTCTATCCGCTCGGAGGCTCTCGCTACCGGCAAACCCGCCGTGACGGAGGCCTGAGACGGCAGCCGAGCGAGCACTGTCCAAATGCACGGCCAGTCCTGCCAGTGCCGCGAACTACGTGACGCTATGCAGCCTCGATGTATGATCGTGTGACGGCGATGGTTCTCGCGCTTTGCGTTTTCTACATGGGAAAGAAGCGTCTGAATTCTTCCGAAACCACTCGAACAACATGGCGCGGGCAGGCAGCGCGGAAGCAGGCGATCCAGCGCAGACCAGTGGGCGCTCTTTAGTCGTCCTCCCATTGGTATTTTTTGTAGAGAGTCTTTGCACACGACACGCACTGGCGCAAAATGTGGTCATTTGGGATGAACCGTTCAACCGGTGGTCTAAATGTACACAGTGAGTCCACTTTTGCCAAATTCTTGTTTATAGTGTAGGGAAGAGACACTATTTCAAACATTTGTGTTTGCGATGAAATAATGGTGAAATAATGTTCTGACTCCCCTGTCTTGTGGCGTACCCAGAAGGAAAAGCCATTATATAAAAGATGGTAATGTCGTAATAAATATGTGTAAGTTGATACGTGCATAACAATTCCTGTCAACCTTACTGTGTTTTGTTAGTGCATGCAAGCTGGCTTCTTCTGAAGGTTCTGTAACCGAGGTATGGGAGAAGTTACTGTAAATAAAATCCGCACCCCTTCAACCTTTATGTTTCCGTCAACGGATCCATAATTGCTTTCCACGCTAATGAGCGAACGTAGAGTTTTAATGGTCCCCTAAGAAGAAAACACGACAATTTGCGACAGGCATTTCTTGTTACATCATATATGTGATGCTTCCATTTGAACCCCTGATTTATCAGGGGTTCAAATCAGAAAAACGAGCTTATCTGTATTAGCGCGGCTTCATAAGTTTGCATTCATCAGAATTTCGTCTCATGCAGACCGTTGCTTGATTTATCCTTGTTAGTCTATTGGTTCCTCGGCTCTTCCTTGAAGTGTTTGTTCCGCATGCGTCAAGAAACATATATACGTCGGTGGGTGATCTTCACAATAAACGGTTGGTAGTAGCGCCCGTCCTGTCTGTATCGTTTCTTCTTGTGTCCTTGCGTATTTCGCGCTAAGTTGAACTTATCGTGATGCATAACCAGCTAGCCCAGCAGTCTGTCCTAACGAGTACGTCAAGTGGGCAGCCATTGTTAGCCAAATAATTAACACTAATCTTTTATGAATAATGCACACGAAAACAGTGTTATCAAAATTTGTAGGCATATTGGCACCGAGCCTTTTGGAATGCATGCTGAGTTACATTTGATCAAGGGACTATCGGTTTCTGGGCATACAGTACAGTCGTCTGCATATAATAAAATTTTAACATGATACATCTTCGTAAGCACCTAGCCCAACTTAGAATGATAAAGACGCTTGTAGTCAAGGGGTTCGACGGTCTGGTCAGGTAACATGATGGAGTCACTGACTGTGTCAAGGTGAAAACACACTAGAGACGTACGGGTTCCTTGGCCACACTAGGCAGGCAAGAAGCGTCACCCTTTATTCTAAAATATGACATGACGAATTGGTTCTAGCGTGCAGGGAGATTACCATATGTCCTTCAGTCGCGTGAATAACAGTCGATTCCAAAATCAGCCTAGTAGCCTTATTCCTTACCTTGGCTGTTACAGCGGTGTTATCCCAACCGAAATCATCGGCGTGTTCTGCCAGCGCGTTCGAAGCTTTCTTGTTGTTGCAGACGTTTCTTTGATTTTCATTTGTGGGGTTTAACGTCCCAGAACCACGCTATGATTATGAGAGACGCCGTAGTGGACGTCTACGGAAATATTGACCTCCTGGGGTTCTTTACAGTGACGAACAGCGCAAGTAAGACACACAAAAAAAAGCAAGAGGCAGACAAGGACAGGCGCTACTAACAAGCGCCTGTCCTTGTCTACCTCTTCCTTTTTTTGTGTGTCTCACTTGCGCTGTTCGTCACTGTAAATATGCAAAACCAACTAGCCCGAGAATCTGTTTTACTGGCTTCTTTAACGTGCGCTGACATCGCACAGTACACGGGCCTCGACATTTCGCCTTTATCGAAATGCAGCCGCCGCGGCCGGGCAGAAGTCTCTTTGATGTTCCTTTAATCTTCGGGTGATATTACCAGTTTCCCCGATGTGACGGTCTGCTTACGGCATCTTGTGCCTCTTTCTGTATAACCGATATATTTTACGTTCCTTACACAGCAGTCACACCCGACTGCCACCTCGCTGTATTTGTATTGGAACGAGAGAGTAGACTTCAAGCTTCGCTGAAAACACATTCATCTCTTACTGGTCAAGCCCTTCGTGGTGCTTCAAAGGGGGAGCGTCACGCTCCGTTCCTTTTTTTTTTGTTGTTGTTGTTGTTGTGGCGCATCGTAACCTTATTTTTCGGGATTTTGTGTGAAGACTGGACGATCACAGGAAGAACGAGGCAGACAGAAAGAGTGCAAACTATTGCCACGTGCAGGAACGGAGCACTTACTAGCAAGAACGGTGAAGAAATGTATTTACAGATTAGGCTTATACAAGTAACAGCCGTTGCAGCCAAGATGGACGAACAGCAGCAAAGACAGCAACTACACGAGCGGTCCCCCAGTCGTCGTCTTCGTCACTTTTCTGCGCACACTGCCACGAGAAGGATGGCGCCCCGAGCAGGAATGCTTCGTAACATACAACCCCCGGCGGTCGGAGCGCTGTCCCGGCGCTTAAGCTAAAACGGTGTCGTGGTCAGGGACGTACGGCTTAAGGCGGGAGACGTGGACAACATCACTGCCTGCTACGGAAGACGATGAGGTACCTGATATGTGACTTCTGTGAGTTGGCGAATAACTTTGTATGGTCTCGAATAGCGAGAAACGAGCGTCGATGACTGGCCGACGTGCCGTGAAGGCGTCCACAGAAGGGCCAAAGAGCCGGGAGAGTAGTGAACTTCTCTGTGGCGGGTATCGTAGCGGGCCTTTTGGGACAGCGAAAGACGATTCCGGGCGATATTGCGGGCCGTTTGAGCCCGAGCAGCGACATCGCGAGCATACTCCCTGGTCCTGTCGGGCGCTGGCGGCAACAGAGTCTCAAAGGGCAGCGTTGGCCAAACAAGAGATAGAAGGGGGAAAACCCAGCTGTATCATGGCCTGACGAGTTGTAGGCGAACGTTACGTAAGGTAAAGTGCTATCCCAGTCGCGGTGATCGGCGGAATTGTTGTAAGGGTGCGATTGAGGCGCTTCGTTAGCCCATTCGTTTGCGGATGATAAGCAGTGGTCAGCTTGTGACGCGTAGAACGGGAACGAAGAATGTCGTCGACCACTTTTGAAAGAAAGGCACGACCACGGTTGGTCAGGAGCTGGTTAGGCATACTGACGGTCAGCGCGAAACACGAGGACAAAAAGAAGAAGGAAGGGACACAAACCACAGCGCTGTCTCACAACTAACTTTTATTTAGCAACACACGCATATTTAACAGCACTGACCACACCCACGTGATCCCATGACAGCAGATGGAAAAGTGTGCAACAGAATATGAATAACCTCGTTAGAACCAACATATGCTAAGTGATGAAGTGATTCAAAAATGAAATTCCCTTGTCATGTAGGTCTATCGATGGCATGCTGACGCAGCGGGAACCGTTTTTGTCGATGTGGAAAGCTTCAACAATTTCTCTCTGGTTGCCTGATCCCTGTGTTTGAACAGACATTTTGTGTCAGTAAATATATATGGGTGCAATCGTGGTTTGAACAGTGCCAAGCCATGTGCGAGTACTCATTCCCTTTCAGAGAGCGTTTGTGCTCGGCCAGTCTTGTATTCAGGCACTGGCCTGTTTGGCCAATGTGCATGTCACCGCAAGAAAACGGCGCCTGTTACACATGCACCGGACGAGGGCGCGCGTTTCTTTACCTTGCAACCTTTTTTTACTTTTATTTAATCCTAATCTTTTTTTGACCAGGTTTCCTTTTAATTATACCGCAAATCTTATTTAATTAATTAAGGGCAGAAAAGATAACTCTGACATTGAACCTCCCTGCAACATTTTTTAGACCATGAAATAGCTTATGCACGTATGGAATAACTACAGTTTTTCCTTTGTCTAACCGTACGAGGCATTCGATTGGCGTATGCTTTCGTCAGTTCCGAACATACCGAGATCGTTGATATCTGTGTATTCAGTTATTATGGCCTCGAGGTTTTACAGCATCGCAGGAAGGAAATATACTAAGCTCACCTCACAGAAACAAATTATGTATATAGACGAGGCAGTGAGGAAAAGCTCCGCTGATACACGGAGCAGGCGTGGAAGCACGACGTACGTGAAACACGTTATCATGAGTCGTCAAACGTTTCACCTCAAGCCAACGCCTGAAAAATATCTTTGTAGAGCCACCTCAGGTCGTCTACAGAGGGTCCAGAATCCTCCGCGATTTCATCTTCAAAGCTTTCTGTCAATAAACCAAATGGCTGCGCTCCATGTGGGAAGTCACGGTGCAAGGTGTGTGCGCACATGGTAACCACGCGAACAGTCACCAGCTGCTCCACTGGGTTTCAGGTAACAATAAAAGGTAACCGAAATTGTGACAGTTGTAACGTGTACATGCTTGAATGCGATACTTGTAACATGCAGTACATCGGCCGAACCGAAACGTCATTCAGAACGCGATTCAATGATCATCAGTCCCATGTCGAAACACTTCACAATCTGCCCCTGTGAAAACATGTCGCAATGTCTGGTCACACTTTCGATAAAATCAAAGCAATAGCAATGGAGTCCCGTTTTTCCACGCACCACGAGCGTGAAATCCGTGATCAAAAGAAGAGGCGTGCAAGACGCAGACACAAGGGGAGAAGTGAACAACATGAACGCCGACTAACAACTGAAGCAGAGCACAGAGGCGAAAAAGAAAGAAGACACACAGCTTATCTGCGCATGCTCGGAATGGTAGCGCCACCTGTCAATCGGTTACACGTGCCGGTCTTCGCGATAGAGAACTCCTAAGGCTTTCTATCTCCTCTCTGTTTAAGCTAATCGACGGCTGACTCACGCATGCACTTCCACTAATATTGATATGCCGGGCCTCAACCAATAAACGCGTATCTTCGTTCTTATGCCTGTACAGGATCTCGGTTTTCTCTAACTCGGGCTTGCAGCTACAGACCTGGCAGTGCAAGGATAGATTGGAGGGCGTCCCACCTGATAGCGACCTTCTGTGTTCAATTAATCTTTGATTAATACAACGCGCAGTTTGCCCTACATAAAAACGTCCGCAGCTAAAAGGAATCTTATAAACTACACCCATGCGACAGTCGGTGAAATTGTTCTTGGCTAGGTCCTTAACCGGACAGATATCCGTTCGCTTCTTACCTTCCATCTGCTCATTTCTTCTATGCACTGCAGCACAAACCCTTCCTAATTTATAGGGAGCCGTAAACACAACATTAACCCCATATTTACTTCCCACTTTCTTAAGCCTGTGCGAAACTGCGTGGATATACGGAATACTCACGACCTTTTTCTTGTTAATGTTACTCTCTGCTACAGCTTTTGTTCCGGTCGAAATCGACTTCTTAAGACGCTCAGCTACTGTGGCTATGGCTAGTCTAGGGTAACCTGCATCTAAGAGGCGCTCGACCTGCGCGTTAAAGCTAATGGTCAAACGGTGCACGCACGACTTCGATAGGGCTGACTTTAAACAGGACAAGGCTATTCCGTTTTTTACTACTTTCGAATGCTTGGAGTCAAAGTTTAACAACGGCTTAGATGCTCTAGGGGAATACTGCCAACGCACGTGATTCTGCTCAAATGACAACGAGATATCTAAAAATTGTATTACGTTTCTCTCCGGTAGTTCTTTCGTAAACCTTAGACCATCCCCATTAAGTTTAAATTGATCGCTTACATAGGTGACGACGGATTCAAAATCATCCTTACTACAAAGTACCGAGTAATCGTCCGCATACCGAAATACCCTAATGATGCGGTCCCCTAAGGACTCTTTTAAACGGCAGTCAAACTTGCTCAAGTATAGATCACTTAGAATAGGGGCTACCTTTGAACCTATACAAATCCCTGACATCTGCACAAACACGCCTTCCCTGTATCCAACTAATGTTGACGTTAAGTACATGGAGAGAATTTCTAGAAAGCTACCTGTGGAAACTCCGCATCTATCTATGAAACCGGACTCCTGCCCTTGTTCTTGAATACATTCTTTCACGCAATTTAGTAAACCTTCATGCGGCAACGAGTAATACAAATCTTCTACATCCATGCTAAACGCTGTGCAGTCGCCAGGATTTTCCTCTGTTAACAACTGAACTAGAGCCTGAGAATTACGTACACGGAAGGGG
Organism: Hyalomma asiaticum; assembly: GCA_013339685.2. Classification (NCBI taxonomy): domain Eukaryota; kingdom Metazoa; phylum Arthropoda; class Arachnida; order Ixodida; family Ixodidae; genus Hyalomma; species Hyalomma asiaticum. Next base: position 2,630,589 of record CM023482.1, on the reverse strand, counting down.
TCAGAAAAACTTAAGGATGTTAAGCACTTCTGCAAATAGCTAGCTACACAAACTTGCCAAGTCCCTGACTCTGATACAATCGAGCGAAACGGAATTTCTGGCTTATGGGTTTTTGCCGAGAAAAATAATTCTAAAGTGAGCAGTTTTGCCTTTTTAACACTGGAAGCTACCTTATCTAGATTATGTTTCAACAGGAGATCGATAGCTCGTTGTTTTACTACAGAAGATTTCATTTTCACAGGTCTAAAATTCTTTTCAACAGCTGCTGAGGCTTTTTCAGAAAAAGTGCTATTCGGCATTATGACAAAACAACCTTCCTTATCAGATAAAACAGGTCGAAGCTTATGTTCCACACAGTAATTTACAACCGGTCGGATAGGGTCAGAGGCCTTAACGAGATCGTTCGAATGCTTGATGCTGGCGAAGCAATCTGAAATACATCGAGACCGTTCAACTTCCGGAATAACCTTAGTTATCGATCGAGGTAAGCTTAAAACGTCAACTTCTTTTAGGTTAGGATGAAAACAGTACTTAGGGCCTAATTCTAGAATTTTCTTGTGGTTCTCGTCCAAAACGGCGTCTCCGATAATCATTACCTTTTCCGACGGCGATTTAGTAGAAAAAGAATTCCTCTTACTTTGCAGTAGATCCGGTAGCTTCGTCCTCCACAAAAAATCCGCGTGCTGCTCGGAAACTCTCAACCAATTGGCGCAAGTGCGGTTCCTTTGACGGTCTCCCCGGGTGGCGCAGCTGGCTTCTAAACACTGGCGATAAAATCTGACTTGCCGCCATGCTTCGGCTGAAATAATGGCGCAAATCCTGTTCGCGTGTCCCGTAGAAGGAAGAAGAAAACCGCAATTCAGATGTTGTGCGGTTTTCTTCTTCCTTCTACGGGACACGCGGTCATTCTACGGTCATTCTGACGAAGGCCGTGCCACGGCCGAAACGTTGAACAATAATAAACGTGCGATTTTCGCAAGTGTGCAATTCGTTTCTAACCTCTATATATATATATATATATATATATATATATATATATATATATATGTGTGTGTGTGTGTGTGTAGTGTGTGTGTGTGTGTGTGTGTGTGTGTGTGTGTGTGTGTGTGTGTGAGAACTTGTGCTCAATGGGTCAAACGTATTTGGAGTGAAATAACATACACGACTTCGCAGTTATCGTTTATTGCCAACAGTTTTGACTGCGGGTCCGCTCTTTTTCAAGGCATAGAGAGAAGTAAAGTGATATCGCTGTCAAACTGGTCGGAAGAAGGGAGAGAGTGGTGCTAGAGGTACACAGTTAATTCTGCAGGTGAGCGTTATGGGTGCTTGAGAGAAGGCTGTGCGGGAGGGAGAACAAGGAGGGCAGCTAGCAACACGGAATGGCGGCAAGCAGTGCATAGTGGGTGCAAAACTGGAGTTTCGGTGATACTGAGAATTCGTATCAGCTGAGGGCACCGACAAAATCCGGCTATGACAACATTAGATCCAGAGGAACAAGCACTGTGGAATAAAACACTGCATGATGCATCCCTGCAGCTCATGCATATCATGATTGACGACAGTGAACGAAAATATCATGAATTGAAGGAGACTGGACATTTACTGAGGTGTCAACGCGACCTAACCGCGGAAGATCTTGCGGAATTGGTAAACTATGAAAATCAGAAGACAAACCATATAAAAGAGCGGAAACACCGAAAATTAGAGCGGGATGGGATAAGTCGAATCATTAACACCAACACTAAATTAACGACGACGCCCACAGATGCAAACAATGACAGAGCAACATCACTTAATACCGTTATCAACCTTTCGTCAGCAAAATTGTCCGCCTCCGAAATTAGTCTCCTTTCTAAAGGCCTTACATTCTGTCCAGCTAGCGGTAAATTGAACGAATTTCAGCTATATCAGGACTTAGATAATTTCTCAAGAAACATTCGCTTACGAGAATTCTTTCACGATCATAAACCCAGTCATACAGCATTCCCCGGATCATCACAGAAATCTTGGTCGCCGCCCGAGCAGAGAGACAAACACCTGGAAATGTATATCTCGGCAGTCCAGAAAGACATTCAAAAGGACAGAAAGTTGAGCGAGTTGGTAACAGTCCATAATCAAAAGAAGAGGCGTGCAGGACACGGACACAAGGAGAGCAGTGAACAACACGAACGGCGTTCGTGTTGTTCACTGCTCTCCTTGTGTCCGTGTCCTGCACGCCTCTTCTTTTTATTATGGACAGAAAGACATTATCGCGGCTTTTTCTAAATTTAAGGCCTTTTCGGAACAATCTGACTAGCGAAGAACGTAAGTCACTGCAATATCTGAGCCGGAGATCAGATGTGGTGATTAAACCTGCGGACAAAGGTGGCGCACTAGTAATATTGGACAAAGCCGACTATCTAAAAGAGGGGTTCCGACAACTAAAAGACAAAAAGCTTTATATGGAGCTCGCACAGGACCCCACCAAAGAATTTGAAGCGGAAATAAACCGTGTGTTAACGTCATTACACAAAAATAGAAAAATTTCAGCCGATACGCTTAGGGCGATGCAGCCGTTTCGGCAAGCGCCAGGTCGCTTTTATTTGCTTCCCAAAATTCACAAAACGAATCACCCCGGTCGTCCTATTGTCTCGAGCAATGGCACAGTAAGAGAAAGAATTTCAAGTGCGCTAGATTTCATTATTAAGGATATAGTTCCGACCATACCATCGTATGTTAAGGATACAAATCACTTTCTGCGCCAAATAGCTGTACTCGAGGTCCCCAAAGACAGCATTCTGGTCACAATGGATGTCACGTCACTGTACATCCCGCATTCCGACGGTATAGAAGCGACAGTCAGCACTTTCAAAAAAACGAACACACCTGTACACTTAGACGAGGACACGTTGTCGACGCTACTGCGGTTAGTACTAAGTAAAAACAACTTTGAATTTGATAACAAACACTTCCTTCAAATAAATGGAACAGCAATGGGCACAAGGATGGCCCCGAACTACGCGCACATATTTATGGCATCCATTGAAGAACCCTTTCTCGCAGCTAGATCCCTGAAGCCACTCATGTACAAAAGCTTTTTAGATGATATATTCCTTATTTGGAACCACGGAGAGGAAAGTCTCCTCGCGTTCATTGATGATATTAATGTAGCACACCCATCAATCTCATTCACATACTGTTACTATAAGTCAACCATAAACTTTCTCGATGTCAGTGTTGAAATTGGGGGGAATCGCATCCACACAAACCTATACAAAAATTTTCTATTCGAAGATTGAAAACGGCTGCTCTCTCGTCCGAAACGTCTATATAAATGTGCTGTTTTTCAACGTGATCCATTGATATATATATATATATATATATATATATATATATATATATATATATATATATATATATATATATATATATATATATATATATATATATATATATATATATGCACGAACATGTACACTGAAAACGCCAGTAAAACAAAGAAACTCGAAATGATAGTCCTCCGGCATGCGCAACGGTACAAGAGACAATATCAACAAAATATATCTGCTATGATGATAGATAGTAAAAAGAAAGGGAATGAACAAAAGTGTTATGATGTGGTTGTAGCGCGCTGCATATGGATAAGATGTAGATACATATGCGGATGGGTCTCTATATATATATATATATATATATATATATATATATATATATATATATATATATATGTATATATATACTTGTGTACTATATACTTACTCTGTGTATCAACGGAGCCTGTGCGCTTTTTTTCACTGCCTCGTCTATATATATATATATATATATATATATATATATACGAGGCAGTGAAAAATAGCGCACAGGCTCCGTTGATACATAGAGTAAGCGAAGCACGACGTACGTTGAAACTTTTTAATGACGACCATTAAAAAGTTTCAACGTACGTCGTGCTTCGCTTACTCTGTATATATATATATACGTGAGTCTCACCTGATCAACAAATTCAGCAGTATTCATTGCGGCGTAAACGAAAGCATCGGACGCGTTGCTTTTCTTTCTTTGTAGCAGCGTTAATCAAATTGTTGTGCTAATTCACCCCCACCCGCACTTTTTCACCCATTTTTTGCATACTTTTATATACCGCGTTGACGCCTCTGTTCGCTTGTCTGCGTGGTGACCGCAGTGTCTAGCTGAATTTTGTTAACCGGTATCTCCTTGTGCGCGTAAGATGTGGTCATCTTATTTTATGTGTCATTCATTTTCGCGATCAAACCTCGTGTTTTTTTTGTTATATTTTGTATTTTTTTGACGGCTTAATCAGTGCACTGCCGCCTAAACATTTGCTGTGCGCGGGCTACGTGTCCATACTTTGATTAACAACACTGATTTCTGAGATCAATCTTGACGTATCAAAATACGTTGTCGCAGTTGTTTGATGTAGGACTACCTATGCCTTCGTGAGTGACTCTGCGATTTTAGAGGGCCTTATAAGCGGCACATGCCTTGTATGTTCTTCATTCTCTGACGAAGGCCGTGCCACGGCCGAAACGTTGGGCATAAAAGTAATGCTTTTTCGTGCGTGTACCCGCTTCTTATACGTGCCGGACCTACTGAGGTTTCTCTTTATATATATATATATATATATATATATATATATATATATATATATATATATATATATATACGGCGTAAGAGTTGCAGTGGTGGCATAGAGGTAGAGCATCCGCCTCGCGTGCGAAAGGACCGTGGTTCGAATCCCGGTTCCGGGCAGTTCTCCACCGGATTAAAAATAACGCGTGTTGATCGAATTGCATAAGGAGGGTTTGGGTGCCGCCGGATCCCGGCGACCATTGCCGGTAAGGCACTCCCTCACCATAGCATGATTGGCCACCCTGGCGCAGTAACGGCCACAACCTCCTATGAATACGACAGTTAACCTTCGGCCCTCAGTCCCCAGCGGCTGCGAAGCAACTGACGGTCGGACCTGTGACGCAGCAGAGGGTGCTAAGAATCTCTGGATCCGGACAGGCCGCCACTGGAATCTGACCCTGGCAAAGTTTAGCGCAAGAACTTTATCTAGCGAGGAAGTCTAGAAGTACTGTTTCAGGAATTAGCGGGCAATAAATGGGAGGTTATAGGGCTCAGTGAGGATAGGAGGACGGAGGAGGCTTTACAGTGCCGAAAAATGGGCACGTCCTATGTTATCTTGGCCTAGAGGACAAAAGAGAACTAGGAGTGGGATTTCTGGTCAAAACGACCATCGCTGGCAACATAGTAGAATACTATAGCATTAACGAGAGGGCAGCAGGTCTTGTAATTGGGCTTAATACGAGGTACAAATTGAAGGTGGTACAGGGATATGCACCTATATCCAGCCACGAGGACCAGCTAGTTGAACGCTTCTATGAAGATGTGGAATCGGCAATGGCTAAAGACGCCGCACTATTGTGATGGGAGACTTGAATGCCTTAGGCAGGCTGGAGGCAGTCGGAAACTATGGCATGGGTCGTAGGAAGGGGACTCATTAGTAGAGTTCGCAGAGCGGAACAACCTGCGCATCATCAATACGTTCTTCCGTAAACGGAAGAATCGGAACTGGACGTGGAGAAGCCCTAATGGCGAGCATAAAAGTGAAATAGACTTCATAATATGCGAGGGCGTCGTGCAGGATGTGGAGGTGCTGGGTGCAGTGAGATCTAGAATTGGGGCTACACTTGAGGAGGAGGGACCCCAATAAGCTAGTACGAAAGACGCCGATCGACGAGCTACCTGTAAGACAAAAAAGCCGGAGAACTCAAGATAGCGCTGCAGAACAGACATTCAGCTCTAACAGACCAAGCAGACATTTGCGTTCACCAATAATCTCACACGGATTATCACGGAGTGTGCAATAGAAGTAGGAGGTGAGATCGGTAGAGAGATTACTAGCAAACTTTCCCATGAGCCGAAGGACTTGATACGAAAACGGCAAGGCATGGTGGTATCAAATGCAACTGACAGAATAGAACTAGCGGACCTTTCGAAGTTAATCAATAAGCGTAAGACAGCCGACATGCGAAAGTATAATATGAAGCGGATTGAGCATGCTCTAAAGAAAGGAAGAGGCCTAAAAGCGGCGAATAGACGTCTAGGCATAGGCAAAAATCAGATGTATGCGTTACGAGATAGGCAAGACAATGTGATCACGAATAGGGATGAGATAGTGATAATAGCTGAGGAGTTTTACAGAGATCTCTACAATAGGCGCGATAACCAGAATAGTGAACGAGGAAGCAGTTTAGAAGAGGCTGACATTTCACCAGTACTGACAGAGTAATTAATGAAAGGTTTGAAAGAGGTGCAAGCGGGAAAGGCACCCGGTGAGGATCAGATAACAGCATATCTCTTAAAGTATGGTGGGCAGATTTTACTGGAAAAACTGGCAAGCCTGTATAGGCAACGCCTAATGACTGCGAGCATACCGGAATCATGGAAGATGCGAACATCATCCTCATTCATAATAAAGGCGACACAAAGGGCTTGAAAAATTGCAGGCCGATCAGCTTACTGTCAGTCGTCTACGAGGTATTTACCAAGGTGATCGCTAACAGAATTTGTGCCAACTTAGATTCCAGTCAACCTAAGGAACAAGCAGGGCTGCGTAAAGGCTACTCAACAGTACACAATATTCACTCTATCAATCAGGTGACAGAGAAATACGCGGAGTATAATCAACCCCTATATATAGCCTTGATAGATTGCGAGACAGCATTTCACTCGGTCGATACCTCGGGAGTTATGCAGGCATTGCGCAATCAGGGCGTAGACGAGCACTACGTAAGACTACTGGAAGACATCTACAACGTAATAAATCCTCTTCTTGGGCTAGTTGGTTCTGTCTTGGATAAATCGGTTGGTAGTGGCGCTCTGTTTGTCTATGTGTCCCTCTCTTCTGTATGTTAATTTAGCGCCCTGTAAGCATATGCACATCTACAACGGCTCCACAGCCACCATTTGATTCTTTATCTTATGCTCATTCGCACGCACGCTCTGTTGAGTGTCATTATATGTCATTTTTTTACGCGTGCGCCAGTAAAGCTCACTGTGTCGTTTGTTGATTAACTGAGTCATTTGGATTTTGATAGCCCGGTTTGTAAACGAACTTTGCTTCCTTTTTTTTTCTTTTCTTTTTTTCTAACGCAACGTGTATTCTGTACTCAAGTGTTTCTGTGTCTCGTTCTTGATTTTATGCGATTTTCTTGAATTGATGCTTTGGCAGTACTACTTGTACACCCACACCTGTATGAGCCTTCGGGCTTACAGTATTGATAAATAAATAAATAAAAAAATAAATAGTCCTCCATAAGGGAGCAGCAAAATACCTAGAAGGAAGGACGAACTAGAAGAGAATCTCAGGGGAAGATGGATGCTTGAATCGGTGAAAACATCGCAAAATACGATTTAGAACAGGAAATGTCGCAGGAGCCAATCTTTTGACAAGTGGACTTGTCTTCTTCAGGGCCCCGACGAAGACAAGTCCACCTGTCGAAACGTTGGCTCCTGCGACATTCCCTGTTCTAAATCGTATAAGGAAGGGCGTAAGACAAGGGGACACAATCTCTCCGATGTTATGCACAGTATGTTTACCAGAAGTATTTAGAACACTGGATTGGGAACCGGTGGGTGTAACGGTTAATGGTGAATACCTCAGTAACCTCAGATTTGCAGATGACATTGCCTTGCTAAGTAACTCGGCAGATGCATTACAAAGCATGATTACTGAGTGAAGTGACCACAGCGCGCAAGACACAAGGACCAGAGAAGAGGACACACACAGCGCTGACTTTCAACATTTATTTGCGGAGGCGCTGCCCATGTATAAGTAGTGAGGCGACATGCGTAGAAGGGTTGATAGTGAACACGTGTTGCTAACAAAGGGATGACAGTTCATTTTTTTAGATGCTGGTACAATGCAAGCAAAGACAACCTATTACTGATACCCGTTCAAATATGATATTTCTCTCTGTGATAGCGCTACTGAAGGGGAACTCAAAGAAAGAAATATCACAGAAAAAATATCATATTTCAACGAGTATCAGTAATAAGTTGTCTTTGCTTGCATTGTACCAGCATATAAAATAAAAATGAACTGTCGTCCCTTTGTTAGCAACACGTGTTTACTATCAACCCTTGTACGCATGTCGCCTCACTACTTATACATGGGCAGCGCCTCCGCAAATAAAAGTTGTTGAAAGTCAGCGCTCTGTGTGTCCTCTTCTCTGGTCCTTGTGTCTTGCGCGCTGTGGTCATTTCAGTCATGTCTTACCAACAAGCCCAAATCTACACACTTCATGATTACTGACGTAAACAGGTAAAGTATAACAGTGGGCCTGAAAATTAATATGCAGAAAACTAAAGTAATATTAATAGCCTTGGGCGAGCGCAGCGATTTCAGATAGCTGGCGAGGCATCGGAAGTAGTAAGTGAATATGTCTACTTAAGCTAGGTAGTGACCCCTGATCCGAATTATGAAGCTGAGGTAATTAGGAGGATTAGAATGGGGTAGAGTGTATTCGGCAAGTATCGTCAGATAATGAATGGTAGCTTACCATTGTCTCCGAAGAGGAAAGTGTATAACAGCTGCATCTTACCGGTACTCACCTACGGAGCAGAAACTTGGAGGTTAACTAAGAGGGTTCAGCTTAAATTGAGGACGACACAACGAGTTATGGAACGGAAAATGGTAGGTGTAACCATAAGGGACGAGAAGAGAGCGGTGTGGGTTAGGGAACAAACGCGTGTTAGGGACATATTTACAGAAATTAGGAAGAAGGAATGGGCGTGGGCGAGTCATGTAATGTGAAGACAAGACAACAATTGGTCATTAAGGGTAACAGAATGGATTCCTAGAGAAGGCGAGCGTGGCAAGGGGCGGCAGAAAGTTAGGTGGGCGGATGAGATCAGGAAGTTTGCGGGGATAAATTGGGCCTAATTAGCACAGGACAGGGATAATTGAAGATCCATGGGAGAGGCCTTTTTCCTGCAGTGGGCGTCGACAGTCTGATGACGATGGTGATGATACGGCGTGAGATGTTATGGGCTCGTTACAGGTCACCGAAATTGGTGGCGACAATGTCCGCCGCCGCCTGTGTCCGTAACCGCTATCAGCCTCCGTTGGAAAACAGATCCAGACCAGCGCGAATTTGCACTCGGCTCAGTAGGGCTGGTGCCACTAAAAACCCTCCCATTCTCACACCATATGGTTGGGCATATTGCATTTACAGCCACGGTATGGTAGCAGAGGTAGTGGCATCCACCCCTGGCTCTCACCTCATGACCGAGCATTTTGCGTTCTCTGAGGGCGGCCTCTCAGGTGTTGCCCGCCGGTCGCTGTGAACGAGGAAAGACGGAGACGAAGGCGGCGCAACAAAGAAGATGAAAAAAGCAGACAAGAGCAGGAGACCGAAGGAAGTGATGTGATTGAGAGTCCTCTGCGCAAGCATCTCTTGTTTGCTTGTTCCTTTCCTTTCTTGCATCTCGACACCCCCCCCCGAACTGCGGCCGTCGTGGCCGGGATTCGATTCCGCCACCTCGAGCGTCTGACAACTAACCACTTGTCTTTCCTGGATGGCCAGTGGGGGAGCCAAATTGGCTGGTTTCTTCTACAGGTGAGCACCCAACAATGGATATATGCTCATAACACAAAAACAGCTGTCCTCCGTACCGGTGTGTTTTTGTTTGGCCTCTCTACTAATTCCACATATAAAAATATAAAAGGCTGTCATTTTTGGCTCAAATAGTAATATTTTTGCTGAATGTTAATGCCACAACATTTAATTAGGTTTGGCGGGGCGCTTGAGCTTTTATAGAGGACCAGCGACGCGAACGTGTCTGGCTGGTGTCGACTATCTCTTCCTCGCGGAATTGCTTCACGTTACCACAATTAACGAGCGTAACTGGGTTTGCCAAGTGCCTGTGGTGGTTAAATAAACGTTACGCGAGAGAATTATGCAGCACCCAACTCCGTCGCACAGCAACTGCGGCGGCCTTGAAGGGCGGAAAGCCAACATCCGCGATATCGACGAGCGCCGCACATCCTGCGCGTGTCCAAGAAGCGCGGTGAAGGCGCGTCCATTTGCGGGGCGAATAAGAAATGTGTGACACAAGAAGGAACGCATGCCGACAGCTGACGTGTCATGATCCTGCAACGGGATGCATTCGAATGAGCGCAGTGTTGGGCGCTTGCACACATCCATGGGTCTTCTGTAGAGGCAGGTTTGCGCGGAACCACACGATGCGGTTCTTATCAGCTCGTAGCCTTAAAATAGTCTCCATTCCGTTCGCACTTGATTGAGCGTTGCGCACCGGTGGGCGCTTTGGTTTTGACACAAGAGACAGCGCGCGAAGGCGCGGATACCTTTACTTGAGACCTTATCGATCGCATTATTTAGACGGGACACTGCTTTCGTGACAATAAAGGGCAAGTGACCGTCAAGATGTTTAAACTGTGCTCTCTAGATTCCGCGCTGCGCGTTTTCAGTGCTTGTCAAGGAACCCCGCGTTGGAGCGCCGCCCCATACAGCGAAGCTCATAATCGTATGATAGTTCCGGCCAAGGAATTACTATTCTTTACCTCATGTCCGTGTATGAAGTGAACAACTCGTTGAGAATCTCCAGTTCGGCCCTTATACTGTATTTCAGGAGACGTCCCTGATCCTCGGAATTTATTAGACATTTCGGAATCTTTAGGTTTAATCGACATCTTTAGACTTAATCGATCTCTACCTGTTTGTGAATCAAGTGTCACTAGGGCATAGAAGGTTAGTTCTTTAATTGCGCTCATTCCTTCAGCACCCCGAAGAAACTGTAGCACACGGTGACTCGGATGCACGTAAAATCTGGATTTCCAGAAGAAAACATTTTGGGCGCCTTCTAATTTACTTAAATGGTATACCTTATATCGAGTTACCGGCCAACGTTACTGCCTACGCTAATTGCCTTGCTGGTCATCACGGGTAGAAAGGAAAGAATGACTCATCCTCAATACCACTGAATCGAGGCCATAACAGCTCACGCTTCGAAATGAAGAAAGTGATAGGTGCGCTGTCTGTCAAAGGACGAAAACGTATACTGCCAGTGCCGCCAGCTCCCCGCCATATTTCCTTTGGTAAAGGGCCCAGCACTGAATGTTGGCTCTTGAGAAGATGAGAACATTGGCGATCAACAAGGTCGCCCCAACAGCTTTCTCTCTCGGCAGCTTTGTATTGTGAGGAGGGGCAGCATATAGATGGGTAAATATGGGACTTAGGAAAAACAACACGACCGTCGCTTCGCGTTACGTGCATGCAAGTGCGCTACGTAACAGTTTTCCAAGCGCTGTTAAATTTCATTGTTCTAGTACGCAATTTTCCTGAGACGCACAGTATACGCACGCTACTTTAAAACAGTTAACTTGTACGCTGAAACCATGCCATCATCTTATACACGTTAATTCCCGCAAACACTCGCTCTCATCCGTGAAAAAAAAAAACAACCAAAAAGCGTACCATCATGCTCTCTCGATCGTGCATGCGTGATGTACCAGCTTGATAAACATCCGTTAAAGATGCGCGTCTCAAAATTGTATCAGTGAGTTTGTCACTGGGAACGCAACTCATATTCACAGGAAAAAGAGAAACGAGGCTAAGCGGTGATTTTATGCGCGTCGACCGCAATTCCGAACGCACGCAACACTACGAAGAGGCTACCTGCGCGGCGGTTATAGCATATGGTTTTGTTCGTCGTTCGAATAATTAAAATATTTAGTTAAGAACAGTGTTCAGTTACTCCCGGCGTGTCACGGATGCACACTGCGTGCACAGTTCGCAAACATCGCGAAGCAACGGCAAAAGAGCAGCAGGCAGCTGCCGATACAGGCTGAGAAGTTTCGGTTTCCGGCGACCTGAAGAGCATGGCGGGTGAATGACGCTAAAAGCGATGACGACACATGGCGGTCTACATTCCTGATGTCCGATGTTTTTTTCTCTTTTTTTTTTACAGCGTAAGCTATTATGAGATCACAACAACAGCGCCGTAGTTGTCCGCCGCCGCCCGTGTCCGCCCGTGTCCGTAACCAATATCGCTCCTCGTGAATGGATGGATGGATGGATGGATGCTATGAGCGTCCCCTTTGTAACGGGGCGGTGACATGTGGGCCGCCAGGCTCGTAAGAAGACTTAAGAACTTTTTTTTCTCTCTCTCTCTTTAAATTTTCGTCATGCCTTTTAAATTTACTTCACTCAAATCGATCATACTATAGCAAAAACGGAAATTCATAGCCCAGTTCCCTGCCCCTTATGGCAGAAAGTCCATATTTTTCCCTATAATTATTTTTGTCCGTTCTCTCTAGTTTTCTGCCACCAGTATTCTAACAGTCTATTACTTATTTCAATCGCGGCTATGTTCAGCTTCCCGTTGTTCGCCCTAAAACCCAAGGCTTCCTGTAGGGTGGTGCCCAAACGTACACCTGGGTGGATATTTCCGCATTCAATCAGAACATGCTCCGTCGTTTCCCTATCTTCCTCACAGCATGTGCATTTTTCGCAGCTTACGCTGTCACTGTCCTGAAGAACAGGACAACTGCCGCCATCTGTTGGCGCTGATTTCCTCCGCATAGCCTTCGCAATGTGTTTTTACGAAGCGCTGTCTAGTGAAGCAGTTTTGTCGTATCGTTCCATGCGTCACGCGACAGGCGACGTGCGCAGCCCTGACAGCAACATGACATGGCTCTTCGATATACCTGACGGCGCTTCCTCGCAAGATGCGGACCGCTGCTGAAGAAGTGATTCGCAGAGTTACGCGCGCGGCTGCAGCAGGGCAACGTCGGGCACAGCAGACGGCTGTGCAGAGAGAAGCCCAAACCGGAGAGTTATGGCGCAGGGGATACCCACCGCCTGTACTTGCACTAGTTTCCCCAAGCGTTTACAATGGCCTCTAGGAAGGACGCTCCTTCAGCTTACGCTGTCACTGCCCTGCGATTCCGCGCAGTCCTGGCTCTTTTTGTACAGCGGAAGCTGTTAGAACCCGCGAGAGAGAGAGAGTGAAAACAGATTATAAAAATGGCATCGTGCAGCATGGCGGATGCGAGGTGGTGGGAGAGCGCCAAGAAGCTTTTCATTTGGGGCATGTGGTGACGTCATGTGGTGACGTAAAGCTATCACAAGTAATTGGTATTGTTTACCGCAATCGCCATATATTACCACAAAACATTATGATGCTAATTTTAAGTCTGTTTCAATCCCGGCTTAATTACTGTCACTTAGTTTAGGGAACTACGACTCAAAGAAATTTACACGCTATACTTGTCTTACAAAAAAGTTCCTTCGTGGAATTGAAAATGTCCCAAGTTACTTTCACACACGTGAAGAGAAGCTCAGGGGAAGATGGATGCTTGAATCGATGATCAAATCGCAAGGTACGATTTAAAACAGGGAGTGTCGCGGGAGTCAACGTTTCGACAAGCGGACTTGTCTTCGTCAGGGCGGCCTGACGAAGACAAGTCCGCTTGTCGAAACGTTGGCTCCCGCGACATTCCCTGTTTTAAATCGTACCTTGCGATTTGTTCATCGTTTCACACACGTGAATATTTCTTGAAGTATAGGGTACTGCCAGTCACAACTTCATATGATTACCGACTTTTTAGAGCGTATAAAGAAGAGTTAAAAAAGTAGACCACATTTTCTTAAGCGTCTTTCCAAAGTACAAATTAACGCCACTCTATACGCAACACGTAAAAAAGAATACTGGGAAATAGCAACTGTACGAACAATATATGGAAAGCAAACACTCGGAAACAGTCTACCAAGACTACTAAACAGACTAAGTACCGAAGGATTACTAGTAGAGAGAACAACCTTTAAAGCTATAGGTAGTTACCTTGATAAAAAAACCAATGACCTATAAAAATATTTTTATGCTTTCCCTTCAGAATCTTTGTTTCATGCCCTACCTTTCAGCAAACTTGCATTTGTATAATGTTATCTTTTGCTTTTTTTATGCTTGTGCAAAGGACTGCATTTTTATAAAATTGTTTAGACCGTATTCTGTTGTACTCCTGTATGTTTATTTTACACCTGTGTGTTTATCTTCAATGTGTATTGTTGAATTGTGTCGACATGACTGCTGTCATCGCCAGTGAGGGGGCCAGTGGCTTCGTCAAGCTGTCTGAACGACAGCTTTTATCGCCCGCCCCTTCGTATCACGTACTTGATGCGAATATAAATGTCATTGTCACTGCTCTCTGATAAAACCCGCGCGCTCGCTTTGGCGGTCCTCGCAGTGGCGCTTGCCTGTAGCAATGGATCCCGAGGAAGAAGCCGCTCGATCGGGCTGCGGCGCCCATGAAGGATGCGATGTGTTAAAGTGAAGGTTGTCTTATGAATGGAAAATAAAAAAAAAATACTTACAACAATAGAATTCTGAATTAGTGTGGCGCTGCCAGATGAGAGGTTGCGAATTTGGCCGCACTCAATCATGTGCAAAAAAAAAAAAAGGTCATGCGTGGCTCTGCCATCGCAAACATCAGAGATCAGTGGAGAAGCCCAGGAAGTGTGTGGTCTGGGTTCTTGCAGCTTTCGCTGGTCTCCGGTGTTTGCGGGGCAACGCACAGTTTTTCTGAAACGGGGAGGAAATTTGTGTCACAAATGGAGGAACACCTCGGCATGACATGCAGTCTCTTTCGGGGGACACCTTCGGGGGCGCACGGCGCCGTGCCGGTGCGCTGTCAACAGCGGTTCTGTGTAAGCCGTGACGGGCAGAACTCAACTATAAGATCAGTGTTCCTAGTAACGACTGAATTACTTTTTAGCTCCGGTTCTTTTGAATCACCGACAACAAGACGAAGGTGAACCAATATGACAGACTTGACGGCGACCTAAAGGAGCAACTAATCCGTGGCGGGATTGTGCGTGAACTAAAGTTGTTGACGAAACTGCACCTTGAGCAAGACGTCGCATTAGAGAAAGTTCGAAAAGTCCTCAAGCAGCAACAACGTGCTCTTCGGAAGCCATACGTATACGTACAACTCGCCAGGCGCGACTGGTGGACAGCAAACGCCAACCAGTTGGGCAAACGCACACTAAGCATTTTTGCAAGTCTTACGCAAGGCAAAAGACGCACCCCAGAAGACAGCATCGAAAGCATACTGCGAAAAGTGCCCGAAAACGGGACATTTCGCCGCTGTATGCCCATCATCGCGTATGCTTAATAATGGGGGCCGAACTCACAAATCTATTCTTCCGTGATTGCTTTTCGGCATTGGCTGTCCGAGCTCGGTAATCGTATGTCCAGCATCAGGACTGGCACAAATTTTCTTTTAGGAACGTTTTTTTCTTATGTAGCACTCTTGTTGTTGTGAATACGGGACCTGCACTCAAGGACGCGTTCGGAAAGCACGAGGTTTCTGGGAGCGACGGTGCAGCTTCTCCACGCATTTATTTGTTTATTACATACTGCAGGCACTTATGTCCAAGCAGGTGGGCAGCTTCAATAGGTCATGATTAACACAGAAAATGATACAAAAGTGACATGGAAAGAAACAGGACATGGAGAACCGGAAAAAGAAGAGAAAGGAAGGAAGAGAGAGAGAAAGAAAGAAGGCCTTATAAGCACTGCTGCTGTCTGGTGCCCTCCAGTCACCCCTGAAGAAGGGCGCGAGTGGGATTCGAAACGTCGGCCTTTTTTCATCTTTAGGTAAACAGTTCTTTGTGTTTAATGATTGTAATTTGGTTGGTGTCCCCCTTCACTCACCTTTAATTTCGTTCACCTCTAAAACAACAACAACAACAACACAGCTTTTAGTTCCGTCTTCTTTACCTTTTTTCTGTTAATTGTTGTACGCCTTTGGGTTCTTTTTTTCTCGCCTGCTGTGCCATCATCGCCTTTACATTCGTTTATTGTTGCCTGGTTTTAACCGTTTCTCAGATCTCATCTTATCGCCTTTTTACCCGAGTTATTTGTTATGTGACATCCGTTATTTTCCTTTTACCGCGTAAGCTGTTATGAGATCACAACAAGGGCCGTTTTTGCGCCGTAGTTGTCCGCCGCCGCCGCCGGTGTCCGTAAGCGCTATCGCGCAAATAACCAGGGCCGAGGGGGATTGAAACCACGTCCTCTGCGTGGATTCGAACCCACCTGCTCTGCGTGGCAGTCGAGCATTCTACCACTGAGCCACCCCGTTTTTTTTCGTACATGGTATTTACTACAGTGCGCTAAGAAATTCGCAAATTGCATAAGGCGCTGTTGCAGTGACCCAGCGACAATAATCGCACAAACAATCCAAATGACATTGTCAGCCTAAAATACACATTCACTGACGGGATGCACGTAAGTGTTTCAGGGAGAGTTCAAGATGTGTTGCACAGCATGGCTGGTAGGGACGAGCACTTCACCAAGATTGGGTACCATTCAGGCTTGACGTCAAGCTCGTCGTAGATGTCCTTTAGATGCATGGTCATTTGAACAAAATGAGTTATTGATGCAGTGACTGGTTCTGCGTTGCGGTCTTGCATGCGCGTCTTCCACAAGCCCATAAGAAAGAACATATCAAATGGCACTTCATCCAGGGATGTTGGCAGAAGGTAACGTATAGCATGCGCCACCCCTGTGCTTGAAAAATCTTCGTTAAAACACCTATAACGTTTGCCGAGGAATCGCATTAACAAATGTAATGTTACGTGGCCGGACAATAATACGCCACTGCACGTCAGGGAAAGTGGGCTGCATAACGAGTTCGAGGAATCATTTGAAAGAACACCGGGCTGCATGATTTGTAGCTGTGAACCCATTACAAAGGCAGCATCAACGTCATTATGAAACGATCTTCTTCAACATGTCCGTCATCATTATTACGAAGCGCGGCCCTATGAAGCAGTTTTGTCGTGCTGTGCCATGCATCACGCGGCAGGCGACGGGCGCAGCCCCGACAGCAACCTGATTTGGCTCTTCGATATACCTGATGGCGCCTTCCCGCAAGGTACGGACCGCTGCTGAAAAAGCGAATCGCAGAGCTACGCGCGCGGCTGCAGCAAGGCAACGTCGGGCACAACAGACAGCTGTGCAGAGAGAAGCCCTAACCGCAGCTCGCAGTCGACGCCGGGCCAAGAGTTCGGTTCGTTCTCGAGAAAACGACGCCAAGAGACTCTCTAAGTTGTTGCAGTTATACAGATTTGCACGCTACAATACCGAAGTAATTATTGCGTAGTGGGTACTTCCCTACCTGGCGAAATCATAATAGGTATGGCGCAGAGGATACGTATCACCTCTACTTGCACTGGTTTCCTCAAGCGTTTAAAATAAAGGTCGTTCCTCCAGCTCACGCTGTCAATGTCCTGCGGTTCCGCGCAGGCCTGGCTCTTTTTTGTTCTTTCACATCCTTGCGTGTCTTCACTCTGTTATTTTATTGGTTTATTTAGCGTATTGTTAGAACGGCTTCTGTTATCGTAGCGATTGCTCAGTTCCAATTCTTTGCTTGTAATGATGCTCAGAAGTTTCTTATATTTTACGCACATGGTTGTGTAACAATATGACCACGTGTCCAGGTTCCTGCTTGAAATATCTGTCGCTTGCTTTCAGTAAATAAACAGTTGGCAGTCTTCGCTCTTTGTGGACAGAAAGTTGAGCGAGTTGGTAACAGTCCATTTAGCGTATTGTTAGAACGGCTTCTGTTATCCTAGCGATTGCTCAGTTCCAATTCTTTGGTTGTAATGATGCTCAGCATCATCTTTGTGCCCTGTGTGTTTCTTTCTTCTGTCCCCGTCATCTCGCGCAGTTTTAAAAACCGCCTAAAAAGCTATGAACTTACTAGCCCGCCAGAACGTTCTACTGAACGCGCTCAACTTAACAAAACACCCTACGGGGCTAGTCGGTCACACATGTTGCTTAAAGCGCTACTTGTTAGGCGTAGACAGTACAGTAAAACACGCAGGTCGGGCGCTACTCCAACTATGTTTATTAAAACCACACAAGTGTCCCTTTATAGCAAATGTAGACAATGAACGCATGCGCGAGGCCAATTAAAAGCATAGATTAATACATCTATCAGTCCTTATTTAGTAATCCAATCTCGCAGTCACCCAAACGGATAGATGTGGTGCTGATGCATGTGTCGCCCTTCTTGATAAAGTGCGCTTCTGATATTTCGCGGGCCAATTGGTCTTTACTGCGACTTAAAATTTTTATTCCGTCAAGTCGTGGCTCACAATCCGGGCAATTGCTGTAATGGGCGGGCAGGTTTAGCATCTCGCTGACTCATCCTGTAATGAGCGCTCATGTTCCTTGGCGCGCTGGTTAACACAGCGGCCCGTCTGACCCATGTAAACTTTTCCACACGATAACGGCATTTCGTAAACCGCGCCGGTGGAACATCGTCCGTGTGCTTCTTTTCACAGCCTTGAGGAACCTTGCCGCCACCGCAAGCCCTATAGGGCACAGTTTGGCCCTATGTGGGGCAGAGAAGACATTCGGCACACCGTACTTGTTGCCAGCCCTTTTCAGGTTATGAGACACCCTATATGCATGTAGGTTTGGCGTCGCTACGTTCTTCGTCTGCGAGGCTTCTCCCTTCCCTTGAGTTTCCGCAAAAGCGACTCCATCACGGCTGTCAGTACGTGGTCGGGGCACCCTGCTTTCTGCAGCCTCGCTACCTCACCCTTGAAGCTTGCCAGCATCATGTGAGAGCACGACTTGAGGAGGGCCGACGCAAGCGAGAGCGTCGCGATGGCGCCCGTCCTGTGTGTTCTACTGTACTGTCTACGTCTAACAAGTGGCGCTGAATATTTGAAGGAACACAGTCAAAAATGAGAGAACTGAGATGGTGAGACAAGGCTATTTTTGTGTGGAAGCAGAGATTAATGCGAAGGAGGAATGGATACTAAGAGGATGCCTGAGTTATTTCGTTCCAATCTGAGATCGTGGGTAGAAAGTGTGAATACTCATGAGCTTCTGCTCTACGGAAACAATCTGTTTTCGACGCGCGCTAAGAAAGAGAATGCTATTGGCTTTCATTATTTCAGATGGAAAGTCAAGTCGAGAGAACTTATTGAAAATAAACCAGACTGCTTTCCTCTGTATTCTTCCGAGACACTTGATGTTAATTTGAGTGTATGGGTCCCATACTGCACTGGCATATTCTAATTTAGGTCTTATCAATGCTTAATAGGACATTGATTTAACATTGCTTGGTGCGTCGTGAAGTTTGCGTTTTAGAAAGCAGAGCTTTCTGAATTCAGATGAGCAAATGCTATTGACGTGTGTATTCCAGGACAAGGTAGTTGTTATTATCGTAGTCAAGAGTTCGACGGAATACCGTCTGGTCAGGTAAAGGTCACTGACCAGTGTCAAAAATATAAAATGACGTTTCGGGGTCCGTACGGATCCCTTGTTCACAATCTTGTGAACAAGGGATCCGTACGGACCCCGAAACGTCATTTTATTTTTGACACTGGTCAGTGACCTTTACCTCTAACAACGGTAGTTGTTATTGTGACACCTCATATTTGTAACGGTCGACTTGCCTAAGCGGCGAAGAATTAAGTCTGTAAGTTTGTGTTTCAAGGGACATCAAGTACTGTTTCGACTGGACACTGGTGTGGACGTACCAGCTATGCCGGAGGATACCTATTTGCAACTCAGCTCGTCAACACCACTGCGAGAGAAATTCCTCGTCGGACCCTCTAACGAACACTCGTACGTGCTAGGCATGATTGAAGCAGCTGTGGTTTACAAGGGAGCAACCACCACCGAGAGGTACCACCTAGCAAGAAATCTCAACGAGCAACTGCCGGGCTCGGGCATAATAGAGAAGCTCGAGCTACTGGGAATAAAGTTGTTCTCTCTCTCTCGAGCTACTGAGACGAGTGAGTGATCTTCCAGTCAAGCATAACATTCACGCTCTGCTCCAGCAATTCATCGCCAACATTGGTGAAATCGAGCATCACTTCGCTATCAGGCCAATGCCGTAAACCTCGCTATTGCCTCTTCAAGGCGTATTCATATCCCGCTGTATAACGATGTTGAAGCTGACCTCCAGAAGCCGGAGAATAAGGGAAAAAACTGAGGTCCAAGCTCCTTGGTGCGCGCCGGCAGTCGTTGTCCCAAAGAAGAGTGGTCGCGTCACAACTTGGCCTAGACTACACTATGCTGAATAAAGCATACCCTGGGAGCATCACCCAATTCCCAGCGTGAAACGCACATTAGAGCTCCTCACACGAGCGAAGTTTTCCTTGAAACTGCATGCGTAGAGCAGATCATGCCAAATCAAAATGGGCCCGAAGTAATCCGAACGGACTACCTTGATCACTCGTTTGGGGGGATACATTGTTACGAGTAAACGGGGGCGCTCGACGCTCTGAGCAATGAAGGCGTTTTCTTAATGAGGTAGCGAAAGCGAGATCAACAGCTGAACTGCGAACAGGTTAGCGCAAACGTCGTTCTCCTCTTTCTTTCACCACCGCTGCACATGCACGACCATCAATCGTCCTCCTCTTCACGCATACGGGGAACATTCCCCTCCTTGCAGACGGAGTCCATCGGGCGAGTCGGTCAGTCTTTCGTGGCGTGAACGACTTCACACGGGCGACATGGGTCACTTGCGTCTTAGCGGCGCGTCTCGCATTCGCTGTGAGGCGAGCTATAGTATAAGTGACCTCAGTGAGCTTGTTCGAAACAACAAACGGCCGTTCGTAGGTGGCCAGAAACTTTTGGCGCAATCCGCGTTTCCGTGCAGGAGTCCACAACCACACCAAATAGACTGGATGGTAAGTTACGGTACGGTGGCGATTGTCGTACCGTGCTTTGGATCTGTCTTGCGATGCCAAAGTGCTCAAACGACCAATCCGACGCGCCTCCTCGGCGAGGAAAAAGGTCTCGGCGACAGTGGAATTGTCATGTGTGCCAAAAGGGAAAACAGTGTCGGTTGTGTGCCTAGGTGGGCGAGCGTACAGCAGGGACAAAGGACTGTAGCCGGTGGTCTCGTGCTTGGCGGTGTTGAACGCGTACTAACAAAAGGCAGTAAGTCATCCCAGTTCTAGCGATCGGATGAAACGTACATGGATAACATGTTAATTATAGTTCTGTTCTTGCGTTCTGTAAACCCATTCGTTTGTGGATGGTATCGGGTCGAGTGACGAAATTGGGACTTACATAACTTAAGCAGCTCTTCCACGACATCCGCTGTAAACTGTCGTCCACGGTCGCTGATAATCACTCGAGGTGGACCATGTCGGAGAATGACGTTTCGAAGAAGGAACCCTGAGACGTCCGTGGCAGTTGCGGAGGGCACGGCCACGGTCTCGCAGTAGCGCGTGAGGTAGTCAGTACAGATAATTATCCAACGATCGCCTTTGGATGACTTTGGAAATGGACCCACGAAGTCGATGCCAGCTTGTTGGAAAGGCGTACTTGGCGGTGGCACAGGCTGCAGGACACCAGCTGGAGCAGCAGACGGACGTTTGTGGCGCTGACACTGCATGCAGCTCGCCACGTACGTCTCTGTAGACCGTTGCATTGCGGGCCAATAGAAACGTTCCTTAATCCGGTGGAGCGTCCGCGTATATCCTAAATGGCCAGACGTAGGATCGTCGTGCATGGCACTTGGAACCGCCGCGCGAAGGCTGCCGGGCACCACAAGAAGAACACGTGCGCCTGTGCTCGAATAGTTCGTCTTGTATAAGAGTCCATCGCGTACACAGAAATCACGCGGTGATGTGGAGGCGGACGGAGCACTGCGAAGCGGGGCTAATTTAGAGCCCTTTCGAATTCCTCTCTGAAACTGTCCAGGTCTGGAAATTTCGGCGACACATAAGCCACACGGCGATCGAAGTCATCGGTGTCACATTCCGTCGAGCTAATCGGCATACGCGAGAGACAGCCCGCGCCGGCGTGTCGCCTACCGCTCTTGTACGAGACGGTAAAGCTCCATTCTTGCAGCCGAAGTGCCCAGCGCGCCAGACGACCGCAGGGGTCACGATGGTTGACGAGCCAACACAATGAGTGGTGGTCGGTGACCACTGTGAAATGACGTCCATAGAGGTAAGAACGGAAGCGCTGAACTGCGAATATGACCGCGAGGCATTTTGCTCAGTGACCGTGTAGTTCTGCTCGGGCCTACTTAGTGAGCGACCTGCATAGGCGACCACGTGCTCGCCATCCCCTTAGCATTGAATAAGGACGGCCCCGATACCTATGCCGCTGGCATCCGTATGAATTTCCGTTGGAGGTGAAGTACTGTCGTGACGGTCGTAACGTCAGCAAAAGCTTGAAGAGAAGCTCAGGGGAAGATGGATGCTTGAATCGATGATCAAATCGCAAGGTACGATTTAAAACAGGGAGTGTCGCGGGAGTCAACGTTTCGACAAGCGGACTTGTCTTCGTCAGGGCGGCCTGACGAAGACAAGTCCGCTTGTCGAAACGTCCGCTTTAGTCCGCTTATAAACTACACCCATGCGACAGTCGCTGAAATTGTTCTTGGCTAGGTGCTTAACCGGACAGATATCCGTTCGCTTCTTACCATCCATCTGCTCATTTCTTCTATGCACTGCAGCACAAACCCTTCCTAACTTATTGGGAGCCGTAAACACAACATTAACCCCATATTTACTTCCCACTTTCTTAAGCCTGTGCGAAACTGCGTGGATATACGGAATACTCACGACCTTTTTCTTGTTAATGTTACTCTCTGCTACAGCTTTTGTTCCGGTCGAAATCGACTTCTTAAGACGCTCAGCTACTGTGGCTATGGCTAGTCTAGGGTAACCTCCATCTAAGAGGCGCTCGACCTGCGCATTAAAGCTAATGGTCAAACGGTGCACGCACGACTTCGATAGGGCTGACTTTAAACAGGACAGGGCTATTCCGTGTTTTACTACTTTCGAATGCTTGGAGTCAAAGTTTAACAACGGCTTAGATGCTCTAGGGGAATACTGCCAACACACGTGATTGTGCTCAAATGACAACGAGATATCTAAAAATTGTATTACGTTTCTCTCCGGTAGTTCTTTCGTAAACCTTAAACCATCCCCATTAAGTTTAAATTGATCGCTTACATAGGGGACGACGGATTCAAAATCATCCTTGCTACAAAGTACCAAGTAATCGTCCGCATACCGAAATACCCTAATGATGCGGTCCCCTAAGGCCTCTTTTAAACGGCAGTCAAACTTGCTCAAGTATAGATCACTTAGAATAGGGACTACCTTTGAACCTATACAAATCCCTGACTTCTGCACAAACACGCCTTCCCTGTATCCAACTAATGTTGACGTTAAGTACATGGAGAGAATTTCTAGAAAGGTACCTGTGGAAACTCCGCATCTATCTATGAAACCGGACTCCTGCCCTTGTTCTTGAATACATTCTTTCACGCAATTTAGTAAACCTTCATGCGGCAACGAGTAATACAAATCTTCTACATCCATGCTAAACGCTGTGCAGTGGCCAGGATTTTCCTCTGTTATCAACTGAACTAGAGCCTGAGAATTACGTACACGGAAGGGGTCAGAAAAACTGCGGAACCCGTGCTGATCGTATGGCGTGTCCGAGACGCAGGTATCGGTGACTTTGTCTCCTTTTGCGCGAAGTCGAATGCGGATACGTGCTTCGATGGCACACCCACTAAAGTTCGGCGTTCACTTGTGCTAAGGGACTTATTCACCATAGACAAAAGGGCCGTTCCCAGCTCCTGATTATCAGGCTCATCCGGCGCGTCTGTAAGCGAAGCCACTGCCGTAGACGCGTGTTCGTTGATGAAGGCCAGTTTCAGGCCGTCCACGGGTTCCGTAACACTGTTTACCGCCCATAGGCCGGCACGTCCACTTTTGACGGACTCAACACAGTGTGGAACTAGCACGCATGCAGTTAACATGCGCCGGCTATATGGTGGCGTCGAAGCAGTCACAATCTTCGCCACGACAAACAACAGCAACACAGGCGGTAGACGACGGAGGTACGACAGCGTCGCCACGAACACATAATGTAGCTTCGTCTACACGGTTATCCAATAGTCCTTGCGGCTCTCGGCCACTTATGAAGACCTACTCTGTGCGGCAATCCACGGTGACACCACACTTCCGCAAGAAGTTCATGCCCAGAATAACATCATGTGTGGACCTCGCAATAATCGCAAACTGTGTCGTCACAACATGGCCACCCAAAGACACGTCGGCATTACATAAACCGATAGGCTGCAACGGATCGCCGCTCACTCCACAAAGCTTTGACGTTTGTTCCCATTGAAACACAACCTTTCGCCTTAAATCCCTGAATGAGGCACTCATAACTGAAATTGTTGCCCCTGTGTCCACCAGGACCAACGCGGGCACATCATCAACAAAAACACACACTTTGTTCTTGAGCCACCGGAGGTATTTCAGACCGTTGGAACTCCCCAGCGACCTCACCCCCATCGGTCGCGCTGGCTACAGTTTTCCGGTGGCAAAGGGGACGAGGAGCTGCGACGACGACGTGGTGAGAGGGAGCACGAGGACGCGGTGGAGGCGTCAAACTTCGGTCAGATCCCGGGGAGCGGTTCCAAAAGCTGCTCGGCCAATACTTGTCGCCGTATGGTAAGCGTGCTGACCGCGGGGCTCCCTGAGGGCGTTGAGAAGGTGGTCTGTCATACCGCGGTGTTCTGCGACGGTTGAGAAACGCGATATATGGCCTGTGACACCGCAGCAGTAGCAGACCGGTAGAGACCGCCTTGGTGGCTCTTCAATGCACTCAAATGCCTCGTTCTTTCCAGCGTGGTGTATAGCTTCGCGCAGATCACGGCAAGGCATCGGCATTCGAGAGTGCGGACGCTGAGCGGGTCGTCCAGAGTGCGAAGCCGGGCAGCGTGTCGTCATCCTTGATTCTGGCGTTGCGTTGTGTTCCACTGCCGCTGCGTTAACCGCAGGGTGCCAAGAAGTCGAAACTGGCGTTGCCGATGGCTCGCATGGCTTATATGCGCCATGCCTCTCAGATATCCCACATGGCGCCTCTTCACGGCGATTAAGTTCTTTGCGGACAATCAGCCGGATAGTCGATGCCAAGTCGCCAAGCGGCCAAGCGTTCGCCAAGCGGCCGAACTTTGACGTAATGCTACGCATCTTCAGTGACTCGAAGGTTCTGCAATGTCAAAAAACGTGAGACACAGAACTCAAGCTTTCTTTGCTGATGAGGAAATTGTAAACGTCCTCAGCTACTCCTTTGAACAGATATCCGACCTTGTCTTCGTCCGTCATCTTAGCGTCAACCGCTTTACAGAGCTTCAATATCTCCTCAATGTGCGTGGTGCATGTACGTGAGCACGTGACAAGAGAGAGAGAATAACTTTATGAGAGTCCAATGAAGACGCTGAGGTTGCCTCGCGCCACCTGGCTACTCCCACGTAGGGACCGGCAGGTCTAGCCTAACGGCCTTGTCGCGGGCGCACTGGACGGCCAGGATTTGGTCTTCAAGGTTTGGGCTGCGCAGAAGCGCAGTCACTGCGCCCGGTGCGAAAGGGTTCTCTCGGCTCAGTTCGTCTTGGCAGCTGAGACCCCAAAGCAGGACTTGAGCTCGTTAAAATAATGTCCCACGTCGTGAGTGTGTCCTCGTGGTTTTCGTACCACACCAGCGCAGTATCGGTAAGAGCGACCACCACGTTGGCGAGCTGAGCGGCAGGATCCCAGCCGTTGGACTTGCTCACTCGCTTGTATTGTACGGGCCACTCGTCACAGCCGTTGGACTTGCTCACTCGCTTGTATTGTACGGGCCACTCGTCAACACCTTCTCCAGCCTTCACGTCGAAGGTCGGTGGAACTCGATAATACAGCAGAGGACCGCTGGTCGCTGCCTTCGGAGCGGCTTTGTCAGGCATATCGGAGATGGCAGTGGCAGATTGCGGGAGGCCGGCAAGTCGAGGGCTTCGACAAAGCTCTAGCGTTGGCAGTTCCGTTGTTGCCGGCGTGTACCCAGCACCTCCACCAACGGGGGCGCTCGGCGCAATGAAGGGGTCCTTTTAATGAGATCGCGAAAGCGACATCAACAGGAGCCAGCTGGTTGTTAACGCTAACGTCGCTCGCCTCTTTCTTTCACCACCGCTGCACACGCACGACCATTAATCGCCCTCCTCTTCGCGCATACGTGCAACAGTATGCTCAACACGATGCCCTTCAGAATCTCTTCAGCTCCAAAACATTAGCAAAGGACGATGAGTCACATACTCATAGACGACGCGCTAGAGACCGAGCAGTCGCATTACCATCGGTTTGCCTCCTAGCGGCTACTGAGGCGCGGGTGTGTCATTGAGGAAAGAGAAGTGCTCGTTGCAGCTTTCTTGGTCACGTCATTGACCAGACGAGGCGACGATCGAAGCCATCTTTAAAAGGAAGTAGCCAATTGATGGGACACAGCTCAGGCGCTTTCTCGGTATGACCAACTTCGTACCTCGGTACATTAGGAACTTTTTTTTTGACATCGCGCACCCGCTGACACAGCTCTTGCTTAAGTCGAACCATAACGTCTGGGACGCTGGTCTAGAGTGGGCCTTTCAAGAAATCAAGAAAGCTTTGACAACCTCTCCCAGCTCTGTATCACCCAAGCCACCGACTCATCTCGTCAGACGCCTCGAGCTACGGTATGGAAGCAGCTGTGCTCCAAGAATATTTACTTTCACCGCACTATGTCTCAGACCGCGTAGACCATACGTTCAAGGTACGAGAAATCGCATGCAAGACTGACGTATTTCAAAATGCTTTTTTTCCCAAAACAATCCGAGAATGGAACCAATTACCTTCAAACATTGCCTGTACTGTGTCAAATGATTTCTTCTGCTCTCTGTTAAATTAACCGTGTTTTTATTTCTATTTTTCTCATTGTTATATGCAATGTTGTAAGTTATATCTTATTGCTGTATGTATTTGTGTTGCTGATTGTGATTAATTGGTGATCTTGATTATTTTTTTTGCGGCATTGTATTCTATTGTATTCTATTTTTTTGCGAACCCTCCCCACTGTAATGCCAATTGGCGCTGTGGGTAATGAAATAAATAAAAAAAAAGAAGACACGCAGGGCAATCGCCGGCCAATAGCGTACTCCTAAATGCTGGCCGCAGCTGAGATTGAGGAAGAAGCATTACCAGGGGATGTGAGAGATTCACCGACTTGATTTCACATTTAAACTTGATTCACCGACTTGATTCACCTCCACCACGTATGAGACCTCGGTTTGGACGACGTTTATTCTCCTCAGTAGGCCGGCAGGTCACCCGATGATGCCAACGCGATGGGCACAAACCCGACGATGATGATCACACACCAGCGATGAAGAAGATACGCAGAACGCATGGTGATGATGGTAAAATACAGATGATGATGACATGCTTAATAAACGCCCACACTGGCTAGAAGCCCATGGTCCTAACCGCCTTTGATGACGTGGTATACGACTACGAGACCACGTGGCAAGCAGCCCATCGCGGCTGACGGTCCCCACAGGCGATGTTTTAAGCCTCCAAATAGTTGCCACAGCACAGAAGCGTCATCCTACACGTAAACCTATAGAAGCACTTAAGACCAACGGCTGGCCCGCGCACAAGAGCAGGAATCCGAAACACTACCGTCAGTACAGGCATGAACTGAGATATAAATGGACCAACCGGCTTGTTATTCCTCAGTCTTTAGAGAAGGCCACCATTGAACGCCTTGCACGAGCGACACGAGAAAGCGCTCACGACTTGCCCAACAAACGTGCTGGTGGCGTGGGAATACAACGCTGGGACTTCAAGGGTCTAATAGAAAAGTGTCCCAATTGCGCAGACCACCAACAACAAAGGAGTGAACCGCTAATGCGAACGACTGACCTTGACAGCGGCTCTGTGTCGATTCATCTTTTCAGCTGGAGAACTTCCACCTTTCTCTTAGTGGCCCGCGGTACTTCGATATGGCTCTCCTCGAATATAAGCGGCCTGCAGCAAGCGTACAGAAGATCAAATCAATCTTCGCACACCACGGAATTCCAGATACTCTTGTAAGGGTCAACGGATCGCAGTTTCATGCCTGAATTGCCTCCATGTCCTCGAAATTTGCGGGATTCAAGCACATAACTTATAGTGCAAGTACCCGGAAGGCAGCCGATTTACTGCGGCGGCAGTGAAAAATAACCAAACAGAAGACAGCCAAGGCAGCTGATGTACGGCGCGAACCGCACGTCTCGCTGGCTACAAAGGGTCTCCCCATCTTGCAGCTAGCTTTAAAGGGTCCCTGAAACGTTTTTTTGACATTGCGTCACTGATTAGGCAACACAATTGCGAAATCATTCACACCATAAATAAAGCGAAGCACAATGCGCTAAGGCAGCTATGGGCTTATTTCTGTCGCCTTCCTCCTTACCACTGCTGTTCCTCCTCAACTCGATCTGCTGCGGAGTGCGCGCTAGCGACGACAGCGCCTCCCGCGTCAGCCGCTCTGCCGAGCCTCCCGTAGTGACATAGCGCCCCGATATCCTCACTGAGGTCGCCCGCCTCGGCAGTGCTAGCCTCTGTAATAGAGCGCCGGCGACTCGTGTGACGCCGCCAGATGCCGCGATGATACCGTTGGCTGAAACGAAGGAGTACGTTGTAGAAGCACGTTGTTCGCAGCTAGGTTTTGAAAATTACGTGCACGTCACTTGGGTCGAGGCCAATCAGCGACCTCTCATTCGATCGCGCGATGACGGGGGCGTTTGAAAACGCTTTTTGGCGAGCCGCTGCGACCTTTTGCGATACGCGTGTTCAAAACCTTATTGTAAATTACACACTTTACGCACAGCGCTAAAATCTGTCCTGTAATGAATGGTCCTAGTGACCCGCTCTACCGGATCACCATGTTTGCACAAAATCGTCAAAACCGTTTCAGGGTCCCTTTAAGTTTGTAAATAGACTGCGCATCTCTATGGAACAGTTATTGCCTCTAAGTTTTAGAAGCAGATTACTATCTCTTTATGTATTGTACTCTTGCGATTATGGTTAAGTTATTTTACTCTTCATACTTGTGCCCCAGACAGTTGGACAGTTGGAAGTATTGGAAACAAGAATGCGTTGCAGATAAACGGTTTATTTCTTTTTACAGTTCGCATGCGTATACGTACCTGCTATACGTACAGCGGGCCATCTGCTCTTATCAACGGACATGGCGTGGCTAAAGTGCATTTCAGCGGTGAAATAACGCCGGCCGCATGTGCAAACTCTAAGACGCGATAGACTTTGAGGCGTCGTTGGCACGGCCCTGATGTGTCCAGGCATTCCTTCTTTCGATATTCCGAGGAAACATGCAACTGCGAAAGACAGAGATTCCAACGTTGGACAAATGAGAGGTGGAAAGCAGAACGGCTTCGCTCAGAAACAGTACAGTTTCGATATCTGGCGTGCGTTTCTAATCGCATTGGTAAATAACATGTGGCGTTGTGTTTCCATATACGGGCTTATTTTAGATATGTTATGCTCATCAAACAACAATTTCCTCGAATGCTTACTTGAGATCAGAAGCATGGGTCGGAAAAGGAGAAATTTCGTCATACTATTTAGGTTGCGAACCAACACGCCTGTAGCAGCTGCCTTCCGGGTGGGTGCAAGACGATCCCTGACCTTTCGTAGCTGGATGTCGTAGGAAACTGCTGCGTTTTCTTGAAGCACCATCAGCGACGGCCTCTCTCAATGCAGCAGACGATTTCACCACTGCGCCCCAAACAACACGGCGGACGCGGCCAGTGTTGCCAAATCAGAACGCATTATGAATATCCCCTACTTAACAATGATCTGTGTTGGCGGAACGCCGCGCAACCTGGTAGCGTATCGCACGTGTCCATCTTTTCAAAAACTGGCTGTATTAAATGTGGGATAAAAAAAAACAACAGGATGGATTTATTTTAATGAGCTTGGCTCATTAAATTGTTTCTAACAAATAAAACGAGCCTTTGACCCCTTCCCTTTCGTTATCTCGTAGCATTGGGCCTCGTTGTGGCAGACTTGGTGCCTTTAGGTAGCATACGAGGGTTTATTGGGCAGCAGCCATCTCGCCATAAGATCACGTTCTACGTGACGCCTCCCGGCAAGTAAGAGTTTCCACACACGCCGCCACGGCTACGAGTGGCGTTGCCTAACACTGCCAGGATAATATGTACACGGGGGTACGACCGCCTTCGTAGCTCAGCGGTAGAGCATCGGACGGGTCATCTGAAGGTCGTGGGTTCGGCTCCAACAGAAGGCAGGTTTTTTTTCTCGTCCACTTTAATTCCTTTCTACTTAATCCCCAATTACAAATTAACTTCCCCTATGCTTTCGTGGGCTTCATTATCTGTTGGCTCATAGCCATGCATAGTATAGTATTGCAATGGGGTGGGAAAAGAAAAGTAAGGGAGCGGAGGACTGATGTAAAGGTTAGGGGAAGGAAATGGGGAGGGAGTGCATTGAAAGAAAGACAGAAGAAAATGAAATAACTCGATCTGCGTTCCGCAATGTGCTGGAGCTTTCCTGCCAGCTCCACTGTTTCCCCAGATTTCGCAGGCTCTTTAAGCTAACTATACTTTATCTTGTCATGAAATATGACTTTGCAAACTTTGTCCTGTCACGAAATGTGACCTTGCCTCAGCCATGCCCAGCTGCGTGCCACCAGTACTACCCTGTACACCATGCAACACCTATGCAAACTAATTAACCTGTGTAAGTACCTAATTAACGTTATCAGCCCAATTACCCTTATACACCCATCATCACGTTGTGACACCTGTATGTACAAGTAACCTCATTGGCCCAAACACCTAATTAAGCTAACTAAACTATCACCTGACCATCACGTGTTCCCGCTAAGTGATACGTGACGTGTTTCCGTCAAAATCACGTAACGCACTGTCACGTGGCATGTTCCTGCCGAAACATCGCATTACTATTACGTGGCATATTCCAAAGAGGACATCACAAGGCTCCCTTCGAACAGCGTGAACGGTGCCTGCTGGATGGTGTCGACAGCCTGCAGAGGTCTGCTTCTCATGTTGGAACTGGACGCCAGGCGGGTTGTGACTTTCTTTCGAACGAATGATCTCTGTCTCTTGCAATCGGATAAGGAAGGTGGTTTTGTAATAATGACCCAAAGTACCTTGAACGATAAAGCTTCGCAGGCTATAAAACAGAATTTCAATAGTGTCAAAGCCTGTTTGTCAAAGGTGAAGAAGAATATTGGGAGGCTTTGTGAAGAACGAGGCAAGGAAAACTTACCCAAGCAAGTTATTAGGTCTAAAAGAAATAGTTTGACAGCCTTTTTTAGTGCTAAGAACCACAAAGTCGACATGCCGTTCAGAACGATTATTTGTGAACGTGGCTCGTGGCAGCATCATGTTAGTGGCTGACGTCTTTGAAATGCCTTGATGTGAAGGACCCTTAACTAATCAAGAATTCGGATGCGGTTGTTGAGTTTTTCCGAGATAATAATGAAACTGGTTATCTATTTTCAGTGGATATCAATGATCTTGCCTACTCTGTTCCCCATGCAGAGCTATTTGCAGCAGTAAAGCAGTGCATATGCGAAGGTGGCGAAGCTGATTTCGTTGGTAGGGTTGAAATGTCGGTTTCGAATTTTATCACTTTGTTGGGAGCGTATCTGAGTAGCACCTTCCTTACCTTCGGTACCTACCTGCAAAAGCAGGGCATTTGTATTGGGTCGTGCGTCGCACCGATTTTATGTGACATCTTTTTATCGTATTTTGACCAGGCACTAGAGCGTGTTTTTATCTCATCCAATGTTTTTAACGTGACCAAAGTTTTTAGGTACGTCGATGACTTTTTAATTGTTTTAGACAAGACGCGCCAACTTTTACACCATGAAATGGTAGAAGATATTTTGGGTACCTTTAAGAGAAACGCGAAAGGACTAACCTTCACTCATGACCTTCCCACTGGCAATACCCTGCAGTTTTTAGATATTTTACTTGCTCTGACAAATGATCGTGTCTGTCATATGTACTTCCCTCGAATTAAAAAAGCGCTGTTGCCCTATGATTCCGCGCATTCGAAAACGGTTAAGCGTGGAATTTCCTTGCTTTGTTTGCTATCTGCGCTGCGAAGGTCGTGGGCGCACATGATGCAAGCTGAAGAACGGCTTTGTCCTAAATTAGACTCTCGGGGGCTTCGCCTGAGAGAGCAGGTTCTTTAACAGATTTGCTTTCGGAACGACTCTCTCAGGCGAAGCCCCCGAGAGTCTAATTTAGGACAAAGCCGTTCTTCACACAAGACACACACACAAAAGCTTTTAATTAAACTATCGCAAAGAAAAGAAAGCTAAACGACAACACTTGAGGGACAAAAGAAGACATCACACAATTAAGAAAGCAGCGCGTTCTAATAAAGGCTCTATAAGTCCTACGCGAGTCCTGGCTGTTTAAACTAAGGGTACGATAGTGATACGCGAAGGTGACGCGGAAGAAGTGGAAAGTGGACGGCTCACCAAATCGTCGATGAACTTCGTAAAGAACGAGTGAGCGAAGTGCAGCCGGCTCGGAAAGATGAAGTGATCGAAGCGCAGCAGGCTTGCGAAGATCACCATGCCAGACGTTTGGTGGCGATGGAGGACGTGGGCAGCTAGGCGGCTCGATCAGGTTGGTGGTAGCGGCATCTTGTCCAGGCGTCTCGGCTTGGAACTCGGACCCGTAGCCCCACTGTTCCCGCTACGCCTACGGGCACAGGATTCAGCAAGTCCTCGCCTGGAGCTTGCGAGCCGCTGCGGTTCCGATGGCTGAGGTCTGGTCAACAGGAGGTCCCGGTCGGGTGAAGCCCTGGTGGCTCGGGTCCGGAACCCGACTGCCGTCTTCAACGCCCGGCCCGGTGGACGATCCGCTGCCTTCCTCGAACTCTCCTTTCTGGAACTCTCTTTCGTGGAACCCCCCGAAGAATCCGATGCCTCTCGCTTTTCTTTCGCTTCTGCTTATTCGTTACTCTTTGATTGGCCACCACAGTGTTCCCGTGTTCACCAGCTATTGGCCGCTGGGAACCCCGTGGATCTTTGTGGTTGGCTGCTTTGTTTTGTTATTCTATTTCATTTTGCAACGCCCCGCCTTTCGTTGTTTTTCGTTTTTGTCGCCTTTCATCCATGGTTGCTTTGCTAGCGTCTTCGGTCGTTTTCGTTCTTTTTTTCCTTCATTCACATTTTTCACGCGCACTTTCTTAAACCGCGCACATCACGCATCACAGGCTCCATAATGCTGGTTTTCCTCCGTCGGTTGTGTGCCCAGTAGCCGAATCATTGCTGCAGAAACTGAAAATCGGGACTCAGGAAGAGCACTTGAGAGAAACTGAGCGCGAAATACCTGCAGTATGTGCACAAGGATAGTCACAACATGAAGAAAGTGGCTTCCAGGTATGGGGTGCCCGTGGTTCTTTCGGCTCCAAACCAACTGGCACACTTGTGCCAACGCATCTCTCGTGCTAATAAGCACCAAGGGTGCAAAAAACAGCACGTAGACCCTTCCAGGCATTGTGCCGAAGGAGTTGTCTACGCAATTCCCCTGAGCTGCGGCAAGTCATATATAGGACAAACTGGACGCTGTGTTAATGACCGACTCAGTGAGCACGCTAACAGTATTGGAAAAAGTGATGGTGCGCATCTTCCTGCGCACGTAAAAGCTTACTCATGTGTGCCGTAACTCAGCACGCAAAGATCATTGGGAAAAGCAAGGACCGCAAGGGAACTTCTATAGAGGCATTCCATATAAGAAAGATAGGGCCTGCTTGTGTCAGTGACACCTCAATATCGCTGTACACCAATGAAACACAATTTTTAGATAAACGCGTGCCACGGTAGCACGCTTGATGTCGCATTGTTTTGCTTTGCTGCGCATGTCGGAAAGCTCACCTAGCTATGTACCTGAACGTCAATAAACTGTTGGTAGTTGGCGCTCGTCTGTATTTTTCGTTTGTTCTCTTCTCTTCTTCGTTTCTTTTTGCGCCTGAACATGTTTAATGAGCTCAGTGACCAACTAGCCCAAAAGCTTCTCTTTCAGTAAACTATCGGCCAGCTTCGCTGTGATCTCGCCTTGCGTGACCTGTCGGAAGCTGCGTACATTTTTTTTTTTTTTGCCTTATTCGTCAACTATGGCGTGTGAACCAGCTTCTTGACGTGGTGTCGACACGAGAGATGTACTATCGGCATCAAATGAAACGCGAACAGCGGAGCGCGTGGCACAAGCCTTATCAATGGCATAGTGCGCGCCGTCCACCAGTCATCGATATAGACAGGCCCGCACATCCGGTGTGGCAGCACTGCGCGATCCCCCTATAGCGCAATATTTCTGCTTGTGTTCCAGTTGTGCTATTTGATAACGCACTATAGAGGGATCGCGCAGTGCTGCCAAACCGGATGTGCACGCCTGTCAATGGTGATGACCGGACGGCGAACACTATACTGTTTCTAATGCTTGAAACACGCGCTCCGCTGTTCGCGTTTCATTTGATGCCGATAGTACAAACTTGGAAACGGCGTCAGCACCTGCAACCGCGCTTTCGCGTAAAGATATTTCTTGGCGTATGGCTTACAGTAATCATTTATGCAAGGTCCATAATGCAGCTAGAACGAGCTCACCAAGTGCCCCGTTCAGGAGGGCGACTCAACTCGCCACAAGAAGTGTCGCACAAAATCTGCCGCGTGTGTTCGCATTGCTGTTCTTTCCGGCGTCGCTTGGTGGTCAGCTTGGCTGGCTCGCTGCCTTTTCGCGGCCGCGCACCCCAGTTGAAATCGAGTCGTTTCTTGCGTTGCACCAGCAGCATTAAATACAACACTCTTTATAATGCAACCGGTGCATTTTAATTTGTAATAATCGAAGCCGCTTCAGTTCTAGCAATTTCTCACAACAGACAATATGCATGGCGAAGGAAACTTTTATTTCGTGAACATCTAATAGCTCTACAAGCTCTAATCAGCGCATGTAGTATACCACTGCGGAATAGTTCAATACACAATATAAAACAAAAATAAAGCACTGTAATGAATAAAGAACACCAAAGTTACAAAGGCAAGGGTCCAACACTGCACAAATGATACCAGGTACGGTTGGTATTAAAGGGGCCCTGAAAACAAATTTTACTCGCCGAAGAATGGAAAGAACTTTCTAGACTGACGCGGGCAAGCAGGATTTATTCAACTGACGAGGTCAAAATAACAGTAGACGAGAAATGTTGGCATCGCATTTCGCTAACGTGCTTCCAGACGTGCTTCCAGTGAAAGCGCAGCTTAAAACTTGAGGTACCAGGAACCATGCTGTCCATTGTGGTCTTCGTAACCACGACGGTTACCGGCTTAGCGCGCTTTTGAGCGGCATCGTTGCCTTGGGTTACACGTGGGCCGCACAGCGCTCTTCGTGTGATTTGAAATTGCAACGCGCTAATTTATGCCCGTTAATATAGCAAGCATGAAACACGTTCTCGCCCTAAAATTCATTATAGTTGTTTCATTGTAAGCATGTGCGACAAGTGTTTTTATTCCTGTTTGTTGCCCGCCACTCGGAACCAGCAGCGGAACCAGCCTAGCAGCGTCACATCCGTTCGCAAAAAACTGTTGATTTACGATGCTGCAGTCGGCGCGGGAGCGAACTTCAAATGCGCTCCGATTTCGCCGTTCTCTCACTGGTCATACTACTTCAAACGCGCAATGAAAGTGTTCGGTCGGCGCCGAAGAAGAACGGCACCACACCGCACTCAGCGTTGACAACGAAGAGCGCCATTGTTTAATGCACGAGCGATTGTACGGAATACGCCAAGTAGTACGCCAAGTAGTCGTTCAATCGAACGACTACTTGGCGAACGAACACCACAAAAGTGAACGTGCGTAATTCGAGTTTCCAGCGCTGTGTGGTGTCCATATGGGCCTTCTCGTGTCCGTGTGTTGTTTTTGCGCTACACCGAAGCATTTAATATGAACCACCAACAAGCCCACATCGCAACTCTCGTCGAGTTTCAGGGCCCGAAATAATAGTTATGGCGCAAAAACAATGGGACACAGGGAAGGCAAAACACACACTGGCGCCAACTGTTTATTGGCATGAACCACCGCTGGAGGGCCCCTTGAAGTGACCCTGCTGTTACAAAACAACTAACACCGCACGGTAAACAATTACGCTAGCGGTAACCACATATGTACAAAGAAAAAGACTCTTTCTCGGGCTTGTGCTCGAGCTTTGCGCTTTTGGCATTATGGTCTTTATACATCGTTCCGCTTGCTCGCACATTCTATTCAGCAGAATATTTGTACCAACCGTATAAGTCGCGCGTCGGCCCATTTACACACCTCCATTCCTGGCAGGGTTTGTATTGTTAAGCGTCTAACGATTTCTCTTCTTTGTACTCCTGAAAAAACAATATGCAACTGTCCTCTACAAAACTTGCTCACTGCAGAAATCGTCCCGCGTGCAGAGAAACATAATCAGGATAACCAATAAAAACATTTTGAAGATGACTCCTTCATGTAGGCAATCGGCACAAAATCGTTTCTGGGATCGCGCCGATCCACTTCTGCCGCATGTTTTCGTAATTTGGGAAGTAGAACAGCTGTATCCGTTTCTTCCCTTTGCCCCGCCACAGTGGTCTAGTGGCTAAAGTACTCGGCTGCTGATCCGAGGGTCGCTGGATCGAATCTCCGCCGAGGCGGCTGCACTTCGATGGAGGCGAAATGCCCGTGCGATGTCAGCGCACGTTAAGGAACCCCAGGTGGTCGAAATTTCTGGGGACCTCCACTACGGCGTCTCGCATAATCGGAGCTGGTTATGGGACGTTAAACCCCACAAATCAATCAATCAGTTTCCTCCCGTTGTAATTCCCGAAATGTAACACTTCTTGGCACAGCGGCAGTGTAGATTTCGGCTCTACATTCACAGAATCATTCATAAGACGTGCAATGTGCCTTCAGCAACGACGCAGGCACGCTCGCCCGCCGGCCGGGAACGGTGTTTAGCGCAAAGCAACAGGACGGATAGGGAGGACACGGCACAAGCGATAAAACACAGGACGGATACCCTGCCGTCCTTTGCGCTAAACATTCTTCCTGTATTGAGGCCTAATTTGTCCCCTTGTGCCGGCCAGGGTCAATGAAGTTACCGGGGAAGGTGGGAAGAGACTCGTACTCGATGAGTCTTGTGACGTCTAATTCTTTGCCTGAAATTTGTCTAGCAGGTGTTTCTTGGCTGTGGCAATTCATTTAAGCCACGTTAAATCCGCAGGCAACGAGCAGGGGTGAAAAAGTCACGCACATTTGCACGTACACAAATCTGCGGTGGTGACCGCTTGGTTAGCATAATTTTCAAGCTGTGACACCACTTTCCTGACAGTCAAATTCGTAGCCAACGCTTTTCACTAGGCCAGAATTTGTGCACCTTTCCCAGAGCGTTTCCAGCGTCAGAGAGCAAAAAGCAAAGGCGGTGCGATTTCTTACCTACGATGGGTAGTAGATAAATTGTACTGGTCTGGAGCGGCCACACATCGGGCGCGGACTGCACCAGAGTCACCTAACGCTGGGTTTAAAGTATGGCAGGTACAAGCGCCAATGGCAGGCTCGTGTCCTTACGCCTGTGATTGCATATCCTTTTATACGGCAACAAGTGCTACTTGAGAAGGCTTCTTTGGCGATGTCATATGTGCCTCGCTCATTCCCGCACAGCCTGCGTTATAGAACAAAACGAAACTACAATGGCTTTTCTTCTCTTTCACAGGCTGGACCAAGATTGCAGTGCCGTTCTTCTCTTCCTGCCAAGAAGCACCTGGACACATATTGAAAATGACATTATCATGGTAAGCACGGTTTAGAAAAAAGAAAATTGGCCGCGTATCCGAGTGCTTTGCTGCAAATGTCGTCTAAAGACGTCTTCTGCCGGCCGTACTACACTGCGTTAGGGTGCCTCGATGTGCGAATCGAGGCACCCTACACTGCGTGAGATATGGACGCCATCTGGCAGCGCCGTCGGGAATGTCGCTTTTTGGGCTAGTTGGTTCCTTGCAAGAAACGGTGTCATAGCGCAAGCAGACAAGGACGAGAAAGACACAGCAGGACAAGCGCTAACTAAATTTCAACTGTATGTTCATTACCAGAAACAACGGTATTTGTACACCCATGTTACAAGGTGTCCAGTCATCACACATAGAAACCTGCAGCATCCAGAAGCGCTACCTCGAATGTAGTCAGCGCCACAAAGGGGCAGCTGACGCAGCTATTGCCGGCCTTTGCTATCGGGGCGGCTTCAACAATTTCTCGCGTACATGTATCTGCATTCTTGTACAACACACAGCACTGTTTAAAAAAAGGTTTGGAACCACAATCACTCCAATGAGCCATCCCCATACCGGTTGAACTTTTGCGGATGCTCTAATAAGCTGATGTTTAGGCATCTTGCAGACTGTCCAATGTTCACGTTTCCGCATGAGAATGGGAAGCGATACACCACATTCTTTACTCATGTCACAAAAAGAGACTCATGCTTCTTTTTGCATATTACACGTGCCTTGGCTGACGGATCAGTGGCTTTGGAAATGCTGAGCCGTTTTTGCGGGGCAGAGAAGGTTAACGTGGACATGGTATTTAGACTATGTATTTTAAGTAAAGGAACACACCACCTAATACTTACGCATTGATGTTTCGCCTCAGATATGCGTATATTTGCTTTTTGATCGATAATATTCACAAGTATGAACGCAGCTACCTGTTCAAGATGGCTGGGCGTTAGGCGAATGCTTAAGCTTTGGCCGGGTGGCTGAATCGTGTGACAGACAGACAAACAGAGACTGACCCAAATTTCTGCGTTCAAGTATCCCAAGAAAGACTATCGTCTTTAAAACAGCCTGTTAGAGGAAGTGCTTATACGGAATCTCTACCGTCCATCGGTTTGGTTTTTTTCGCAGTAGAAACCGTACCATCTTAAATGGAAACTCCGCCGGTTTTTCCTTTTTCCATCATGTTTTGATATTGATGTTTTTCAATAATACTGACAGTCCTTTAGCGGCCAGGGTGGTTCAGTTTGCTTAGAAATGTACCAATCATCTCAAATAACTAATTGAACAGTGTGTTCACACCGAAACCGAAACAGGTAGACGCTACGTGCAGCGACGCGATGACGTCACAGCCTTCCTACCATCAGAAATATGGAGGTCATGCCAGAATAATGGCAGTCGCGGATGTCATCCGACGAAGTACTGAGTTATGCCAGTCTTTCTGAACCTGACGGCAACGGCCCACATTTATAATCTCTGATAGTGATCAACGCGTTAAAATATCTAACGCACTTAACAGACACTTGTTTCTTTGTTCCTTTTTTTTTTTTTGCTGATGAACCGAATGTTTGCCACTGCAACTTAGATTTGGCGAGCAACGCTGTATTTGATACACCAGATGACTTGTTCCGTTCTTTTAGTCTGTGTGCTCTTTTATTCTTCAAGTGTATTTGTACTCAAAGTGTAACCCATCCACCCCTCTCAAGGCATGGAAATTCAGGCCAGTAGTATTCAGTAAATAAATAAATAAATAAATAAATAAATAAATAAATAAATAAATAAATAAATAAATTTGGGCGCTGATGTATCGCCGTTGTGCATGTTTTGACGGCTCGCCTGATCGATTAGGCAGCGTTGAAGGTAATGACGTCAAAAACACAGGGTGGACTGCATGAGAGTCCACTAAAAAATGTTAATATTCGTTTTTAGGAAAAATTAATGACTTGCAGCCGCCTGGCATGGCTTATGTTACAGCACCGAGAAGAATATATATTGAAAATTTCATTGAGATCAGTGGACACCGAAAAATCGTTGGAGCTGCCCTTAAAGGGCAGCTAAACTACGCCGTCGCTAAACTACGCCGAGCTAAACTACGCCAACGGTTCGCTCGATAGTGAGTAAAAATTCTTAAAACATGATTTCATGGTTCTTCGTGGCCACCGCTTCTGCTTGTGTATAGGGACGCCGGTTTCCGCATCTTTGCAATGTCAGTTTTGTAATTAAAGCAGCCCTCCATTGCGAAGGAACTCTGCCAGGTTGGCGTAAAGTACAGTTGTAGGCAATGTTTTTTTTTCTTTTTTTCTTTTGTTTTTAAGAGCGTAAGTGAGCCGGCGTGGCCCTTTCTTTTTTCGTTTCGCTCGCATTTTGACACACACCATGAAGGACGGCGCCACAAAGCGCTTCCAGGACCGTGCGGCAATGGGTGTCATGCGAAGCAGCCAGCGAGGCATGCTTTAGCATTAAGTGTTGGTCGTGTCAACGACTTCATGCAAATTTGTCTGCTTAACGTCCCAGGGACGTTGTCGACAGCACCGTGGCGGCTAAGCTCATCATCGTGCGACACAACGCCGGCACTCGCATTAGTGCATTGTCGAAAAGAAGTGCACGTTATGGTGTCCATATCACAAACGTCGTGCCTACGGGCCGACCAAAAGCGTGCCAGGTAGCAGGTATGCATTGCTTTTACGCGTAAGGCTTAGATGACCCGGCTATAGGCGGCGGGTGCTCTCGCACAACTCGTGTCAGGGGGCTCTGCACTCCCATTCACTTCTCTCTCCGTCACTGATTTCGGCACTGAGCCTTGCTCTCTTCCAACTAGGGCTGCATCAAATCGCATCCCTAACTTACATTTATCTGTCGTGTGAGCGCACTACGCGGGCGCTTGGTTTACACGGAGAACGGGCTGTGTAGCCCATCGGACGCTATCATGCCTTTGCCTCGTGTTCAAATTTAGATTCGTAATTGGAGGTGTTTGCTACGCTTCCAACCACATTACTGACCACTGGACTCTCATGGGTGTGTTCGGGGATCTCGTGCTCGCAAGAGCGGGAAATAATAACGGACAGGGAATGCGGTGAACTGTTAGTTACTGGATGATACAGGCATAGACTGCCACTTTTGAAATAAACGACGTCGAGCAAAAAGAAGCAAAAGGAAGATAAAATGAACAGTGTGCACATTATACAACGGCTTGAAACAATAAAAGCTGCTCATATCCTTGCAGTAGTTCACTAGCTGTCTTTCCTAATAACACTTTACACTATAATTACATAATTCCACACCGGAGAAGAAGAGAGAGAGGAAGATGAAAGGGAAGAAATGCAGACCCGACATACAGGAAAAAAATGTGGCTGCTCTCGCTGTCGTTACAACTGGTATAAAACGAAAGTGAAACCTGTGTTCACGAAGCCATGGAATGTTCAAGCGTCAGCCTGGTGAATAGAGGGGCGGGAGATGGGTATGCTCAACACATCGTGACGTCCCGAGAGACGCCTGCGGTACGGAATGCCAGCGAAGGGAAATGCATGTTATTTCTTCTGTTGGACCGGCGACCTTCTTCGGCAAGCGTCAGTTTGGCCAGGGGTTTCTACCACTTTATCGCGTGCCCTTAGAAAGTGACCCCCCCCTCTCGTGGCTTCCAAGACTGACAACCCCCCGTGCGGCGCCTTACACGGAGGGCTTTTGCACACAAAGCCTTAGCTGCGCGGAACGGAAAGGAGTCGAGGTTGCGGTAGCGAGCACGCAGCTGCTCGCGCTCGCTGTCGAAGGCCGGGCACTCGCACAGGAGGTGGGAGAGGGTTTCATCCTCTCCGCAGTCGCGGCACGCAGGAGAGGAGAAACCGCGGAGTCGATGGCGGCGCTCTGCTGGCCAAACACCACCGGTGCGCAAGGCGAGGAGGAGAGTGCGCTCTCGCCGGGAGAATCCAGTTGCCGGGAGTGGGCGTGGCTGGCTGCCGTCAACAACGCGGGCGTCGGGATGAGCGCGCGCGAGCTCTCTGCGAAAGTTTATCCTCGCGGAATCGTAAGAGCTCGCGCAATCGCTCATCGGGGTCTCCGGGCTGTGGGCGCGCTTTGCGAGGTCATCTGCTGCCTCGTTGCCCGCAATGCCTACGTGCGCAGGGAGCCACTGAAGGACCACGTCGAGTCCGCTCTCCTGCAGGGATAGAAGGCTGCGGGCAACACGTTGGGCGAGCGGCGGGCCGCGTTCCTCCTTCGCGATTAGACGGAAGAGTCAGGTGCACGCAAGGACGTCGTGGAGAGCGTGAAAACATGCACCCAGTTCGGCGGCTGCTCCTGGCCGGACCAGGCTGCCCGTGCTCCGGAAAGACCACTTGATCAGTCGTTTCAGCGCGCCCCTATGTCCAGGTAAACTGTGTCCTCATGGGATACGTTTCCGGCGCTGCCGGTTCAGGGCCCCCTCTCCTCA
The DNA here is from genome assembly GCA_013339685.2 of Hyalomma asiaticum. Lineage (NCBI taxonomy): Eukaryota > Metazoa > Arthropoda > Arachnida > Ixodida > Ixodidae > Hyalomma > Hyalomma asiaticum. The sequence continues at coordinate 2,588,439 of CM023482.1, read as the reverse complement.
ACTGAAATATGTAGCGCTCGTGTATCTTTCTTGTCCTTGTCTTTCGTTCGCGCTGAAAAGTTTCAATACGAAATATGTATATTTTATTTAGTTCGTTTTGAGCGAGGGTTTCATCTTACTACGAATCGACCGGACGCGGTGCTCTATACAAATATCGGTTAAACGCCCTGGGGAGGCGGAGTCGTAGGTGACAAAAGAAGCCATCTCGATGCGAGTGGGGAAATTCCCGAGGTTCGGAGGTGCAAGAAAAGCTTCGTCCCATCTTGGGCACAGAGGAGCGCCAGCCTCGCTTGGGATGTCGAGCTAGCCTTGCCGTTCCGCTCTCGCGAAGCAGTCATCGTGGGCGAGTCCCAAACCGGCAGCAACGGGATGAACGTCTCCTTGAGCCACGGCTACTTCGAGGACAGCTCCAGAACCCCTGACCCAGCACCAGTCAGATGCCTCGGTAGGACACTCAGATAAGCGCACGTTGTTGCTGACATTGAGATTTTGTGCTGTTGCCGCGTCGTGTAGACTTCATTATTATTGACGAGAGTGTTTGTCATATTCATGTGCTATATGTCACGTTCACTATTGTCCTGTTATTGTTTTTCTGTTCCGTACTGTGTTAGCCACCTAGCCTCTCATATTTAGTTTAGCTATGTTTAGTAATAAAGAACCGGTTTTGTTAGCTTAAAGAACTGCTCGCTTCTCCCCTGCCCCACACTCTGAGCACGGTAACCTTTAATTCATTTTATAGGTACACAAAAATGTGAAAATATGCTGCTTTACTAAAGGTCAAAACACTTTAACCTTTATAAAGGAGCATATTTTCACATTTTTGTGTACCTATAAAATGAATTAAACGTTACCGTGCTCAGAGTGCAGCACGAATCCATTTTGTTAGATCGATGGTTGAGATGTATGGTCAAAGGGGGATGATCGAGGTTGTTTGTGGTGTTTTGTAACACGCGGAATGGTAGTTGTGGAAGTTGAAAAGTAATGTGTAAGGCGTCGAAGTTAGGGCTGTTAGGGCCGTGGCGGCGTAGTGATGACGCGTTCCAGGGGCTAAGTACGAACGCGGCCGCTATAAAATTTGTCTTGCGTGGCCAGGTGTGTTGAGCTGCGACGCGCACTGCTCCAGGATCGCACAGACAAGCACATGATTGGCCACTCGTTGCAGTGGGCTGTGTTTTCGCAAGAACGACCCGCTGTGACAAGCCGTTCGGTGTCGCTCTCAAGGCGTCGCCAACTGCGGACGATCCTCGTCTATACGGCAGGCTTGCGCAGCGCTCCGGCGCCTTCAGTTTTTCCCGAGCAATGTGGGTCGCTCGAAAACTTTCTCGCGTGTACAACTGTCGACAATCCCTGCGCCGTGTCGAAGTGCCGCTGATGTCTACATTCAACGTGTTCGCATGTTCACAGTAGTCAAGCCATCTCCCGCCCCTCGATTCGCCAGACTGCCACTCATGCATTCCACAACTTCGCGAAGACAGGTTTCACTTTCGTGTTAGAGATTCCTATGACAAGGGGATAAACCAGATTTCTTTTTCAGACATGCACTTCCGTTACGAAAGTACGTCAGCGATTTCTCGGTGGACCCCGCGATAAAACAGCTTCGTGTTAAAATTAACAACGCTTGAGAAGAACGGTGCACTAACGCACGATCGAAGCGTTGTAATACATTTCAGGTGCAATCCACAAAAGGAAGTAGAAACCGTACGCCTGCGCGCTGCCCTCCTTCATTGAGTGAAATGCCACTTCCATTTTAGCGGTTAACACATACTACAACACCGAATGACGTTAGACGAGCACCAGTGGGATGGACCAGGGGTAGCGTGGTTGCATGGCACCTCGGGGAGCCGGATACCGCGTCCTTGGTTGTCATTACAGCGCGTTTCTCTGTGCCCGACATATATATGCTGTGAACGTCTCCTTGAACATAGCGGGAACCCACCGGGCTCCCGTGAAACCAAATATTGTTGCCGTTCACGCACCAGGGAATTCACAGTTTGGTTTCGAATGCAGCTTCTTTGAACACTTCAAATGCAAACCATAGCAGGGGCTCAGGGGAACATGGAGGCTTCAACCGTTAAAGACGATAAAGAACAGCAATCGCCGCTGGAGTCTTCATCGCTTGAACACGTCACATGTGGCGCTCACTAAGTCGCCTTTGGGTTCTTTTTCGTTGCTCTCTAAGGAAGATGCACACAATTTCATCGAAACAAAAAGCGTAGTTTCCGCGAAATGAGCCGATCCACACGTGACATGATATGTTGGAAGAAGAGCGGGCGCTTTCCGGCTCTGTGTGAAACCAAATGGTGGGTGCAGACCAATAGTATTTCGCGCACATGTTCACTGGTCGTCACAGAGTGTTTTCAGCAGAGCCCTAAGTGTGGCCGCATACCCCGGGTCAAGCACTGCTGCGACGACGCACGATCCTGTTGTCGTTAATGGTGGCGTGCATGAGAAAGATCATTCGTGTCATTTGTGAACGAGGATGGATGGATGGATCTCTTCGCCAAATAATCTTTTACTCCCCAAGTGTCGCACCAACTACGGCAAACTAACCGTTGGTTTTTCCACTGTGAAAATGTGGAATAACCTACTATTTCATGTAATATGTTCACCCACACTATCATCGTACCAGCGTTCAGTAAGAAACTATATATTTTCCTTGTAAACCATTCGTTTTCTGCAGTGTAATGTTTTCTTGTTTTTCTCAATTATTCTGTCGTATACATTACTATGTATATGTGTATATAGTTGTGTACTTGTGTTCATCATATGTATATACACATATTTTGGTTTGTATTGTCACACACGTCAATGTTAATTACGTGTCACCGTTCCTTGCTTTATTATGTAGCTGTATTTCTTTTATGTACACAGCAGTGTTAATTAATGCTTTGTCGCCATTCTGCATTTTTCTGAAATGTATTACTTTTTTTTATATGTATCTCAAATGCAGTTATCTCCCCCCTACACTGATGCCCCACGTGGGTGCTGTAGGTACTGTAAATAAATAAATAACATAAATAAATAAATGAGGGTCATGCAAAACAAAAATGTTTCTCTTTGTAAATATTGTGTGAGATTTGTGCACTTTTTTCTCTTTTCAAGCGGCTAATGACAGTTACATCCTGTAATTAATGCAAGAGGTCCCGCTGCAGTGTGCCACTGTGCGGAGCCTCTCTTTTATATAATTGGCTCCGATTTATTTTCCAATCTTATGGAGGAATAAATTTAATTGAATTGAATAAAGACGGGTTGTAAAAGGACGCCTGCAAGAGCTGCGTCTCAGATTAGACAAGTAGATTAAACATTTAGATGGATACAAAGGTTGTCTAGTAAAAAGAAAACATGATTGAATAGACAGCCCTTTACGAACCAGGTCCGGTTACTCTTTCGTGTTGCCCCGTACGTTGTTCATACAGAAGGTCCCCCGGGGGAATTCTTCTTCTTTAGGATGCAGTGCCACGATCGATACAGCAAATCAACTTGAAAAGCGGCAAGGCTTCCGGCGTCACTGTCTGACACGAGTCCGAGCGGTTGCGCACGTTGTGGTCAAGCAGGGCGAAAAGCCATCCGGTTCGCCTCAGTCGTTCTTTCTCGGCCTTGACACGGATGCCGGCCAAACTGGAGCGCGCGCTTTCTCTTTCGTTGGCTCGTTGCCCTTCGTCTCCGGCCGGCGTTGTCCTTCCAGCTGCACACCGTCCACTGCGGGAACCGCAGCTTGCATATGGATCTTTGAAGCAACAGGGAGAAGAGACCGCGCCAAATCACAAGTGCGCACTGTGATTTGGCGCAATCACACACGGGTTCACAGCAAGAATATAGACAAGCGTTGTCACCTATAGAAAAAAGAAAAACAATTTCCTGGACTACAAAGGCTTTAAGACGTCTTCGAAACGGATATCCGAGACGTTAAAGACGTCGCAGAAGCGGCACGCGTAAGAATCTTTAGTCCAGGATACGTCGTATATCTCGTCTAATATCCGTCTTGTTGCACATAAACGACACGTTTCCAGAACGTCTTCGAAACGTCATCAAAAAGCTGGTCTTTTCGACGGCTTGGGGGAGCCTCCAATAATCCCATTTACCGGGATTTCTGAATCCGTTTAAAGACTTACCAAAGACGTCGTCAAAAATCTCTTCCTGAAATGTTAGCCGTAACCTGAAAAAGAAGCAGGATTCGCGCCCACCAAGATTTTGATCTGGTTACCACCCTCAGAATATAAGCTAACGCCTTAGTGGTACAAATAACTACAAGACACCCCTAAGACTTTAACTCTGTGGTTCTGAGGGTGTCAACGGGATCATAATTTCGGGCGGCACTCCCATCCGCGGACGCCGTCCCTGCCTTTGTGGTAGTAGCTGTGACCTGCTATGTTACCAGTGGCGCTATAATCCTTTCGGTGCTGCAGAGTGGTGGGGGGTAGTGCCAGCTGAATACTTTCGTAGTTACGTCCTAGGAAGAGGTCCTGGCATATCGCACTTGCCTGGAACTCTTTTTCTTTTCTGGAGGTTAAAGGCATCAGCACTGAGTGCAACAGAGCAAAAATAGCGCAGTAAGGTGGGCACACAGTTCTCTACAAAGGCTTCATCAGTCTTAGCATTTAAGTCATAATTGGTTGTCACGAATACGCAAATCAATCTAGCATGTAATTTGTAGAGTATGAAGCAAATCTACCAAAAATAGTAATGACATATCTTTCTACAGTGAAGGATAGACAGTTTCATGGTAAGCAGCCTAACAAGGAAGCCTTTGTGCCAATGATCACGAAGTGGAAACACTGCTACATCACCATTTTTTTTTTGAGAAACTAATTTGTGCAAGTTAAAAAAAATAAGAATAACATCTGAAATGCGAGAAAAATGAAACCACAAATATTCAAAAGGAACTGCCGAAGAAATACTTTAAATATATTTGGAACTTATTAACGGCTAGAGGCTTACAGAAAGAGCACTAGTAGTCACACAATAATCAATAGCCAATCGACTATGCGCTTTTCACCATGAGAGCAGCGCATCCGGTTATATGAGCAGAGACAGAACAACGGATGCCTGTGTGATAGCCGCTTTCAGTCATGTTATGCGGTATCTTCACCGCATAAAATCAAGAAATATAAAAAAAGGAACTCAAATATGACTCAGATATGGAAGTGAAAAGTTGCCTAGGACATCATCTGATGTAATGAGGCAGGTTTTAAAGGACAACCAGAAACATCAATCAAGTGTCAATGAATATTGACCAAAGGGACCTTCAAAGAAAGTAGCGCATGAAATATTAACAAAATCGCTATAATGAGCAACGTCGCAATGCAGTGCTCAATCTCTCACAGCGATCAACGTTACATCATAGCAACCTCCGTTTCATAATGAAGCAACATACGTGCTCGAAGTCGAATACAGTGGAGACAGTGTTGAGGCGACGAAAAATAAAAAAAAATGCAATATTCTCTGTATACATATACAAAATACAGATGTGGCCCTCTACAAAGCACTACATTACGCACATCTATGCAAATCTGACATGATGGGCGATCAGACTGGCAAGCATCATTTGGAAGCCAAAAAAAGAAAAAAAAAAGTTTTGGCACAGCACATGAAGCTACTCCTAAAAAAGACTTCAAATAACCATCAGGCTAACATGTGCAGGATCACATTAAAAAGCCACTGTTACCTTATACCTAGTCATTAAACAAAACACTTCGAACAGCCAACTCCATTGAGAATGCAACCTCCACCAAACGCGCAACTAGTTCACGTTCACACTCATCAAAAACTAGTTGTAGTGTCCAGGCTTAGTGCAGCTGGTGAATACGATGCTACTGGCATCATATTACACGCTGACACCGCCGTCGCGGAAAAGCTTTCAATGTAGAACCGCGGTGGGGCCGTGGTAGAACGCAGTTGGTGCCCTATCAGGTTATGCGTACAACCGCCAATTAAACCGCATGTATTCCTGCAAAGGAAAAAAAAAATGGGGCCGTTATTTTCTATAAAGCTGTTCTACAACTGTGCTTTGAGGAACGAAATTTGAAATGCATCTCTGTCATAGACTGCGGCCCTTTACAGGAAGTGTTCATAATATCCTGCAACTTGCAATAGATAAGCACCCAAAATGAATTTTCCTCGAGTGCCTGGTTCTTCTGCACTGCTGCGTGCACCATATATATATATATATATATATATATATATATATATATATATATATATATATATATATATATAGCAGTAAAAAAGACACACGTCGAAAAACAATGTATTGTTTACGTTTCGGCCGCGGGACCGGCCTTCGTCAGAATTATATATATACATATATATATATATATATATATATATATATATATATATATATATATATGCGTGTGTGTGTGTGTGTGTAACGAAGCAACTATCTATGAAGCCTAGGAAAGCATAGGAGAAATTATTGAGGTTCTTAATTGTAGCATTATAATTTAATTGTGGAGTAAATAGAAAGGAATTTAAGTGGACAAAAAGACAAACCTGCCTTCTGTGGGAACCGAACCCACGACCTTCGGAAAAGGCGTCCGATGCTCAACCGCTGATCTACGAAGGTGGTCCCCCCCCCCCCCCCCTGTTGTTTTTTTTCCGGGTATGTATGCACATACAATCGAACACTCCAAGGATTCTATGTACATATACTATATATGTACTTATATACAGAGGTCAGCCGAAGCTTGGACGCTCGTGCTAGGTTCCCAGCGACGAAAAGGAAGAGAAGAAAGAAGTCAGGATACAACAGCCGGCCTGCGGCAAAGGCTGTGTGTCCATGTCTCTCTCATTTACAATATACAGTGGTGTTCAGGGCCGTCTCCGCAGGAGACTTGATGCATCTGCTGATGCTAGCACCGCCGAATAGTATGTCACTCGTGAACGTTAAACTGCACATTACTGATTCGTAGTTTATTTTGGGCGCATTCCCATACGCAGCATGCAGAAATCGAGTGACACACATGCTTCACACTTAGAGGGTGAGGATATTCTTCGAGGCGTGCTTACGTGCTCACTGCGCACTCGGTATGAAAGGGTCCCTGCAACACTTTTTGAACGCACTGAGCAAACGGTGCCAATCACTCGTTGAGGCTTCTGTGAACGTGTGAGCCAAATATTATTGTGCTTCAAGCAGCAGTGGATTTGGAGTTTCATTTTAAATACATCATGCAATCGCCTGCTATTATTCCAACAAGTGACGTCACTAGCGGCACCGATCCACGAGTTGCCTGCTCTTCTTTCAACAAGTAACGTCACTGGCGCCAACGACTAGGTCCCTTCATTCACCTCGGTCTTTTTAAAGACAGGTACTCAGATTGCCTTTATTTTTTATTTTTTGAACGTAAAATGAACAAATATATAATTCCAGACTACCTTTCCGTGACCGTAAATTCAGCCAGTGATATATCTGCCTCGAGCAATGTAAAGTGCAAATGCTTACAGGGCGCAAATTGAACAAACAAAAGAGCGGGACACACAAAGCGCCACTACCAACTGATTTACTGAGGACAGAAGAAAGGGCTGTCTATTTATACTATAGCACATGCGCAACACGGAGCAATCATGCAACAAAGCAAGTTTGTCAATCATTTCAAATGCATGCGAAACAGATGCATCTCAGCATCAAACAACGATATGGAGGTACCACTCACACACTTATCTCCTTTCATTTTTATGAAGTGAGCGTCCAAACGTTCTCTAGCCGTTTTATTAGTACTCCTACCAAGTATGGGAACGCGCCTAAAATGCGGTTCACACGCGCAGGCTCTACAATGCACGCTAAGGTGTGCACCGTCCAAGTAACTTAATCTGTTCGAGTACTCCCTCAGTGGAAGAACGTTCGGGCACCTGCCTGTTTGGCCCACATATGACTTTCCACAACTTAGGGGAATTTCATAAACTACCCCAACTGCACAGCGCCCAAAAGGATCAGCGTGCTTCTTCTTGCAGCCTTTTGTCTCGGAACTCGTGGTCCGATGACAGAGTTGCGCAGGTTTGTTGGGGGCAGAAAAGGCAACACGGACGCCGTGTCTGGCAGCCACTTTCTTGAAGTTGCGGCTGATCTTGTGCATATAGGGCACTACCACCGGCCTAATAGCATCTGTTCCAGGAGCGTCGGCCTTGGAACATAGACCGTTTTTCACCTTCCGGTGAACTGATTCGGCTACGCCTCGGACGACCGACTGAGGGAAACCCGCTTTTAAAAGCCTTGTGACCTGATGGGAGAAGCTTGCCTGCATAGTGTGAACGCATGATTTGCGCAGCTCCGGCCCGAGACACGGAGACGCAATACCACGTTTTATAACCTTGGAATGGGCTGAGTCAAAAGGAAGGAGTCCTTTCTTAACACGTGGATTATAAGCAAAGCAAACATGATTTGGTAAAAACGTGAGGCTGATATCTAAAAACTGTAGCAGGTGATTATTGGGCAGTCCAAAGGTAAAAGATAGACCGCGTCTACATTTCTTAAAATCCGCTAAAACTAAGTCGACTGCTTCCTTAAAGGACACAGGGTAGTCATGTCTAAGAAGAATTAAAAAATCATCTACGTACCTAAACACTTTAAAAATGAGTGATGAACTACACGAGCGTTGGTGTGCATGGTCAATATTAGATAAAAATATATCACATAGGATGGGTGCTATGCGCGATCCGATACAGATGCCTTTCTTTTGAAGATAAAACCGCCCATTGACAGACACAAACGTGTTGTTCAGATAAAATTCCAACAAGGACATAAAATTACTAGCAGTCATTTCTACCTCATTTACAAACCTGGCCTCGTCATTGCTAGTAATGCATTCTAAAACAGCTGCATACAGTTCATTGTGCGGTATAGAATAGAATAAGTCTTCTACATCCACTGAAAAACCATACCCCACTTGGTCAACGCCCCTCAGAAACTGAACAACTTGGTCAGAATTCTTAGTAAAATACGGATCCTTAACCTCGAGGAACTTAAGAGCACTTAGGAGAAAACTACTAACTTGATATTGCCAAGTTCCCTTTTCACTAACAATTGACCTGAAAGGAATATCTAATTTATGAGTCCTAGCACTAAAAAACACAGCTAAAGAGTCCCGCTCACTTTTCGGGATACACTGACCAATTTTTCACAGGCAATTTGTTCGCATAGTTTAATCGCGTTAGTTTTTGCTTGCCAAAGGGTATAGTGCAGTTACTAGAAAAAGGACCAAAATATGGCCTAGCGCCCGACGTGGGAGTGCATGAACTTTTGGCGTTGAACCGGCGAGTTGTAAGTAGGGCACATGGTGAACAGCGTGAGCGGTGCGTGTTGGACGGTGTGGACAGTTTACTTAGGTCCAGAATAACTTATTCACCTCTCTAGGGAACGTATTAATGAATATTTCATTTATTTATTTATTTATTGACACATCCTACCTTGCTCTTCCGTTGTATCTGCGTTACAACTGCACCCAACAGCAGTGTGGTGACAAACACGAATACAAGTTTTCGTTAATGCTAGTTTGTTTCAAAACTTTTCGGTGCATGTTGTAAGAGTGCAGGAAGAGGAGGACCCAAGTATACAAGAGTTGCGATGTGGGCTTCTTTGGTGGTTCAGCTTCGGTGTAGCGCAAAAACAACACACGAGAAGGCACATATGGACACCACACTAGCAACAACATGTTTATTTTAAAAAACAGACCCCTTATAAACCGTAATCGCCAAGCAGATAGTTGAGCACGTGGGATCACTCAGATAAATGCACGACAGTGCCACTCTACCAAAAACGAAATCATAACATGTAAAAACGTGTATCAGCGCTTACGCAGGAAACCCAGCTCCTTAGGTGACAATGCTATCGAAGGCTTACTAATGCACAAATCACCAAGTGCATCGATAAGTTCCGCTTCCACGATCATGGTCCGCTTCATGATCCGACAATTTCCGCTTCCACGATCATGGCAAACGCTCATGATCACAGAACGGCAGAAGCGAGACGCACGGCCGTAATTCCATATGTTCACCAGTTGTCCCATAATCTCAAGTTGTTTTTTTGTGTGCACACAATTTTTTCCCTTCTAGATGGATTCGTCATTGTACGCAATTTCCCGAGTTTATCAGGCACAGAAAATACCACCCTAATATTGTCACGGACAGCTACCTTAGCTGTCCTTATCCTTATCCTACAGACCCACCTCTATCACATTCTTTTAAAATCCTCGAACACATAATTTTCAAACATATCATAGAATTTTTGAAATTCAATAATGTCTTCTCTGATGAAAAACATCGTGCGGATAACCCAGCTCAGTGAATTCACTCATCCAGACCCTCGATGCAGGTGATCAAGCTGATACGATACTTATAGATTTTTCCAAAGCTTTCGACGCTGTGTCACATCAATTCAATTCAATTTTAGTTAAATTTTTATTTCAACTCAAGGGTGAGGGCAGGCTTGGGAGAAAAGCGGCGTTTGCCTCTTGAGCCTTCCTGACACATGGAAGGAACGAGTACATGGCTGATGGATGATGAACACAGGCCATCGAAATTGTGGCTTAGTGCAAGTGGGAATATATACATGTACAACAATGCTATGCACAAAAACTAATATACATAAACAGTTACTGGGCAAATTCCGCAGCACAGTGCAAAATAAAAGAGGACATAAAGTATTATATACAAAGCACTGCCATGATATCATGTGCACTGCATTTTTCAGTCGTTATTTTTCTCTGAAGTAATTTATTGAACAACAGAGGAACACTAAAACGCAGCATCTGTCGACCAAAGTTTGGTCTACGAAATGGAGTGTTCCAGCGTTGTTGGCGCCGAGTAGGGTACGGAGTAGCATATCCTTCCAGTGCAAAGATGTCTAAGAAGGCAGGGTTGTTATGCAAGAGAGATTGCTTACATTTTGTTGCTAGGGCTTTGTTGCAGAATTTCTCAATTCGGGCAATACTAGAGCCCTTAAACAGCTCATGAGTGTGTGCATAGCAGCCGACATTTGCTACATACCTGATCGCTTTCTTCTGTATATTTTATTTATGTTTGTTGCTGTTGTGCTTGCCCCTGCTAAAAGACAATAATTTACAGGTCACAAAAGCAAGCGATTGTAAAGCGTTAACAGAAACCGGAAGAAAGTGACGCATTCGTGCGAGTATACTCACACATTTTGAAAGATTAGCAATGAAATTATTAATATGAGGATCATTGTGCAAATAAAACACACCCCTAAAGTTTTAATAGTTTCTATAATTTCAATTGCCGCGGTACCTGTAGTCTGTTACCACGAGTGAAAAAACTACAGCTTTTGTCTTTGTTGCATTTATAAGTAAGGAATTTTGTTCACTCCGTGTGTTTAAGCTTTCTTAACTACAACCTGCAGCGCAAAAGAGGACAAGGACGAAGACAAAAACCACACGGGACAAGCGCTGAACTTCCAACAAGTGTTTATTAGCACGGGGATCACGTATATAAAGGTACACATCAGATCATACATCATTGCCGCACATGCGTAAAAACGCCATCTCTTTATCTGAAAGAGCTATCGACGGTGTGCTGACACAGCTTTCCCCTAACCTGCTAATACGTTCGGTCTCGGCAATCTCCCTAGTGAGGCGTGAATTGTTCTTCAGAATGACAGCAGTGTTCTTCAGGTCCGGTGAACAATCTTGGCAAGTTGCGCAATGGCTAGCCAAAAAACCTTGAAATTCCTTCCCTTGGCGAGCGTTTTTTACATTGTTGGCATGCTCTCTTAGCCTAACATTGACGCACCTTCCGGTTTGGCCAACGTAAACTTTCCCGCAAGTTAAAGGAATTTCGTACACAACACCTTCTGCACAATCAACAAAGTGGAAAGGGCGCTTATGCGAAGTGCCACACGCTTGCTGCTTCCTTGCCTCAGGGTCGGTCATTGTGCAGAGTTTAGACAACCTGTGAGGAGCGGAGAAGACGACTTGTACGTCGTACCGCTGGGCCACCTTTTTCAGATTGTGTGAAAGCTTGTGAACATAGGGTATCACAGCTACGTTACGCCAGCGTGAGGTGCCGACTTCACACACTTGCGGGTGACGCCGCATTTTCCTCAGCAGGCTCTCTGCTACCGAAATGAGGAGATGCTGGGGGTACCCAGCAGTCAGCAGGCGCTCCTTCTGGAGGTCGAACGCCTCTGAAATATAATGAGGACAAGATTTTTGAAGAGCATTCTTGAAGCATAGCGTGGCAATTGCTCGTTTGACGAGCTTCGAATGGGCCGAGTCATTCTGAAGAACAATTCACGCCTCACTAGGGAGATTGCCGAGACCGAACGTATTAGCAGGTTAGGGGAAAGCTGTGTCAGCACACCGTCGATAGCTCTTTCAGATAAAGAGATGGCGTTCTTACGCATGTGCGGCAATGATGTATGATCTGATGTGTACCTATATATACGTGATCCCCGTGCTAATAAACACTTGTTGGAAGTTCAGCGCTTGTCCCGTGTGGTTTTTGTCTTCGTCCTTGTCCTCTTTTGCGCTGCAGGTTGTAGTTAACGATGTACCAACACGCCCAATTAGCCACATTATTTAAGCTTTCTGTTGTAGAAGTATGGTCATGACACTCATATCGCTACCTGCAAAGAAAAGGCTAGTGTCATCCGCGTACATTATGTATTTAGGTTCGTCACTGATCTTCACGATGTCATTTATGTATATGTTGAAAAGTAACGGCCCTAAAATGCTACCCTGCGGGACCTCTGTGGTTATTGCCTGGAGAGAAGTTAACGAACCATTAATTTTTGCACATTGCAAATGCTACTTGAAGTAAGATTTCAAGAGGGAAAGTGGGATGCCATACATTTCTAATTTTTGAAATACGGTCTGAGACGGTGCAATGCCTTAGAAATATATGTGAACACACCAGTGCACAGGTATTCATCTTCCCCTCAAGCATCCATCTTCCCCTGAGCCTCTCTTCTAGTTTGCAGTGCACAGGTAGTTCTTTAGTTTCAAATGATTGGATGATTACTTCTTTCCGAGGCAGTAAAGCAGTCTCCGTCGGCCTGCCCTTCACCATGTTGGCATTGAGATAGTATTATGTTAAGCTTAATGCAAAAATTCGTGAGTCTTTTTAAAATGATTTTCTCCAAGCCCATTGAAAATATAAGTAATCTAAACATAGGCCGATAGTTCGGAAGTCCTTTCTTTTACAGCACACGGTGACAGCGGATATTTTCCTTTGATCTGGGAAGCAGCTTGATGATGGAGACAGGTTATAAGTGTGAGAGAGCACGGGAGCTATGATGCGCATCGAATGTTTGATCGCGGAAATCTGAATGCCGTCTATGTCACGAACGCTGCTGTGTTTTAGTGTTGAAAAAAATTGAAATTATTTCTTGATTGCCGGGTTGGTCCAAGAAATATCTTTTTTGTCTGTCTTGTGATAGTGTCAACTGCTTGTGATAGTGTCTGCAATCGCAAACTGAAAAAGCTCTCTGTTATTCTTAACAGCCAAGCACTAGTAAAGTGGTTTTCTTCTTTCTTATCCAATGGGTATCCGTGCGTAATCTTTAGGCCTTCTCAATCCTCCACTTGCAGCGTAATGTCTGGCATCCTTCAAGGTATTAGGCCCCCTTCTCTTTCTGATTTTCATGCCAAGTAATGTTCGTGTTAAAATCGGCATGTATGCTGATGATTGCGTTTTGTATCATACGATTAAAAATCCTCATGATCAGATAATTAATTTGCATCATTCCAATCATGGTGGAACACTTGGCAAATGAAGATCAACTTCCAGAAAACGTGTCCCACTCCGTTTGCCTATTTGTTTAATGGTTGCCCTGTAGGTAATGTTTCACAATATACATATTTAGGTCTCCTTTTCACTCAGGATTTGTTTTGGTCTCAACACATCCAACTCATGTGCAACCGCGCGCTTAGAAAGTCAGGCTGCCTACAAAGCACATCACTTTCAGCGCCTTTCAGCTCTTTCAGCACATCACTTTCACAAGCCTCTTTTTATCCCCTTTGAGTGGGCACCCTCACATTGCAAGCCTAATTGCTTGGTGCACAAGAAGACACAATGGACATTATGGGTAACTTGAACAAACGTATGAAATGCATGCGTTCAAGAAATGGTGGTTCACTGGCACTTTATAGAGCGTAGCGCAATGCCTGTGAGTTGGAAACGCTTCCGGAAGAAGCAGAAATGAGGCGGATGTGACAACGCGTGCGACAAACGGAAACGGTGACATCATCACTGTTATTGGTGGAGGCGTTTAGTTCATTTTTCGTGCTTGCGGCTTGACTGCAAGAAGACGAAACAGCGCAGGACAACAGGAGAAGAGAGAGCACAGACACGGGCGCTGCAATCATGAGCCAACCAGCTCAAACTTGCGTGCCCTTCTACAGTTTTGCGGCTTGAATTCTGATTGTATGACTGTATGCGCTATATCTCGTGCTTCATCTGCAGTATGCTCAAGGAGACGCACCGAATACGGGCGCTGGATCCTGCCAACATTCCCGATTTAAACATTTATGAAACTTGTACGCGCTCCTTGCAGCCATTCGGCGAAATTTATTTGCAAATTCCTCGTTGGTTTCCTTTTGAAAAAGTGGTCCTGCGTGTGTCTTTCATTCATTCATTCATTTTATTTCCTCAAGGTGAGGTATTACATGAGGGAGTGGCAAAAAAATAAGAAAAACAACAAGACAAAACAAAGTGACGAAAAAGGCGTACAAGAACTTATGATGACATAGATTCGATGAGCCGCTTGAATACTGTTGGACTGATGACAGCGGCAACTTCGGTGGGCAGGTCATTCCAGTCTCGAGCTGTACGTAAAAAGAAAGATTGCAGAAAGGTAACAGTATGGGCTTGAGGGAGATATACAGCGTTAGGGTGACTTGCGGGCAATACGATGGGCTCTTATGCATGGATTATCGGAGGGTAAAGAATGAAAAAAATTTATGAAGAAGATTGAGGCGAGCTATTTTACGGGCTATTTTTTTGTGTCTAATAGGATGGATTTGCAGGCTAGTTGGTCAAGCATCATATAAAAAACAGCGCGAACACAAGGACGATGAAAAAAAGGAACATACGCCACACCACGGAGCGCTGTATGCTATGTGTTCGCGCTGTATGCTATGTGTTTGCGCTGTATGCTATATTCAAGCGCTCCGTGGAGTGGTGTATGTTCCTTTTTTCATCGTCTTTGTGTTCGCTCTGTCTTTTCCATGATCTTTGATGTCTTTGACTATCGCATGCGGCCAACATGCGTGTTCTCTGAATGTGCCTGCTGTGGAGCGAAACAGCACCACGCCTGTTTTCCCATTGCAGCACGGTCTTCCACGCTGCCGCAGCATTTACCCGAAGATACAAATAACTCGAATTCGTACGAAAATTTCTGACAAGAGTTTACTTGTCAGCATTGCACCGTAAAAAAAGAACTATGCAGAGACTGCACAGTAATCTCTTTAGCTAGCATAACCACAATTCGCGGTTAACGTGCTTCTCCACCAGCACTCGATATTGGTGTGGTTGAAGGGCATACCGTAATTCGATCGCTGTAACATCCAAAACGCACGTACAGGCTTCGCGGATAAGTGGATGGGCACCGCCTTTTTCACGATGGGCAGTCAGGTCGGAAGGATACCGATTTATGCCTGGGTGCAGCAGCTTCCTTTTGTAACTTATAATTACAAAAAGTATAAAGAGGCATTTCAAAAAGCTTTACAGTGTAAATTTCGCGACTTTACATCCTAATCTTTTACGCAGGAAACAGGTCGGCGCGTGAACTTTCCAGCGAGCACAACTCACTTCGTATTGCGAATGTTTGCTCAACCACGAAAACGGCTTTGCTTTATGAAACGCGTTGCATGAAATATTTAACGCTACTGTTAGACGTGGAGAGTACAGTTAAACAGACAGGACGGGCGCTACTCCTACTATGTTTATTGAAACCACACGTGTGACCCTTAACGAAAGGGGTCAAGGGCTCATTATTTGTTAGAAACAACTTAATGAGCAAACAGACAATGAAGCCTAGGAAAGCATAGGGGAAGTTACTTGTAGTATTGTAATTGTGGAGAAAGTAGAAATGAATTAAAGTGGGCGAAAAGACAAACCTGCGTTCGGTGGGAACCGAACCCACGACCTTCGGATGACGCGTCCGATCCTCTACCGCTGCGCTACGAAGGAGGTCGTCCCCCCCCCCCCCCCCCGTCCACTTTATTGGGTGTTTATGTATGTATTATACTGGGAGTGTTAGGCAGCGCCACTCGTAGCCGTGGCGGCGTGTGTGGGACAGTTTTTTGGCAGGAGGTGTCACGCAGAACGCGAACTTACGATGAGATGGCTGCTACCCAATAAGCCCTCGCATGCTACCTTAAGGCACCAAGTCTGCCGAAACGAGGCCCCTATGCTTTCCATGGCGTCATTATCTGTTTGTTCATTGAGATGGTCCCTTTCAGTCATTGAACTGCTGTTTGCGACTCACTCCTACACCAGAACAGGAATTGGCCTCCCTAGTGAAGTACTTGGCCACCACCTCCCACACAATGTCTACAATTAAACCCTCGCCCTCAGTGTCCAGCAGCTGCAGAACATCTGTCCACGGCGGCGGTCAGCTCTGTGAAGCAGCAGAGGGCGGTAATAATCACTGGACCCGGACAGGCCGCCACTGGAAACTAAACATTGGAACGTTCAATGCAAGATCCGTATCCAGCGAAGCTAGATTAGCGGAACTGCTCGAGGAACTAGAGGGAGTTAGTTGGGACGTCATTGGCCTTAGCGAAGTTAGGAGAGCAGGTGAAGCTTACACAGTATTAAACAACGGACACATCCTCTGCTATACGGGGTTCCCCGAAAAGAAAGAATATGGCGTTGGGTTCCTAATTCACAAAGATATAGAGGGAAACGTAGAAGAATTCTACAGCATTAACGAAAGGGTAGCTTGCGTCGTAATAAAACTAAATAAGCGGTATAAACTTAAGATAATCCAGGGATATGCTCCAACAACGAGCTACGACGACGAACAAGCAGAGAAGTTCTACGAGGATATCGAATTAGCAATAAAGAAAGTACGGACACAATACACATTAGTCGTGGGGGATTTCAATGCAAAAGTAGGAGTGAGACAAAGTGGAGAAAGGCGATTGGCAACTACGGCGTTGGCCGTAGGAATAACCATGGGGAAATGCTAGTACAATTTGCCCTAAGTAACCGACTCCGAATAATGAATACGATTTTCAAGAAACACAAGAATAGGAAGTGGACGTGGCAAAGCCCTAACGGGGACACAAAGAATAAAATTGACTTTATATTGTGCGATCAACTAGGTATAATTCAGAACACAGAAGTAGTGGGGAAGATAAAATGCAGCGATCACCGATTACTAAGGACAAAGATTGTGCTTAACCTAAAGAAAACAAGAACTACATTATTTACTAGAAAAAAACGCAAATCTAGGAGTAATCCGAGCAAAGAACGAGGAATTTAAAGTCACAAGTTTGAGGCCTTGGGACAAAAAGATGAAGATTTAGAAGAAATAAACAAAACCATATCGAAAACAATCCTTAAAACAGCGATAGAAGTCGGAGGTAAAACAGCAAAGCAAACAAAAAGTAAGTTGTTCCAATCTACCAGAGAATTAATACAAAAACGCAAAGAAATGAAAGTAACTTCATCAAAAGATCAAAATGAATTCGCAGAACTATGAACACTGATCAGTAAAGCCAGGCAGAAAGATGTAAGAAACTTTAACATGACAAAAATAGAGAAAGCAGTAAAGAAAGGCACCAGCATTAAATCGGTCAAAAGGAAACTGCACTTAGGACATAAAAAATAATGCATGCGCTAAAAGATAAACAAGGTAAAGTTATCAACATTTTCAACGAAATAGTAAAGGTAGCAGAAGATTTATACGCTGAAGTGTACAGCTCTCAGACAGACCATACAACCTTAATACAAATAGAGTCAGAGGAGGGCACTGAAGTTCCATGTGTAACCACTGACGAAGTCAAGAAATGCTGTCAAAGGGATGTCCCGCGGTAAAGAAGCAGGTGAAGACGGCATAACGGACTTGATCAAAGACGGAGAAGACATTATACTTAAAAACTTGCATCGCTCTTCACGAAGTGTATGATGACATCTAGTGTACCAGGGGGAGTTGGAAAAATGCTAATATAATCCTTGTCCACAAGAAAGGTGACATAAAGGAGTTAAAGAAGAAGAGACGAATTAGCCTATTCCCACAAGCTATTTACGAAAGCAGTTTCTGCTAGGATAAGAAAAACACTCGACTTTAACCAACCAAGAGAACAAGCTGGTTTTAGGAAAGGTCACTCAACAATGGAACACAGCCATGCCATAGAGCTAGCAATATAGAAGTACGCTGATTATAACAAAACCTCGTTATATGGAATTCCTCGTGTTGGTCTTTCATTGCCACATACGTTTCTCTCACTATTTGGGAAGACACCGCCACATACAAGGACGTGCCATATATAGCCACATATGCCCGATTCCTGATATCGCCATATATTTGGCGCCTCGAGGGCCACCACTGGAAAGAAAGGCGCTGCTGTAAACGACATCACGTGAGGCCTTCGCCGACGAAGTTTCCTTCACCAAGCCGGGCTGCGTGTAACGCCCGAGCGTCTCTGTCACCACGTGTCACTCAATCCTGTCTCTTGGAGAAGTGTTATAAAAGCAGGGCAGAGTTCACGCGTACATACTTCAAAACGAAGCGTCTTGGCTGAATGGGGAAACAGCCAAGTGCTGAGGCATTTCGAGTGTATGGGAAGCATTCCGCGAAGTAGATTTCGTGTACGACATTGGAGCTCAAATGTTCAGTGAGTACGGCATGAACTTTGTCGGAGTGTATAGGCGTTCGACCTTACGACGCGTGTTTGGTCCTGCGGAGGGACTGCGTCTTGTTACAGGAGCAGCGCCATCTTAAGGACAACTGGATGTTTTGATTATGTCGTCAGTCAAGATACTGTGCCTAGCGGTACATGCACGCACATGGCGGAACCGCATACACGAATTCAAAATATCATTTACCAGTGATAAATAATCTTATTTATGTTATTTGATTTATTGATATAAGCTCGTGAAAAATCATTGTCCCGAGCAAAAAAGGACAGAAAGTTGAGCGAGTTGGTAAGGATCCATAGTGAAAAGATGTTACGTTGTGTTTAACGTCCCAAAACCAGTTCTGATTGTGAGAGACGCCGTTGTGGAGGGCTCCGGAAATTTCGACCACCTGGGGTTCTTTAACGTGCACCGACATCGCACAGCACACGGGCCTCAACATTTCGTCTTCATCGAAACGCAGCCGCCGCAGCCGGGATTCGATCCCGCGACCCTCGGATCAGCAGCCGAGTACCATAGCCACTATACCACCGTGGCGGGGCGTTATAGTGAAAAGAACAGGCGTGCAAAACATGGATACAAGGGGAAGAAGTGGACAACACGAACGCCGACTATCAACTGAAGCGGAGCACTGAGGCGAAAAAGAAAGAAGACACGCAACATATCTGCGCATGCTCAGGAAAGGTAGCGCCACCTGTCAAACGGCTGCACGTGCCGTTCTGCGCGATAGACGACTGTTAAGGCATTCTACCTCTTCTCTGTTTAAGCTAATCGACGGCTGGCTCACGCACACGATCCCACTAATACGGATAATGTCAGGCCTCGACCATTCAACACGTTTCTTCATTCTTATGTCTGTGCAGGATCTTGCTTTCGTCTAACATGGGCGCGTAGTTACAGACCTGGCAGTGCAAAGATAGATTAGACGGAGTTCCACCTCATAGCGGCCTTCCATGTTCAATTAATTTTTGATAAATACAACGCGCTGTTTGCCCTACATAGAAACGTCCGCAGCTAAAAGGAATCTTAAAAAATCACAGCATATCCACGAGGTAAATGATGATGAGTGGGCGAAGCTCCGTATGTTCATCGGTAAAAACCGTGAATCTTCCGTGAATCTTGCCCAGTACATCATCAAAGACGTGACAAACACTGTGTGTCGCCATCTAGCGCTCTCCTATCACACTAGAGCACGCAGCGAGCACCTCCGCGCCATGTATCGATCAATTCACGTACTAGCTAAGCAGCACCGCAGCGCTCGGACGGACGGACGGACGGACAGACAGATAGACAGACAGAGAGACAGACAGACAGACAGACACCCATACTACGCGTTCCCATACATCTGAATGAAGCGAGCACCGCAGCGCCATCATGCCATCTAGTGAGCACCTCATAAAACTACAGGTGGCTACATGCTATGTACGCAGGAGGGAACGACCCCCGCCCTAAGGAGCTTCGCCCCTAAAACCACACCCCTGCCACAGTCCGTAAAATAATTTTTGGGTCTGTGGTTTACCTGACAAGAACCCGAAGAACACACAGAAGAATAGCTTAATGTGGTCCCACCTGCCACTGAGTGTGCAAAACGGGTCCAGGTAGGATGCTTATATCTTTCTCGGATAGCATGCGCGTGATAGGTGCTCTTCCCTCTCTCTTCCTCTATTTTTCAATCCATTTCACCCCTTTGTCCTTTCCCCAGAGCAGGGTAGTAAACCGGACGCGCGTCAGGTCAACGCCCCTGACTTTCATTACCCCCCTCCCCTCTCTCTCTCTCACTCTGATAGCGTAACACGCGGCATGCTGACGTCTGTGTCACACAGTACCTTTCAGAGCGCTTTCGATCTCTCCCTGTCAGTTGAGTTGGACACGGACTGGCATTTCGGATGAAGGTGCGCAACCACTGTTCGTTTCAGTGAATACCTAAACGCAGTGGTGCTATTTTTGGTGTGGTGAGCCTATGTTCTCCCACTTAGGCATTTTTCCGTTTGGTCTATGTACAGTACATGGAGGTGCGTGAAAATGAGATCGCAGAGACGACTTTTTCAGCGTGCTTTTCAAATGTGCCGTGAAAGTTATTCATTCTCTCTTCTTCGTTGCCCACCCTGCACAATTTCGCAAGCTTTGCATTAAAACCAAATTGCGTGCCGTATTTTCCCCAACATTTTTCCATGTGCGCAATGTTATACCAGGTACGAAAGACTGCGTTCTTGCGCTCCAGCGCTGTCGCCCTTAGCGCGGGGCACGTTCAGCCTGAACGTGCCGCAGTACATATGTGCGGCTCGCGCTCAGCCCGCCTTTGTTAACCGAAGAACCTGCTCGTCGAGACTACTTCGCGGCGCTTGAATACGTGACTGCTCGGAATTGTCAAGCAAGAAGCAATGCTGCTCTTCACGAGGTCGGAATGGGACGAATATACTTTAGAAGCGTATAAAGTTGGGCTTGTCGGTTCATATCAAACACCTAAAGACGAGGGACGAGACGAGTAGACGAGCAGCGCAGTGTGTGTCTACTCGTCTCTCCTTTTGCGCTTTAGGTGTTCAAATGAACTATGTCGTAACCTGTTTGTTTTGAACATGTATTACCACGCGACACTCTTCTTTGGTACGTTCTTGTTCAGTCTTCTATTTGCTCTGTGCTTCAATAATAATAGTAAACTTTCAGTTGCGTGTCCTTTCGCTCATCCTTTCTTTTGCGTGTGATCATTTTTTTTTTTTTTTTGGTTTAACGTCCCAAAAGCAGCTCTGATTATGTGAGACGCCGTAGTGGAGGGCTCCGGAAATTTCGACCACCTGGGATTCTTTAACGTGCACTGACATCGCACAGCACACGGGTCCTCAACATTTCGCCTCCATCGAAGCCGCGGCTGGGATTCGATCCCGCTACCTTCGGATCCGCAGCTGAGTGCCATAACCACTAGACCACCGTTGCGGGGCTTTTGCGTGTGGTTACGAAGTAAGTACCCCAACAAGACGTCTTGACCGTTTGCATCCTCAATGAAACTTGCAGACAGTGGATCCCGACTTGGGGTCACACAGCGTCGCTGTTTAGTCGACATCCATTAGCGTGGCATCGATTCCTGCGATGCGTTTAGTGTTGTGATCGTGACAGGATGGCGTTATTTAGAGCAGTGGCAAATACATGCTTCATTGAAATGCCGACAAATCCGCGTAATAAGAGCTAACCTAAAAATCGCATTCCGTTTCGGAATCTCGGTGGGACAGGCACAGAAGTCCGCGGATCCAGCATCTCTGTCCTTCGCGGCGCTCATATTCCCGACGCAGAGGCACGACAACCATTCCGATGTGCGGCCAACGAGGATCTCGGCATCCGCGCGAAATGCGGCGCCGCCACGGGCCGCGCATTGCTGCGCGACGAGCAAGTGTCACGCTGGCGGCCAGCAACGAGCCTTTTTCACCTTGAAGTGGGCGCTACCGCGGCTCGGCCAATGAGGACCAGCGAGCCTCCTCTCCCGTCTCGTGGCCTCCCAGATAATGGCGTCGCCACCTTTTCTTTTTTTCTTTCTTTCTTTTTCGGTCCTCGAATCGAGGCTGCCTCAAAAGGCAGCGGCCTTCTCGTTAAAGAGCTTTCGCGCCGCCGCCTTCCTTTGTTAGCTGCGTGCGCGTCGTGTTCGGGACCTTTGTCATTTTAGGTTCATTACGAAATTTAATTATGCACGATGTATGAATGTTACTTAGGTGTCGCAACTGCAAGAAAAAAAAAAAGGGAGAACGTGCTCATTTGTACAAGTTACCATCTATCAAGGAATTCGAGAAACTGCCGAAACACTTTCGATGGGGAAGAAGAGCGCTGCCGAGTGCAGACGTTGCAGCGACTAATGAAAGAATCGAGCCCCGCCCTTTAAACAAAGCAAGCAAGCCTGTTGGGCAGCTTACATGCGGCACGAGTCGTTCTGACCGAAAGAGCAAGAAGAATCTTTCGTAGGGAATGACTTCGGTTTCCTGTATTCGCCTTGTCTGTCGTGTGATAGAGCACGTTGATGACCCATGCTGCGTAAGAAGAATTCCCACCGCGGTATCTGGCCACAGTCAAGAATAAGTGGTTCACGGACCATACGAGCTGGGCAGCAGCTTCCTCTCCCGTCTCGAAGTGGGCCGCTGAGAAGGAACTCGGACAAGGCCGCAGACGGGGTGGGCGTCACTCTCGACCTTGGCGGCGCCACGTGGTCACTGCTTCATTAGACTCTTGCACAGCTCCAATGCAGCCCGAAAAAGCAAACAAAAAGAACCTCGCGAGTGGTAACGCGATTTGTCGCGCAAGCATCCCACTGTTTCGCCACGCGACCTGGCTTCCGCAGCAAGTGAAATACCGCGGGTCTTTCGCGCAGTCGATAACACGTGCGAAATAAGTAGTCGCGGTGAGAGGTCAACATGCGCTAGGTAAACTGTTAGCTGCGGTGGATTACTTTGTGTGAGCTTGTCCCACATGTCACTCTCTCTCTTTGGAATTCTCTCAAGCAGGGTTCTTTCACTCTGACTGAAGGGGTGTCAGACTGAAGTAGTGGAACGGGGAACTCTCTGCAGGATTTGGAGCGCACTGCAAGCCGTAGATTTACGCAACGGCCTACTAGGGTTCAGGAATTGCTGTTGGGCTAAGTAAAAAAAAAAAACAAAGACAATGACGCGGACGAGTTGTCGTCGTACCATACAATGACGAACACGCAGACAGAACATGCTTGGGAATGATATCGCATATATGAAACATGCATTCACGCACACTAAGGTCCAATCAACGCAGCAACACTTTATGCGTCTAAACACCGCTCGCGTTAATGACAACCGCGCACAGAGCAGCCACTTTATATAACCACGATGTCTCGACCTCTCCTACAGTGCCGCTGGGAACAACGCCAATCTGCGTATATACAAATACACATAAACACCTTGTAGACCTTTGGGTTGGCTGGTTCTCGGAAGCTTTAGCGCAAGCCACCCTGAGGGATTGGCCATGAACGGAAAGGAGCCTTGGGATATATTAATAGATAAGATAAAAAAGAAGCGTTGAGGTAATAATATGAACTTAGTAACCAAAAGTAACAGTACCCCGCAAAGGTTCAAGGGAAAGAGAAATAAAGAGAATGATCAGACGAAGTTTGTAGGTGTCGCTTTTCGTGTACCGCGATGAAGACAGAAAAGGGAATAAAAAAATGAAAAGTAATTGTTCTACCCTTTACTTTCACGAAGAAGATCGCATACGGACTCGCAAAACTTGTTCCCGTGACCGAACCGGAAAACAGTCGCACGAAAAAGGGAGCACTATACCGCGAGTGCCGTGTCTATATATAGACCCACCTTTGGCAGGGGTTCTGCTAGAAACCTTTTACGCTGAATCGTCGACCAAAGAAGTGTTCCAGAGATCCGCGGTCATTACAACGCACACATGACGCTGAGTATGCCAGACCTGCACACCGGAGGGATGCTAATTTAGTGATGCAGTTCTATACGCACACCGTCGATTTTTTACACCAAGCGCGGGAAATCCGTATAGTGGCCAGAGCAGATTTACCAAAGTTAGTGGACGTAGCAAATGCGCTAAAGCGTGCCGCTGTGACCAACGCCGGCAATACCGGGCCATTCAGAGATCACGTTCGTGCAGATTGGTTCTTCAAATATGGGCGTAAATTCCGGCAACCGGATTCGGAAAGACCAGTTCGGAGTTACATCTTCGCACACATCAGTCGCGATCACGATCTTTGTTTCTATGTGAGCTAGGTTGATCTAAGGAAACCCTTAGTTGTCTGTGGTTTTGCATTATGCGGGAATTCTTTTTATTTACGAATACTGCAGGCTCTATTAGGGCTCAGGCAGGAGCGGGTACATCATTATACATGAAAATATGTACCAACAATAATTACAACTATGGCCAATATGTGTGACAGAATACAGTCACACGCAAAAAAGACGCGCTCCGAATTCGAAACGCAACAGTAATGTAGCGGTAATAAAAAGAGAACATGTTCATACAACGCTGTAATACGTATAACAAATTACGTAATTTAACGTCTAATGAAAAGCGATCTCTAGAGGCAGCTGCCTTCATAGCGGAACAGTGTAAAACAGTTCTAGAGGTCGAACGAAATGTTCAAAAGCTGAACGAATGATTCTGTTGTATCAGCGTTAACTACTACTTCTGGTAATTTATTCCAGAGTGATATTGCCTGGGGAAAAAGAGAATGCTGATGTATGCTAAGATTACTAAATGGTTTGTTAACTATTTTGTTGTGGTTTGTACGACCAGACCGCATGG
Organism: Hyalomma asiaticum; assembly: GCA_013339685.2. Classification (NCBI taxonomy): domain Eukaryota; kingdom Metazoa; phylum Arthropoda; class Arachnida; order Ixodida; family Ixodidae; genus Hyalomma; species Hyalomma asiaticum. The sequence goes on along the minus strand of CM023482.1, from coordinate 2,563,356 downwards.
GGGACTCAGTCAAGTAACTTTCACGTGGTAGTGATCGTGGTAGAGCTGATGTAAAAACTTGGTGGGAGTTGTGGAGTGAGCTAGATTCCTTTTTCTTTCTTTTTCAATTTTGCCCTGTCGCGGACATGTGGAGTATGTAAACCTCGAGGCAAAATATTGCACTATTTCGATTTTCTTAATTAGGTATTGCACAGTGGTCAACTCTCATGTCTAAAACGACGGAGCATCGTGCTCAGCACGAGCGACATCTACAGTTTGAAACGGCTCGCATTCGAGCACGCGCAGCGTCGCTGATGCGCCTGCCTTGCAGTTTCCGTGCTTGTTTGTCTCCGCGGCCGTGATAACTGCTTTGGCCGGCAGAAGTGCCGTCAACCGTATAGCGCCGACAAAAGAAAGAGTGCAATCACCCTATGGATAGGCGCGTTTTATACTGCGTACTTATCCTCGGTATCGTATCATATCGACAATGCGCCGTGTAATGTGCATGGCTCTGTGATTTTTTCATAGTGCATTGTGTTTATTGCCCTGTGCTGTTGTTGAATTTCACAGGCTTAGTATTAATCGTAACCCACCAACTATGCGTTGCCTGCGACTAAATGTAGGTTCCGATTGCCCATACATACCACGACTAGTCGGTCCTTCGTCGCTTGTGGCCCTTTCTGGCCGACGACGGGCAACACGACCTTCCTTATAAAATGCTTGGATTCACAGTTGAAAGTGCAAAATTCTATAGTGGCCAAGCGCTAGTTTCTTAGCAGCTTGACGCGAAAAAAATCACAGAAAATTTTATTCAGTTTATAGGTGTGCGTGAATCTGTTGTTGGGACAATGTGACCGCAAACAGAGAATGAGAACACAGCGCAGCTTGCATGGGGCGGCGACAACGGTTCGCTTCGTTTCTTTTCTATATTTCTCTTTTATTTTGCGCGAAATGGTTGGCAGCGCTTCCGACAGCCAAAGCGGTTGTTGCATCCGCGGTGATAACCAAGGGTCGAGAACGCAAGGCATGCGCGTCAGTGGTACTGCTCATGCTCAGATTTGGGCCTGTTTCAAACTCTAGGTGCAGTCCGAGCACGATGCTCCGCCGTTCTAGGCACGAGAGTTGACCACTGTACAGAGGCGCTTAGCGCGAGTGATTGATTTCTGGTGTCTGACGTCCCATAACCACGTTTAAATTATTAAAGACGCCGTAGTGAAGGATTCTGGAAATTTCAAGCACTCACATCGCACATGCAGCACACGGGCCTCAACATTTCGAAATGGAGACTCCTCGGCGCATAGGCGGAGACTACGGGGAGGCTCGAGCCCTCCCCCCCCCCTTCCCCGAACTTTCCAGGGGGGGCATAGCCCCCGCCGGAGCCCGGAGAGGAGGATCGTTATGTGTAGCTCAGAAGTATAATCGTAACGGGCTGAACGCTCTCAGCAGAGCGTTATTAATATTGAGAAATGATGCGCCAATACACGCGATGATGAACTCACATGGGTAGGAAATCATGCATTGCTTTCCTCCCCATGTGAGTTGCGCATAGGTCCGGCTAGCAAGCGCAGCTTGCGGCGAGGCCACACTAGCCGATCCACGTGCCTGGCGCGTCAACGACCGGCGATGAAAGGAGAAACACCTCCTTTCGGGAGTGCAAAGGCCGACTGCACAGCTTCGACAGCGGATTTTTGGGGGGTTACGCCTTTTAAGGAGGTAATGGCGGCGCCAAGGGAGCCCCCTTGTTAAAGCGGTTCGCTGCGGCCGCGGCGGAAGTCCAGTAATTGGCCTATACGAAAAAACAAACCCTCCAGCCACTTTTCTTAATCTAAGCATTTAATTTTGAAATTAAAAACTGGCCCAACGTTTCGAGAACATTCGGTCTCTTCATCAGGGGTTGTCCGGCCGGCTCTGAAGGTAGCGACTTTTCTTAGTGATTGTCCCTCTCTCCACCGTCGTTCCCCCCGCCCTTCTTGTTGAGGTGTGGTCTCTATCTTTCTTTACCTGTTTTAGTCCCCCTCCCCCATCCCCCGCACAGGACGGTTGAGGTGTCCTCCTCGACGAGAGACAGTTACTATCCCGTGCTTTTCTCTTCTTTTCAAATAAAGAATCTCTGTTGTTTTCTCCATTGGTTCCGGAGATCATGTATATACACACTCGCCAGGGTCCCATTTGAGCCGTTGGTATTTCCAGCTGTTGTTTGGGCGTGCCACGAAAGAACTGCCTTTTGGTTCGGTTACCTTCCGTGTCGAGAACCCGGGCGTCGTCGAAGTTGATGTGATGGTCTTTCTTTTCGCTGTGTTTTGCGAGCGCGTTCCACGTAACGTTGAAGCTACGTACGTCATTTTGGTGTTGCCGTATCCTTTCCGAAAAGCTTTTTGTCTTGTCGATGTAAGTGGCGTGGCAATCGGCGCACGGAACCTTGTACACTAGCCCAGGGAATCTTTCTTTTGGCAGCTAGCGGCGAAGAGCTAAGGACCCTCCATCCAGAAGTGGCTAAGCTTGTTAAAATTGCATTAACCATTTCCGTGACATCGTGCACGTCAGAAATATCGTTCTCCTGTCTCCGTCGCTAAAAAAACATATTTAAGGTCCACCATGGGAGCGGCCCGCTTGAATCATCTGGTTCTTTTACACGGCCACAAAGATCTTACTCGCAAAAGAGACATTAATCGCATTGCAGATGATATCATAAACCGAACAACTGCCCGCCGAAGCACATTTTTTATTGAGGGCTAAGCTTCGGGCTCATACGTGCACACATATTTATTTTTCTTTGTGTATATGTATCGCAATGCAATTTGTCCATTCACAAGTCACCCTAACTCTGTCCAGTTTAATGCGCGTAATAACATTCAATTTATTATACATTATCTGCCATTGCTAACTTACTTAGTTTTGTGTGGTTAAAGTTCCTCTTAATGTATGTATTAATGCGATGTACGATATTTTATGAGTTTTTGTATTTGTGCGTACTGCGGCGATTAGCGATGTACCATTTTACGCATTACTGTGTGTGTATTCAGCAATGCTTTGTATGTCTCCTGCTTGACCTTCGAGGTTCACAGGGTTGGATAACTGGGTAAATCATTTTTCATTTACGTTGATACGTTATCTGGGTACTGACACAAAAATTCTACATCTTGTTTCCTTTCTTTTGCAATAAGTAGCTAATGACCCACTTACCCCGGCTGCAAACCTCGAGGGCTCGAGCGCGCGAATGTTAATATTTTGTATACGGTTTTGCGGAGCCCAGACGCACTTTCCGTTTCAAAGGGCGATGTGTGAGGCGGCACCCAGGATAATATTCATGTAAACGTAGCTGACTATATGTGCACACAAAACCGCGTTCACGTGGGCACCACGCGGACAACTCTTAAGAGTGAAGGCTCCCTGGGTGCTGCTGTAATCCCCTCTGGGAAGTTTCAAACATGCGTGATCCCTCGAAAATACGCTGCCGAGGCAAGGACGTCAGTTTGTACTGCGGAGCAATTCCGCCCCCTCGACACAAACTCGGTAGCGCAAAAAACACGGACGAACAAAAGAAGGAACACAGACAGGCGCTGTCTGTGTTCCTTCTTTTGTTCGTCCGCGTTTTTTGCGCTACCGAGTTTGTGTCAAGAATGTATCAACTAGCCCAAACAAGAGTGTTACTCCGCCCCCTCTTTCCGTCGGAAACGCCTGCTAGGATGAGCGCTCTCTCAAGAATCATGACAGGAACACGAACTCGTCACGATGGTGGCGACCGGTTGTTTACATGAAACAGAAAAATGCGTTTAGCATGCAGTGGCGCGAGACGCACGTTAAAATTTATATTAGATATGTTCTAAGCTACATCAGCCGTTGATATTTTGTAGATGATGCGTGTGTGTCGACGCAAATCTATCCCGCAAGTTATGTCGATCGCCTGAAATTTTGTGTCAGTACTCCTTTAACTGTTGTTTAATTCACTGGGTCATGATTGCATGACAATGTAACAAATGTGAAGTGCAAGTAATCGTGTAAAATTCAAAAATTATTTGCACGAAAGTGACTTGCTGTGACGTTTTCTTTTCTTCTCTTGTACTTTCTGTGTCATTTGAAAATACGCTGCTATATTTATTGTAAAATAAATATTTCTTGGGGAAAAAAAAATGTCAGATGTAAATTTACACCGACGTTGGTGCGTTCGCAGCCGGAATGGAGAAGCGACGCGCGCAAGTGCGCGCGCGTCGCTTCTCCATTCCGGCCGTGTAGCAGTTTGCCTGTTTTCATCATCAGAAAAAAAGTGAAGTTGCTTGAGCGCCCCAGCGTTTTTGAAAAATATGAGAGAGGTTGAGGAGGAAAATTAGAGAAAGAAGGACGAGAAAGGGTAATTGGAGAATGAGGACAGAAGACCGCAGAGAAGATCTCGGCGCCCCCTCCGGAAAATGAATAAGTCTCCGCCTATGCCTCGGCGGGTATTCGGTTCAGCAGCCTAATGCCACTGTGGCGGAGCGTTCAGCGCGACTATTCTACGGAGGTGCACTTAGAACAGGTTGAAAACTGACTGAGCAAAAATGTCTTGGGGGCAGTGTAATCTAGATCATTAGTAAGTTAAAAAAAAGAGGCCTTCATTATTAAAGACGTACTCGGGACTATCGGCTGATGCTGGGTGGATACGTAAAGATATCACACAGCAGCGAGCCCTCATCAACGCCAGTTTGTGATCAGTGTGCGTAACAGCCGCGATAAAGCGCTAAACACACGCTGTACGATTCGGCACGGCTGATCCAGCGTACGGCGTAGCGCCATGCATGAACGAATGACTTGTTATCATCGTCAAAACATGGTAACAAACAAGTTTACACAGCACTGTTTCTGTTGATGGGAACGTGGGGTAAAGAAAAAAGAAAGTGAAACCTGTCTTCGCACATGAGCAGCAACGTGCTTAGAACAAATGTAAGCGATTTATGGCAATAATGCACCCTAATATGGGAGAGCTGTTCCGGCCGTTCCAGAAACGAAACGAATCGAGGTTGGATGCACATGTGAACCCCTTGCATGTACACACACATCGGCTGCTCCTCGACAGTTGCACACAAGCGAAAGCTCTCGAACGAGACCACATTTTTCCGGAGACGCTGCACTGAACGCGCCAGCGCCCTGCGTAAACTCTGCCATAAACCACGAGCGTTCGCAAACGGAGAGACCATAGAGAGAACTCGTTTTCACTATGATGAAACCTTGCAAAGCGAAACTGAAGCCGCGAGGCAATTTACGCAGTATTAGATCCGAGTTTTTTTCTGCCTAGGTACCGCCTGCCCTTACGGATGAAGCCACACAGGCGTTCAGGCGGCACCATGGTGGCTGTGGAATATGATTGCAGCGCTTATATGAATATTCCATCGCAATCTTCAAAACTAGGTAACATGGAAAGGCGCTCTCAGACAGAAATCGAAGCATGCGCACACACGCGTGACATTTGGCTACACGCAACAACCGCACAGGGCCCGCGCACCCGATCACAGCGCCACCGCGTGGGTCTACCACGGGCGTCCGCGGTGCTTGCAACTTGTAAGCTTATCCGCATGTATGTCTCTATGTTCGCTAAATGCAGAAAGCTATCAAAGCCACCGCAAACCGTTCTTGCCTTTAGGTTGGTCGTGCAGCGGAAGTGCTCATAACGCATGCATCGTGCATCACATACGTCGCGGCCGCAACATGTGCGCAGCTATCAGCGCAACGGTACGGTGTGCCACGCTCAAGTGTGCGCAGTATTGTGCAGCCGCGAACTGCACGCGTCGTGAGGCGGCACCGCGCTCGGTTCAAGTGTTATCGTGTGCTATTCGCACACCATGTTAGATACGACAGTGCCAAAGCGACGCAAATATTTTTCAAAGCATATACACGTTTAACGCACGTGTAAGCTCGCAGCGGCCTGTTTTCGCCAGTTATACTCTGCTGCTGCATCTCTCCACAGCACTCGGCGACACGGCTTGACTTTTCAGCGTCACGTGAAAGACGTTGCATCGCGGTGAGCTCTTCTGCAATGGCATTTTGTGCTTCTGGTACTTTTCTGCTGTCTCTTGCGCAGATGCTGTGGTGCGACTGTTCAGTGAAACGACCCAGCAGCAGGACATCAACAACTTCTATAAAATTTCACTAGTCACAGGGGCTTGTTGGTAATGAGTGGCTAAGCACGTCCCGCAGACACACGAGACGGAGGGATAGACCCTGGTTCCCGAAACACCTAATAGGATTATTGGCCCATCCGCCCATATGTGCCTCGTGTGCCATGCATTTGATGGTTATATTTATTCCATAACAGGCACTTTCAATATGCTACGATTATTACATGACCAACCAATCCTTGTTGGATCGCCACCCATTTCTCTCTGGCTTCATGCTTCCTGTGAGTCCCTTATAATATGTTACGACAAACTTTAAATATGTTTGGTAAGACATCAGCAGTAACGTTGCGGGGTACGTATTTTAGCTGTTTATTTTCAACAACGAGTTCCAACGAGTTCCAAATTCCAACACAGGGCGCACGTACATTTTATATATCATGATAAGCGTGTCTCTCCGCATACTTGAACGTTTGTTGCTGATTTTGTGCAGGATGCCAAGAGCGCGCACTCCTTTTTTATTTATATAATCTATGTGTGCTCACCAGAGTAGATGACTATCATAAATTAATCCTTTATATATCATGATAAGCGTGTCTCTCCGCATACTTGAACGTTTGTTGCTGATTTTGTGCAGGATGCCAAGAGCGCGCACTCCTTTTTTATTTATATAATCTATGTGTGCTCGCCAGAGTAGATGACTATCATAAATTAATCCTAAATATTTCACCGTGTCCAACTGTGGAATATTCTGAAGGTTGCAAGTAAGTGTTATATTAACAAAGCCATTTAATGGGAACACTATGATAGAGCTCTTGGCAACATTGAGGGACAAGTGAATTACTTTTAACCAGTCTTCTATTGCGTACATGTAAGCTTGCAAGCGATTATACAAAGAATGTAAATCATGGTCTGATGCAAGGAACGCGATGTCATCTGCATACACGTAGGCGTATATACCTTCATGGCCGGGGATGGAACTAAGTAGCACATTGAACAGTAGAGGGGAAGTCCCTTGAGGAACCCCGCGTGACTGTTGATGACGGGGAGAATGACCTTTCAAGGAACAATAAGATTCTCGGTCGTTTAAAAACTCATGAATCCATCTCACCAGATAATTCGGAAAATTGTAGTTCTTTAGTTGGTATAATAATATGTTATACTCGACACTGTCACAGGCTTTTGATATATGTAATGTTACTAGAGAAGCTACTTGTCTGCGGAAGCGCGCTAATTTTATTCGGCTTTCTAAGTCCACGTGAGCATGCCATATGGAACAGCCGGGTCTAAAGCCAATTTGGTGGGGGCTGAGAAGGTCATTATCAGCTATAAATTTTGCCATACGAGCATAGATAATCCTTTCTATCAACTTTACAGATTAGAAGTTAGAGCAATCGGGCGAATATTGTCAAGAGTATATCCTTTCCTGTTATTTTTAAGAACTGGAATTATTTTACCTAGTTTCCAGTTAGGAGGAATGGAATGGAAACACTTTATTTACGTCCTGCAGGGCGCGCTTAGCGGGCATCTCCCACGTAGGGACCGACAGCGAGTATCGTGGGCCTGCTGGTCGGCGAGCTTTTGAGGGACCTCTCCCACTTGTCGGGATGAGCGTTTCTACACTCCCAGAGCATGTGCGCGAGTGTATCCACACGAGGGGCACGCGTCGGGATAGGGTTTGGGTACGTCTGCGTTTGTAGTAAGCGCAGGGAATCCAAGAACATTTGAACGAATGATTCACGATGGCTAATAAATCAGCTGAGGCCTCATTAAAAAGAATTTTTAACATGTTTGCCGTAATTCCGTCGCCACCAGGGGCTGAATTTGGAATTTTGCCCATAGGGGGGGGGGGGGGGGGGCTGTAGCCAGTTCGCTAAACGTAACTTCAGTGAAATCATCAGTTGACATGTTAATCTGCTTTCTAGACCTTCCGCTATATCTTTTAACATCTCTTGAGTTTCTTCCTCAGTTAAAGTTAGCGAGTCAATATTATTTGGACGCGGAATTATTTTCCTTCTACGAAGAAATCTGAAAAGTGCGTTCTTGCGTTCATCCTGGGAGTGTTAGGCAGCGCCACTCGTAGCCATGGCGGCGTGTGTGGAACACACATACATCTTAATGATAGAACAAACTCCAGCCTTGCTGTCACACCCATTTAACTTGACCGACCCTTCCCCGCTTTACATATATCATGCGCTCTCTCTTTACTCATCATCAAAACACAAAAATTTTCATGGTCTGTGCGCTTTCAAGGAGGTCGCTCTCAAAATTGCAAGTTCTGACTGCTGCAGCAGGTAGGGTAGTTCGACGAACGCGGCGCTAAATTCTCGTTTTATTCGATGGCAAGTTTGGCGATATCCATGAGGAGTGCATGCATTTTATTAACAACTGCTCAATTTCGCTTCTTAAGGTGACTTTTATGGCAATTATTATGCGATGATGTCACGCATGTAATCAGTGCTATAAAGACGCTTCATGATGCGTCAGCATCACGTGATGTGGACTTGATTTTTTTTGCTTGCCACTCCGCTCAGATGGCGTGTATTTATTATTAAGGTACAGAAACAGTAATGTGGCAAGGGTACAATTCTAAAGAAAAACAAAAAAGAAATGTGGTTGATGCCTCTGTCATAGGAATCGGTATAACACAAAAGTAAAACTTGTCTTCTCACATAAGCGGCAAACTGACGAATCGGAGGGGCAGGAGATGCGTTGCGCACTCTGGACATGTGTACGCGTCAGGGGCACCTCGACACTGTACAGGGATCCTCGACAGTTCCACACAAGCGAAAGCTCTCGAACGACTCACACTTGTGGGGAAACACTGCATTGAAAGCGCCCCCTACGCAAACTTGCACAAAACCAGGAGAATTCGCAAATGGTGAAACCTTGCAAGCGAAGCCGAGCTGTCTGTTTTGTGAATGCACACTTCGCTGTGCGAAAGGCGCATCATTTCGACGGCTGTGTTTGCGTTTCTGGAGTAGAGCACGCCGCAACGCCCCTGGCTATCATAGACGTCACACAAGACTATGTAGCAGCCGCGGCTGAAGCAAATGCTCCAGCAGGACACCAGAGCCTGTTCGGCGACAGAGGTGTCGAAACTACTGAAACGCTAACTGCCGATGTGCATATTGCGGCGACAATTTGCAGCTTCGCTCCATCGTTCTTAGGCGGCAGCACCACCGCCGAGAACGAAGAGTGCAATGAAAGGGAGGCGATATTAAGTTAAGAGCAATTTTGCTTGTTAAATACGTTTGCTCTAAGCGGTCATCAATTTCATACAAATTGTAAAGCGGTCTAGTATACCTATAAGGTCCGTCTTTTCCTCCACACTTCGTCTATCGGTGGGGTGGGCCGTAGCGCTTCCAGCTTCCACAGCCACATACTGGCTGGTTGTGGGTTCGAATCCCAGTGGGTGGTACCTTTTCAATATGAAATGCGTGTTTATTTTAGCGGCGAAGCTCCTCTTAGTCTAACCTTGCCACGCGTCAGTCGTCAGGCGTAACCCGCGTGCCGGGAGGCAAGCGCTCGCCCTCCGCGCGTGCTTCCTGGCGCGTGCCTCTCTCTCTCCCGGCGCGTGCCTCTGCTGTCTTGTGAGAGAGAGCGAGAGACAGTGAGAGAGCGAAAGGCGCGCGTTGGCTAAGGAAACGCTCTTTCTTAGAGGAACGCTGTACCAGCTCGCAAAGGAGAACGCGCCCTCACCCGCGAGAGACAACGTTGGCGCAGGCAGCGTCTCCTAGCGCGTTTCTTGATTGAGAAATACCGACTGCTCGCGTTGGAGAACCGTTCACCGGCTACATATATATATATATATATATATATATATATATATATATATATATATATATATATATATATATATATATATATATATATATAGAAGGAAACCTCAGTGGGTCCGGCACGTATAAGAAAAGAAGCGGGTACACGCAGGAAAAAGCAATACTTTTATGCCCAACGTTTCGGCCGTGGCACGGCCTTCGTCAGAGAACTACCTACGCCTTTGTGAGTGATTCTGCGATTTTAGAGGCCCTTATAAGCGGCACATGCCTTGTATGTTCCTCATTCTCTGACGAAGGCCGTGCCACGGCCGAAACGTTGGGCATAAAAGTATTGCTTTTTCGTGCGTGTACCCGCTTCTTTTCTTATAATATATATATATATATATATATATATATATATATATATATATATATATATATATATATATATATATATATATAGGTAGCCGGTGAACGGTTCTCCAACGCGAGCAGTCGGTATTTCTCAATCAAGAAAGGTCCGTCTGTATATATGTAATATATGTAATATGTATATATGTAATGTATATACATTATATATATATATATATATATATATATATATATATATATATATATATATATATATATATATATGTGTATATATATGCACTGGACCTTGACTTGCAATGAAGTGCAGGTGGGAGATTTCACTTGTGCATAGTTGAACCATGAGGATTCGTAGCGTCCGCGTTAACTAAATTAATCCAGAACTCGGCACGATCTACGATGAACCTCCCGAACTTCGCCCACTCATCATCATTCACACCGCGGATATGCTGTAATATTTTTTTCAGATATCTACTTCCGTTACGGAAGTACGTCACAGATTTCTCGATGGACCCCGGCATAAAACACTTTCGTGTTAAAAGCAGAAAAACGAGGCGGCTACTTCGCACTAGCTACACTTCGCAACTGGACGTCTTTACGGAGGTCTGCGGGACGCACCTGACAAGTTGGTTTTTCCCAAATTGTGTTAACGACATTCGTATGCCCGCTTTCACAGAGGCCCGCGTCTTTCCTGCCCCTGTCCCCGCAAAACTAGCTGTCCGACACGCGAACGGGGGGGAAATCGCAGCCGAGAACTTCGGCCATGCCGCCCAGAGCTGCAGAAAGCGTTGTCATCTCCCGAGAGTACACTGTTGACGGCGCCCGCTAGGTGGCGCCTCTATAGGCGGTGCACCAGGCGTATAGTATGCCGTCAGTTACGTTGAGAGCGCATGTGTTTGTGGAACGTTAGCGTTTAGTAGGGGTTTCATGACATGCCTTCGTGCAGATTTTTCACTCTCTCTCTCTGTTTTTGACCTTTCCCTTCCTTGGTGGTGCTTCGCATTTGCAAAATACACATTGATTCGCCAGCAGAGTAAACACTGAGAGTTAGCGCTTGTGATGAGTGACTATACGCAAACCTAGTGCGACCGTGCGGTGGTCGAAAGCGTCGAAAGAGCACAGAACGTCCGCACCGCCAACCGAAGTACCCGCTGCCCGCATCGCCAGACGCATCGAAGCAACCGGTGACGTCTTTCTTCCTTCGAACGCTGATCGGCACTCGTGTCGTAACATTATATCGCGAACACCCTGCTAAAGGCGCGCGATTGAGTGCAAGTGTATTGTGACCGTTCCTTTCTCTTGACTTCTTATTTTTATTCCTGTTCATAAAGTACTTATTTGTTTTTGGTTTTTTGGAAAACGAAAAGTAATTGACTTCGTCCCGTAGATTCAGAGTGCTTTGCTCTGAAGAGCATTTAACCACACGAACCGTATATCTCACGACAGCGCTGTGTTCACTCTGTGCCGACTGTCCTTTCGTCAAAACTTGTCAGCTCTATTAGAAGAATTTGAAGTATCCAAGAGAACAGATAGGTTGGCGAGTTGGTTGAATATCATCGCGCCGATTATTTTCGGCACTCAATAACAGATACACTAGAAAGACAGACGGAAGCCACGACATGCGCTGTACTCTTACCTGACCTGCGCTGTACCCTCGCCGTCATAATCTCTCACGAGATTGTGGCTGCTATCAAATATACTGTCACTCTTTCATGCCACTAAGATAAGCTAACAAGAGAATCATGGAAAAAACCGCGCGAACACAAGGACGATGAAAAAAAGGAACACACACCACACCACGTAGCGCTCCGTGGTGTGGTGCGTGTTCCTTTTTTTCATCGTCCTTGTGTTCGCGCTGTTTTTTCCATGATGCTTGACCAACTAGCCTGCAAATCCATCCTAACAAGAGAAATCATGGAAGCACTTCATGCTGAAACCTGAAGGCACCGGCGCAACCAGACGACACAGAAAGAGAGACAAGGACACGAGCGCGGACTAACAAGTCCGCGCTCGTGTGTCCTTGTCTCTCTTTCTGTGTCGTCTGGTTGCGCCGGTGCCTTTAGGATTCAAGAATGTACCAACTCGCCCAACAAGAGGTTTTGATGCACTTCTTGTTGTCAGATTAAAAGAAGAAAAGCATAAGTCTGTTTCACTGACGTCCAAAAAATTTCAATTCCTCATCAACACGTGTGTATTCAAGCATGACATTCATTCCATTGCTTTCATTCGCCTTGTGTCCTGAATTGGTAATCTTGTTTCCTAAGGTTATGTGTCGCACCTGTAACCGTCCTCGTGAGAGATTATGGCTGCGTAAAAAGGACACCCTTTCAATAAACATCTTTATCTGAGAATACAGTGCATATCTTGTCTTTTGTATGTATGTATGTATGTATGTATGTATGTATGTATGTATGTATGTATGTATGTATGTATGTATGTATGTATGTATGTATGTATGTATGTATGTATGTATGTATGTATGTACGTGTTTTGTGTATTCGTTAATTAGAGCTGCAAAGGATCAAAACCTTGAAGTATCCATTTCGACAGCTCTGAAAAACATTTTGCCAGTAGGCCATGCAACCCTCCGCACAGAACCGGTAAAAGGCACAAATAATTGCACAGTAGACACTGCTTAACACTACGTTTTTTCATTAGCACGCGCTACGGAGAAACCGAGTAGGGGCTGCTCGGGGAGAGATGTTTCTCGATTGCCGCAAGAAGACGCGACATGTAAAGCATGCACGAAGGAGGATGGCGTGAAGGAGAAACGCTCCTCTGTGTGTGTGTGTGTGCTTTTTTTAACCACGAAATGTAAATCCGTTCGTCTTCTCATGTGCACAGACACTTCTCCACTGGCGTCCAGTGACGTCGTTCCCAAGCACGAGCGCCATTAGCGGCGCCGGCAGTAGAGCGTCGCGCAGCATAGAAGAAGCGAGGTAGAGAGGAGCAGTGAAGCAAGCGATAGTGGAACGCGTACAGCTGCTGCGTACAGCTGCTCGCGCGTACAGCTGCTGTGGAACGCGTACAGCTGCTCGCGCCGAGCGCGCCCGGTGTCCGCGAGTTCCGTGGCGGCGGCTCGGCCGATTGCTAGAGCAGAGACAAATCTGGCAACTCATTCACTTCAATGCAGGCTACCATGGGTATACCATGCAAAGTAAAAATGCCAGAAGAACAGCGTGAATATAATGCTCTACGAAAAGAACAAAAACGACATGCTCGGCAGCGTCGTAGGCAAAACCGAGCAGCGCTCGCACGAGACGCCGAGTGCTTGCATATCGTTAAAATGCATGCAGGTGGGGCCGCAATCGTTGTGGCGGCTGTAGCTTACCGCTTCGCCGTCCAACCGCCTTCAAAGCCTGGATTCGAGATATGTAATTTAGTACACCGCGAACACCGGGGTCGCACATCCGTACGGAGTGCTCGGGTGGTGAATTTTTTTGTTTAGTGCACTTGCTTTTCTTGTTCTAGTAGAAAAAGTTACGTGTTTTATTTAGCTACACGAGCCCTTACATTGAAGATGTCGAGAATATAGAGCGTAAGAATGCTAAGCGTACGATTCCTATTGTTTTACATGGTGCAGTTATGTCCAGGCGAAAAGCGTTGCTCATGCGGTATGAGCAAGCTCACATCTCTGCAAGACTATACTTTAGAGCGACTGTATGGGATGGATGACGATGGCGAGCCCTGACTATGGGGCCCATCAGCCAATCAAGAAAAAAAATTATGCTGGCCTCGTAAAGGTATTATCGGCCTGGTAGCCTAGTGGAAGTCTGAGGCCATGGCCTATGAAGTGCGCAGTGCGTTTGGGGTGAATAATGTGAAACAGAAATCCCTCATCATGAAAAGCGCTTGAGGAACGAAGAGTGGTAACACTGGTGACATTTGTGTGCTCTTTCTGTGCAGGTATTGGTGATATTAAATCCAGTGTTCGTGCTCCGGCAGTTTCAGTGCTGTTGGGGGCGCCACTACCGAGGGTCACCCATCGTCGAACTGAAGGGACGCTGCCCGCGTTGAATTATCGTCTGACCAGGTGCCACATCGACCGTCGTTGTGCACCCAGAGCTTCGCGCATCCGTTGGAAAGGTCAGCAGATCGTGCCGCGTTTTTGATTCTTGTTTCGCTGCTGCCGCTGTTTGCGTTGAGGTCATCAGTTTTGGTGTAGGTTGCTGTTGTCGTCATATATTCAGTTCGGCGGCCTCCTTTGTGGAGCTCTTCAAATACACGTAAACCAGAAAGAGCACAGAAAGAGCACGTAAACCACATACGCGACCACCTCAGACATGCCGTATGCCATACGTGCAAGCTTGGTTGCGATTGTGGGAAACAAAAGACGTAAGTTCCATCAGGAGCAACTTCCTTAATTTTGTGCATGAAATATTCTGCGATGTAACTGGCTTTCGTACACTTTCGCTATTGAATGGCCCGCAGCATTTTCGTACCTGCCACTTCCCGCGAAAATGCGAGTCAGAACACGACTGTTCGTTGAATAAAGGCAGCCTGACTAAGGCCTTTTCTCCCTCGCCTCCGCTCACGGAAGCATGCGTATAAATAGACGTCGCAGCGAATTTGCTTCAAGGAGCCCTCTAGCACTTTTCTGGCACCCGTTTTCATGTGCGCGATGCGTAGACGAGGGGGGGGGGGGGGGGGTGGACAGACAAATGCTACGAGAATGACAGCTATAAGAGCAGGGGACCGCATTTCACTCTCCACAGGCGTCGTAGCGAGAAGCCAATTGAATTGACTTTGGGCACCTACGTAGGGGAAGTTGTACGCCATGTTCGCTCCAGTGTAGTGACGACGCCGTTGCCATGTCAACAAACAACGTGGAGCGTGAGCGTGCCGCACTGTCACTTACGAGCTTCTCTGATCGGTCCGACCTGTCAGAGTTAGAGCGGGCGCTTCTGCTTTTAACCGAGGCTTTACGCGTCGTTCTGTGTTACGACACTCCAATGCAAGTGCCGTCGTCTTTAAGCTCACCGTCATGACCACTGAGAGGGGCCGGCGAATACGACCATACTACGTAACGTTTCTTCACGCAGTAGAACAATTGTTTGGGCTATTTGGTGCATTCTTGGCTCAAATGCGGTAGCGCAAAAGAAAAGAAGAAAAAAAAAACAGGGACGAAGAATGGAAGGAACACAGGACAGGCGCATGTCCTGTGTTCCTTCCTTTCTTCGTCCGTGTGTGTGTGTGTGTGTGTGTTTGTTTCTTGCGCTTCCTTATTTGACTTTCTTCACGGGTTGTTCAGCTAAAGGCGCAGACATGGAAGCACAGAAGTGGCAGTAGGGAATTTTAGCATGTCCGCAAAACCCAATGCGCGAGCACTTTGCGTAGAGCGGAATACCGGGTGTCAACAATGCATGCGAAAGCACGGCAGACCACCCGGCCAGTATGCCGTCCGCTTCGAATCTTTCGAGTGGTCGTCGCGCGCTAGTAGCCCTCTCGAGTTGCTAACTGCCGGTTTTATTTGCTTTAGCTTTGTATGATGAAGCTTCGACGGTAAAGCACCCGTGACAATTCGACACCATTTCTCAGCGCGACACTCAAATTGTCGAGGCTATAGGTTTAGCGAGTGGCCGCCGGATTCTCGGAGGACACAGATCACGCGGTTTTGCGTGTTCTGTTTACCACCCACAGTTGGCGCTATTTGACTGTGACAAACAACGCTATCCGCTAACCAGTACGCTTTACGTATACCGGTTTAGCAAACATGTTCAAATTGGGGCGGCGCCATACAACATGCTTTGACAGAAGTCTACCCAGTGGTTCAGCGCTTTAGCGAGCCGCGAGTGTACACAAGAGAGATGAAGCAGATTCCTTTCGTATGGACATACGACTCGTGTGAGCAAAAGGCGAAGCAGTAGCCAGCGCCTCTGTCGCGTTTTACAATTGCGGGGATCTTTCTACTACGACTGCATCGAATTGGCCTTCAATAAGAGTCTACGCAAGAGAAAAACAAAGCCAACTATTACATGCTTACCGATGTAGTGCCGCAAGCAGTTCTAATGCTACTTTCATCCAATCACAGGCTCCAGCCCTCAGTCGTCATTTCCGCCACAAATAGTTCTGACGAGTGCGCTGACACGGTCGCAGCGATGTGGTGATGTCATTGAACGATTAAAATGTTAAATAAACTGATATGGGTAGTTTGACACCTGCCAAAAATACCCTCTATCATCTGTATACGTGACCCCCAAATAAACAACGGGTGCAAGGAAAGTGTTAGAGGGCCCCTTTAAGATAGGCGAATAGTGGAATAGAGAGAAAATGACGAGTGGAACGCTTAACTGTGCAAAGGGTACATATTTGCAGTTTGAGTATTTCTCAGTGAAGCGGACTTTAAACTGCAGATATTTTAAAATATTCATCACCTGACGCTTTGAAAACATCTAACGGAAGACCTGCAGACACCACGCACTGTGGCAATCGGCGTCATGCGAAGCAAGAAGTGGCCACGCAGTGCGATACTCCGATTGCAGAGTTTGCGCGTTAGGGCCTGTCACTCATGTTGTTCATGAATTGTCGTCTCTCTATACCGATTTTGGTACATATGAAGTTAAGGAAACGGCCGCAAGAGCACTAACACCGTGGCATATGAACCATGCCGCTCATGACAGGCATGTCATGACTGTAATGTTGTGACCTGTCATTTGCGTTCATCATGCAGTCGTGTTGTGCCATAGCAATTTCGGTATACATCGAAACACGCCGCATGTCAATCATGCTTCTCAAGACATGCATGTCTCGGCTTTCATGTACTTAGAACATGTCACCCATGGTCGTCATACATTGCTCTCGCCGTACCAATTTTGGTATATATCACGTTAACGAAATCGCCGCAAGAGCACCAAGACCGTGGCACGTAAATCATGTCGCTCATGGCATGCATATCATGAGTCTCATATTATGAACTGTCATTTATAATCCACGTGCAGTCATGTTGTACCATACCAATTATTGTATCCATCGCATTAATGAAAGGGCCGGGAGAGCACCAAGACCGCAGCATGTAAATCATGCCGCTCATGATATGCATATCGTGATTTTCATGTTATGACCGGTCATTTATGTTCGCCATGCGGTCATGTTGTGCGATACCAGTTTTCATATACATCCCATTGAAACGGCCAGGAAAGCACCAAGACCGTCGCATGTAGATCATTCCGCTCATGACATGCATTCCATGATTTTCATGTACTGACCTATCATTTATTTCGCCATGCAGTCATGTTGTGTAGTACCAATTTCCGTATAATCTCATTAAGGAAACGACCAGGAAAGCACCAAGATGGTGGCATATAAATCATGCCGCTCACGATATGCATATCGTGATTTTCATGTTATGACCTGTCGTTTATATTCGTCATGCAGACATGTTGTGGCATACCATTTTTCGAATACGTCCCATTAGCGAAACGGCCAGGACCGCACAAAGTCATAGGCGGCTAGATAAATGGATAGACATATTTCAGCGCTTGTCCCGTGTGGTTCATGTCGTCGTCCTTGTCTTCTTTTTTGCGCTGCAGGTTGTAGTGAATAGACAGATACGCTCAAAGGCGCCGCAGTCCGCCAAGAAATGATTCGCATTTAATATGTGGCTCCAGTCCGCGCTGTGAGGGTGGTTGGACAGCGAAGCTGTAACTATTCCTACAACGATAATCCATTCCGACATCGCTTGAATTGCGACTTGCCGCATTACGTGCGCCGCCAGAGACACGGACACAGGCTGCGGTCGGTGTGGCCAGCAGCTTTGCGCGGCCCACTACCGCCTGCTTCGCTTGTACTCTCCACTTCACTTCCGCTATTTAGCGCGACATTCCGTCTCTCATTACGCGTCCGTCGCATTTCCGATGGAGGCGAAAATGCCTGAGGCCCGAGTACTGTGCGTTGTCAGCGTACGTTATCGAACCCCAAGGGTCGAAATTCTCGGAGCACTTTACTACGGCTTTTCTCTGCTTGCTATCCCCCCCTTTCCCCTACCCCCGAGGATGCTTAGCCGTGCTCCCTACATGGGCTGCATAAAATAGTGTCCTTTCCTTAACCGAACCACAATCACCATCATCTTTCATTACTCGGCTGCCACAGAAAAGAACGCGGGTTCGACCCCGTCCGCCGTAGTCGAGTTTCCGATGGAGGCGAAAATGCCTGAGGCTCGAGTACTGTGCGTTGTCAGCGTACGTTAGCGAACCCCAAGGGTCGAAATTCTCGGAGCAGTTTACTACGGCTTTTCTCTGCTTGCTATCCCTTTCACTCCTTTTCCCCTACCCCCGAGGATGCTTAGCCGTGCTCCCTACATGGGCTGCATAAAATAGTGTCCTTTCCTTAACCGAACCACAATCACCATCATCTTTCATTACTCGGCTGCCACAGAAAAAACGCGGGTTCGACCCCGTCCGCCGTAGTCGAGTTTTCGATGGAGGCGAGACTGCCTGAGGCCCGAGTACTGTGCGTTGTCAGCGTACGTTAGCGAACCCCAAGGGTCGAAATTCTCGGAGCACTTTACTACGGCTTTTCTCTGCTTGCTATCCCTTTCACTCCCTTTCCCCTACCCCCGAGGATGCTTAGCCGTGCTCCCTACATGGGCTGCATAAAATAGTGTCCTTTCCTTAACCGAACCACAATCACCATCATCTTTCATTACTCGGCTGCCACAGAAAAAACGCGAGTTCGACCCCGTCCGCCGTAGTCGAGTTTCCGATGGAGGCGAAAATGCCTGAGGCCCGAGTACTGTGCGTTGTCAGCGTACGTTAGCGAACCTCAAGGGTCGAAATTCTCGGAGCACTTTACTACGGCTTTTCTCTGCTTGCTCTCCCTTTCACTCCCTTTCCCCTACCCCCGAGGATGCTTAGCCGTGCTCCCTACATGGGCTGCATAAAATAGTGTCCTTTCCTTAACCGAACCACAATCACCATCATCTTTCATTACTCGGCTGCCACAGAAAAAACGCGGGTTCGACCCCGTCCGCCGTAGTCGAGTTTTCGATGGAGGCGAAACTGCCAGAGGCCCGAGTACTGTGCGTTGTCAGCGTACGTTAGCGAACCCCAATGGTCGAAATTCTCGGAGCACTTTACTACGGCTTTTCTCTGCTTGCTATCCCTTTCACTCCCTTTCCCTACCCCCGAGGATGCTTAGCCGTGCTCCCTACATGGGCTGCATAAAATAGTGTCCTTTCCTTAACCGAACCACAATCACCATCATCTTTCAT
>CM023482.1:2402131-2543853 GCA_013339685.2 Hyalomma asiaticum | reverse complement strand
ATCTGGGCTACATCAATGTTCCGCCCCTACCTGTACGGCAGACCTTTCATAGACGTGAGTGACCACCACGCCTTGTGTTGGCTAGCTAACTTGAAAGATCCATGAGGATGCCTCGCACGATGGAGTGTTAGACTGCAAGAATTTGACATCACCGTCGTCTACAAGAGCGGACGAAAGCACTCCGACGCCGACTGATTGTCTCGCGCCCCCGTCGATGCGACGCCCCAGGGTGACCAGGACGATGACTCTTTCTTGGGACCCATAAGTACCGAAGACTTCGCTGAACGCCAACGAGCTGACCGATAGCTCAAGAGCCTCATGGATTAGCTGGAAGGCGAGACCGCCGCCGTGCCGAAAGTATTCCGCCGAGGACTGGCTTCGTTTTCCTGCGGAAGAACGCTCTCCTGAAGAAGCAGTTCTCGCCGCTCGGCGCCGACCACCTCCTCGTGGTGCCTTCAGCGTTACTTCCAGAGGTTCTGGAAGCTTTACACGATGACCCGACAGCCGGACACAACGGTCTTTCCCGCACACTATCAAGAATACAAGAGAAGTACTATTAGCATCCCCTCACTGTCGACGTCGCCCATTACGTAAGGACATGCAGAGACTGTCAGCGACGCAAGACGCCGACAACTAGGCCAGCCGGACTTATGCAACCCATCGAACCACCTCGACGGCCGTTCCAGCAAATCGGCATGGACTTACTGGGGCCGTTCCCGACGCCGATTTCTGGCACTAAATGAATCGTCGTAGCGACTGACTACCTCACCCGCTATGCCAAAACAAGGGCTTTGTCAAAGGGCACTGCCGCCGAGGTCGCCAAGTTCTTCATTGAGGGCATCGTCCTGCGTCACGGAGCCCCGGAGGCCCTCATCACCGACAGAGGTACGGCCTTTACGGCTGACGTAACGCTGGCGATCTTGAGGTACAGTCACACGAACCACCGCCGAACCACCACCTACCACCCGCAGACGAGTGGCCTCACCGAGCGTCTAAATAAGACCATCGCCGACATGTTGGCCATGTACGTCGACGTCGAACACAAGACGTGGGACGCTGTACTTCCGTATGTGACCTTCGCGCACAACACGGCCGTGCAAGACACAACGCAGCTGGCTCCATACAAGGTTGTCTACGGACGGAGCCCAACAACGACGCTTGACGCCATGCTACTGGTCGGCAACGACGAAGAAGACCTCGACGTTACCAGCTACTTGGAGCGCGCCGAAGAAGCTCGACAGCTAGCGCGCCTGCATATCAAGAGCCAGCAGACGGTTGACAGGCGCCACCACAACCTTCGACGACGCCACACCGAATACCAACCCGGCGACCTCGTCTGGGTCTGGACGCCAATACGATGACGCGGACTGTGTGAGAAGCTCTTGCGCCGTTACTTTGTAGCCTACAAGGTACTCCGACGTTGTGGTGAACTGGACCATGAGGTCGTACCCGATAGCTTAACGTCATCCCAGCGACCCCGTGCACGACCCGAAGTTGTAGATGTGGTGCGGCTGAAACCTTATTACGCGCGCTGATTAACAGTAACGTATTGTTCATTTATTGCATGTACTCTAACTTGCATGTTCTGTTTTTAGCATCGGGACGATGCTTTTCAGAGGGGGGTAGTGACACGTGCGGTTGGTTTTGTGAACGCCGTTATCACCTTCCTGTTAATTTTTAGACTTTGCGAAAGCATTCGATAAGGTAGCACATCAACGATTGCTACTGAAACTGTCTTTGGCTAATGTACACCCCGACATCTTACGATGGATCGAAGCATTCCTTAATAGCCGCTCACAGTTTGTCTTTATTAACAACAGCTCATCTGATTCCCTGCAAGTAACTTCCGGAGTTCCACAAGGATCTGTTCTCGGGCCTCTTCTCTTCTTAATATATATTAACGATCTGCCTGCTCATGTAACCTGTAATATTCGCATGTTTGCGGATGATTGTGTCATTTACAAAACAATTAATAATACATCTCACCAAAATTCTCTTCGGGAAAATATTAATCGTCTGCAACAATGGTGTGATTGCTGGCTAATGACACTAAACCCAAATAAATGCAAGCTGTGACCTTCTCGCGCCGACGTAACCCTCTGGCTTATTCATACGCAATCAATAACATACCATTAGAAGCTGCGTCCTCTTACAAATATCTTGGTGTTACCATAACTAATGATTTATCTTGGAACGCACATATTACTAACGTCATTTCATCTTCTAATAAGGCACTCGGTTTCGTTAAACGCCACTTAAACAAGCTCCAAAGCATGTAAAATTACTAGCCTACCAAACCATAATCCGCCCTAAGCTAGAATACGCATGCGCAGTATGGAGCCCCCACCAAACATATTTAATGAACGCTCTAGAATCTGTACAAAACCGTGCTACAAGGTTCATACATTCTCAATATTCATATCATGTCAGCGTGTCGTCTTTGCGAAATGAATTAGGACTACCGACACTTGCTACTCGTCGCCGTGTATCATCCCTATCTCTTTTTCATAAGTTCTATCATTGTTCGCTTAATCAACCACCGTACATTATTCCCGCTGGCCGAACGTCACATCGAACTCGGCACATGAACCAAGTGGGCCGCCCCCGTACTCATACTGCTACTTTCTCAGGTTCTTTCTTTTTCCGCACAGACACAGATTGGAACGGCCTGCCCCACGAAATCGCCGCCCTAACCAGCGCACCCACATTCATACAAAGAATATCCGATCATTTTGCAGAATAAAAACTACTGGATGTCATTTTCATCATTCCGGCTGCTTGTATATATTGCAGAATCATGTACCCATATTACTCATACCGTGTTTAATAATGCTTATACATGTGTTATTTCCAACTATTGTATAATGAACATATGTAATCCCACCCCTTATGTAATGCCCATCTTGGGCTCTTAAGGTAATAAAATGAAATGAAATGAAATTGAAATGAAATCGCGCGCTTGCAGTGGCTGTCTGCGGCGAGCGCAGTTATCACTTTCTGTTATGCCCAACGCAAGCCGCGTCTATCTTGCATGTCACTTCGGCAACCGTGTCGACCATTCCTGAAACTTTGCATGCTGACACGCACACTTGAGTAACCTCTGGAATTCCAGAGATAATGCCAGAACGCGTTAAGCTGTGTGTATAAAAGACGGTGCACTGCGCCTCTTGTCAGTCTTTCCATCAACCGACGACTGTTCACGCCGCTGTTGCTGTGAATTGTGATTGGCCTTGTTTTGCTGGGAATAAGTTCGCCCAATATACAGTTCGCCTGACATCACCTTGAGTCCTACGTGCTTCAAGTGTTGCGTGGGTCACAACCACGTGACAATATGCACACTCAGTAATGAAACGTATGCAGCAAATTAACCGCAGCAAGTGCATCGCATTCATTTAAACGGTAGTAAAGCCATAAATTTTACTTAGGAAAAAGCTCTTACGCGGCCAGTATGGGAAAAGTCCCCCCTCTCTCACACACACACTGATACAAAAACACAGTATTCTTTAGTATCTATAATCAAAAGAAGAGGCGTGCAGGACACGGACACAAGGAGAGCAGTGAACAACACGAACGCCGACTAACAACTGAAGCACAGCACAGAGGCGAAAAAGAAAGAAGACACACAGCTTATCTGCGCATGCTCGGAATGGTAGCGCCACCTGTCAATCGGTTACCCGTGCCGGTCTTCGCGATAGACAACTCCTAAGGCTTTCTATCTCCTCTCTGTTTAAGCTAATCGACGGCTGACTCACGCATGCACTTCCACTAATACTGATATGCCAGGCTTCAACCAATAAACGCGTATCTTCGTTCTTATGCCTGTACAGGATCTCGGTTTTGTCTAACTCGGGCATGCAGCCACAGACCTGGCAGTGCAAGGATAGATTGGACGGCGTCCCACCTGATAGCGTGTACGTAATTCTCAGGCTCTAGTTCAGTTGTTAACAGAGGAAAATCCTGGCCACTGCACAGCGTTTAGCATGGATGTAGAAGATTTGTATTACTCGTTGCCGCATGAAGGTTTACTAAATTGCGTGAAAGAATGTATTCAAGAACAAGGGCAGGAGTCCAGTTTCATAGATAGATGCGGAGTTTCCACAGGTACCTTTCTAGAAATTCTCTCCATGTACTTAACGTCAACATTAGTTGGATACAGGGAAGGCGTGTTTGTGCAGAAGTCAGGGATTTGTATAGGTTCAAAGGTAGCCCCTATTCTAAGTGATCTATACTTGAGCAAGTTTGCACTGCCGTTTAAAAGAGGCCTTAGGGGACCGCATCATTAGGGTATTTCGGTATGCGGACGATTACTTGGTACTTTGTAGTAAGGATGATTTTGAATCCGTCGTCACCTATGTAAGCGATCAATTTAAACTAAATGGGGATGGTCTAAGGTTTACGAAAGAACTACCGGAGAGAAACGTAATACAATTTTTAGATATCTCGTTGTCATTTGAGCAGAATCACGTGTGTTGGCAGTATTCCCCTAGAGCATCTAAGCCGTTGTTAAACTTTGACTCCAAGCATTCGAAAATAGTAAAAAACGGAATAGCCTTGTCCTGTTTAAAGTCAGCCCTATCGAAGTCGTGCGTGCACCGTTTGACCATTAGCTTTAATGCGCAGGTCGAGCGCCTCTTAGATGCAGGTTACCCTAGACTAGCCATAGCCACCGTAGCTGAGCGTCTTAAGAAGTCGATTTCGACCGGAAAAAAAGCTGTAGCAGAGAGTAACATTAACAAGAAAAAGGTCGTGAGTATTCCGTATATCCACGCAGTTTCGCACAGGCTTAAGAAAGTGGGAAGTAAATAAGGGGTTAATGTTGTGTTTACGGCTCCCAATAAGTTAGGAAGGGTTTGTGCTGCAGTGCATAGAAGAAATGAGCAGATGGAAGGTAAGAAGCGAACGGATATCTGTCCGGTTAAGCACCTAGCCAAGAACAATTTCAGCGACTGTCGCATGGGTGTAGTTTATAAGATTCCTTTTAGCTGCGGACGTTTTTATGTAGGGCAAACTGCGCGTTGTATTAATCAAAGATTAATTGAACACAGAAGGTCGCTATCAGGTGGGACGCCGTCCAATCTATCCTTGCACTGCCAGGTCTGTGGCTGCATGCCCGAGTTAGACAAAACCGAGATCCTGTACAGGCATAAGAACGAAGATACGCGTTTATTTTTTGAAGCCTGGCATATCAGTATTAGTGGAAGTGCATGCGTGAGTCAGCCGTCGATTAGCTTAAACAGAGAGGAGATAGAAAGCCTTAGGAGTTGTCTATCGCGAAGACCGGCACGGGTAACCGATTGACAGGTGGCGCTACCATTCCGAGCATGCTCAGATAAGCTGTGTGTCTTCTTTCTTTTTCGCCTCTGTGCTGTGCTTCAGTTGTTAGTCGGCATTCGTGTTGTTCACTGCTCTCCTTGTGTCCGTGTCCTGCACGCCTCTTCTTTTGATTATGGACTGTTACCAACTCGCTCAACTTTCTGTCCTTTTGAACTTCATTTCTAGTACCCTGAGCCCTTTTCCGTGTTCTCCTACTTATCTGCGCAATCCTGCTTCTTTAGCCTCTTTAATTGCTATATGTATGTTTCGCGCTAGAACTATGTCGTGGTTCAAACGCAATAATATCATTCCGATGGAAATTCAGATGTTGTGCGGTTTTCTTCTTCCTTCTGCGGGACACGCGAACAGGATTTGCGCGATTATTTCAGCCGAAGCATGGCGGCAAGTCAGATTTTATCGCCAGTGTTTAGAAGCCAGCTGCGCCACCCGGGGAGACCGTCAAAGGAACCGCACTTGCGCCAATTGGTTGAGAGTTTCCGAGCAGCACGCGGATTTTTTGTGGAGGACGAAGCTACCGGATCTACTGCAAAGTAAGAGGAATTCTTTTTCTACTAAATCGCCGTCGGAAATGGTAATGATTCTCGGAGACGCCGTTTTGGACGAGAACCACAAGAAAATTCTAGCATTAGGCCCTAAGTACTGTTTTCATCCTAACCTAAAAGAAGTTGACGTTTTTAGCTTACCTCGATCTATAACTAAGGTTATTCCGGAAGTTGAACGGTCTCGATGTATTTCAGATTGCTTCGCCAGCATCAAACATTCGAACGATCTCGTTAAGGCCTCTGACCCTATCCGACCGGTTGTAAGTTACTGTGTGGAACACAAGCTTCGACCTGTTTTATCTGATAAGGAAGGTTGTTTTGTAATAATGCCGAATAGCACTTTTTCTGAAAAAGCCTCAGCAGCTGTTGAAAAGAATTTTAGACCTGTGAAAATGAAATCTTCTGTAGTAAAACAACGAGCTATCGATCTCCTGTTGAAACATAATCTAGATAAGGTAGCTTCCAGTGTTAAAAAGGCAAAACTGCTCACTTTAGAATTATTTTTCTCGGCAAAAACCCATAAGCCAGAAATTCCGTTTCGCTCGATTGTATCAGAGTCAGGGACTTGGCAAGTTTGTGTAGCTAGCTATTTGCAGAAGTGCTTAACATCCTTAAGTTTTTCTGACCCCTTCCGTGTACGTAATTCTCAGGCTCTAGTTCAGTTGTTAACAGAGGAAAATCCTGGCCACTGCACAGCGTTTAGCATGGATGTAGAAGATTTGTATTACTCGTTGCCGCATGAAGGTTTACTAAATTGCGTGAAAGAATGTATTCAAGAACAAGGGCAGGAGTCCGGTTTCATAGATAGATGCGGAGTTTCCACAGGTACCTTTCTAGAAATTCTCTCCATGTACTTAACGTCAACATTAGTTGGATTGGAATGGCTGATAGTCCTGCGTGTGCTGTCTGCGGATGCGCAGAGACCATAGATCACTTGTTGTGCCACTGCCCACAATTTGAGGAACATCGACTGCCTATGACCGAGTCCTTCACAAAGCTCGATGATCGTCCACTTTGTGAACAGACAATCTTAGAATACCGTCCTCACGGTCCAACGGCTCAGAAAGCAATGAAAGCGCTTTTGGCCTTTCTAAAAGCATCTGGCCTAGCCGAGCGCCTATGATATTGTATAGGACTGCCCTGTAGGCATTCCCCCTCTCTCCTTCTCTTTACTTTTATTCCCCTTTTCCCATCCCCCAGTGTAGGGTAGCAAACCGGACTCATGACTGGTTAACATCCCTGCCTTCCCTTCCTTATTTCTCTCTCTCTCTCTCTTAGTTGGATACAGGGAAGGCGTGTTTGTGCAGAAGTCAGGGATTTGTATAGGTTCAAAGGTAGCCCCTATTCTAAGTGATCTATACTTGAGCAAGTTTGCACTGCCGTTTAAAAGAGGCCTTAGGGGACCGCATCATTAGGGTATTTCGGTATGCGGACGATTACTTGGTACTTTGTAGTAAGGATGATTTTGAATCCGTCGTCACCTATGTAAGCGATCAATTTAAACTTAATGGGGATGGTCTAAGGTTTACGAAAGAACTACCGGAGAGAAACGTAATACAATTTTTAGATATCTCGTTGTCATTTGAGCAGAATCACGTGTGTTGGCAGTATTCCCCTAGAGCATCTAAGCCGTTGTTAAACTTTGACTCCAAGCATTCGAAAGTAGTAAAAAACGGAATAGCCTTGTCCTGTTTAAAGTCAGCCCTATCGAAGTCGTGCGTGCACCGTTTGACCATTAGCTTTAATGCGCAGGTCGAGCGCCTCTTAGATGCAGGTTACCCTAGACTAGCCATAGCCACCGTAGCTGAGCGTCTTAAGAAGTCGATTTCGACCGGAACAAAAGCTGTAGCAGAGAGTAACATTAACAAGAAAAAGGTCGTGAGTATTCCGTATATCCACGCAGTTTCGCACAGGCTTAAGAAAGTGGGCAGTAAATAAGGGGTTAATGTTGTGTTTACGGCTCCCAATAAGTTAGGAAGGGTTTGTGCTGCAGTGCATAGAAGAAATGAGCAGATGGAAGGTAAGAAGCGAACGGATATCTGTCCGGTTAAGCACCTAGCCAAGAACAATTTCAGCGACTGTCGCATGGGTGTAGTTTATAAGATTCCTTTTAGCTGCGGACGTTTTTATGTAGGGCAAACTGCGCGTTGTATTAATCAAAGATTAATTGAACACAGAAGGTCGCTATCAGGTGGGACGCCGTCCAATCTATCCTTGCACTGCCAGGTCTGTGGCTGCATGCCCGAGTTAGACAAAACCGAGATCCTGTACAGGCATAAGAACGAAGATACGCGTTTATTGGTTGAAGCCTGGCATATCAGTATTAGTGGAAGTGCATGCGTGAGTCAGCCGTCGATTAGCTTAAACAGAGAGGAGATAGAAAGCCTTAGGAGTTGTCTATCGCGAAGACCGGCACGGGTAACCGATTGACAGGTGGCGCTACCATTCCGAGCATGCGCAGATAAGCTGTGTGTCTTCTTTCTTTTTCGCCTCTGTGCTGTGCTTCATTTGTTAGTCGGCGTTCGTGTTGTTCACTGCTCTCCTTGTGTCCGTGTCCTGCACGCCTCTTCTTTTGATTATGGACTGTTACCAACTCGCTCAACTTTCTGTCCTTTTGATCTTTAGTATCTCCTGCGTATGTCAAAGTTCACTGTCACCATGACTCTTCTTACAAGAGTCACAAGACGTACGGAGTCAACTGACCCCCTCAGAGAAGTTTGATTCTCATTTGTGGGTTTCTGCGACAGGTCAGGAGAGTCAGTGTGCACTGACTCTCTTTTCACTCATTTTTCTTAGAGTGTGGTGTGCGTGTGTGTGTGGTGTCGCTTTGAGGAAGTAACAAGTTAATATAACTGATACCTGGCGCCAGCAGGTGAATCTACGGCTGCCCAAGTATGAGAAGGGGCCAGCGTGTCGTTTAAAGGACGGGACTGCGTGTACCGGGAAGAGTGCATTTATTTGGGCTGTTGTTGTTTTTAGTGAGCCTCTTTGCCGGATCGCACCTTTCATGCCGTTACCAGGAATCATCTGCAGCAACCCGGGTCCCATCACCCTTTCCCGCGGAGGAGCAGCGAAGGCGGGGCGTGACCTCCGCCCTTCGAGGGCAGAGACGATCTTTGTTGTTCGATTGGAAACTATTGTATATACCGCTGTATATAATACGAGCGCAAACGCGCTCAATCGGCTTCTCTAACCATCATCATGTAAATAAACATCTCACTTCTCACAGGTCATCGTCTCCGAGTCCGCTCCGTACTTCGGCAACTTCTCTTTGAGTTGGGATGTGGAACCGTCCACCTGGTAGCGTGGAATCATAGGACCGACGGCCCGACCCAATCACCAGCATCCCAACAGCGGCGACGCCATCCGCCGGCCTTTCCAGCCACCCTACAGCGGACCCTACCTCCTTGTCCACCGCGACGACAAGAACTTCACTACGCGCGTCAAACGGAATGACATCTGCGTTTCCATTGACAGGTTAAAGCCAGCGTACAATTTCTCCGAAGAACCATAAAGTACCAGTGCACCCACTGGCGCCCATCTACAGCCACCGACATTGCAGCCTGCTCCCGTCACTACACGGTATGGACGTCCCTAGCGACTTTTACAAACCCTGAGGGCTCTTCTCTCCGCGGGGGAGTGCTGTGGCGACACATTCTGCGCATAAATGCCGCGTAGCCTCCGCCTCGCCCCTGGCGTGTTACGGCTACACGCTGCATGCACTGCGATAAGCCACAGCGCCACCGCAGCGTCTCCCGAGTTTACGTCACCGGCGGCGGCCAGAAAACCAAGCTGCCAAGCTTGATAGGGGATCACTCCTTGGCTGCGCGGACGAGTTTAGCGTCGGTGTGCTCGCCCCACTGCTGCTACTAAAACAATAAACATTTGTTTCCTTGACATGTTGGAATCCGTCCTTCTGTCGACCAGACGATCCCACAGTGTCATCTTCAGCGGGTCCATTTCCACTAACTTTGTCAGCGTAGGTACCAACGCAGGCTTCCGCATGAGGTATTCACCATTAGCCCTTGCACGCACCTGTTCCCAATTCAATGTTCTAAATACATTCTTGTAAACATCCTAAGAATAACATTGGAGAGATTGTGTCCCTTAGTCTAACGCCCTTCCTTACAGGTACTTTACTGTTTTCCTTATGGAGGACTGTGTTGGCTGTGGAGCCGTTGCAGATATCTTCCAGTAGTCTTACGTAATGTTCTTCGAAGCCCTGCTTCCTCATTGCCTACATGACTGCTGAGCTATCGACCGAGTAAGATGCTTCCTCGTAGTCTATGAAGGCTATATATATAGGGGTCGATTATACTCCGCACATTTGTGTATCACCTAATAACGTGAATATGGTCTACTGTCGAAACCGTGCTTGTTCGTTAGGTTGACTGATATCTAAGGTGGCATGACTTCTGTTAGCAATTACCTTGGTAAATACCTTGTAGACGACTGACACTAAGCTAATCAGCCTGTAAGTTTTCAAGTCCCTTGAGTCGACTTTCTTATGGGTTATGATGTTCGCATCCTTCCACGATTCCGGTATGCTCGCAGTCATTAGGCATTGCGTATACTGAGAGTAAAGCATAGTATAGCTTTGTACAGTACAGTTTAGCAAGGGGGTGGAAAGGAAAGTGAGTGTGGAGAGTTGTCCGAGTTAGGAAGAGGCAAGCAAGGAGGGGCAAGGGTAAACTACGGCATACCCATGTATAGAATGGTGTAGGAAGGAGGTGCGACTGGGAAGTTATGTTGAATTCCAATGGCGGAGTCGGAGCACGTTTTTCTGCTCCTTTCGGAGCAAGTGTGTTCCAATGACAGAGTGAGGACGGGAGTCGAGAGTTCCAACGAGAGAGCCGGAGGGGATTCAGAGCGGGAGTTGCTCCGTGGAGCAGGAAAAGCTGCTCCGCCAAAATCGGTGGAGTGGACCGGAACTCTGCGTGACGCATTTCCTTTACCACGCTTGTCTGCTTGGGGGCGCGGCGGCGCCGCCGGTCGCGACTCGCGAGTTGTGGTAATGGTGGACGGCATGGGCTGCTCGGGTGCCTCGACAAAGCGTGCGGCATTGCTTCTGCTACTCGATAGCGAGAACTCCGAGTCGGAAAGCTCAAGTTCCCGCACGAGTGATTCCTTGGACACTGACAGTGACGCTGAATCTTACGCTGCAAGAGACCGCGCGCAAGGTATCGTGGGTAACTCGGCAGCTTTCGCCTTGCTCCAGCGGCGCGGGTTCCGTTCACGGTATGGACGTCCCTAGCGACTTTTACAAACCCTGAGGGCTCTTCTCTCCGCGGGGGAGTGCTGTGGCGACACATTCTGCGCATAAATGCCGCGTAGCCTCCGCCTCGCCCCTGGCGTGTTACGGCTACACGCTGCATGCACTGCGATAAGCCACAGCGCCACCGCAGCGTCCCCCGAGTTTACGTCACCGGCGGCGGCCAGAAAACCAAGCTGCCAAGCTTGATAGGGGATCACTCCTTGGCTGCGCGGACGAGTTTAGCGTCGGTGTGCTCGCCCCACTGCTGCTACTAAAACAATAAACATTTGTTTCCTTGACATGTTGGAATCCGTCCTTCTGTCGACCAGACGATCCCACAGTGTCATCTTCAGCGGGTCCATTTCCACTAACTTTGTCAGCGTAGGTACCAACGCAGGCTTCCGCATGAGGTATTCACCATTAGCCCTTGCACGCACCTGTTCCCAATTCAATGTTCTAAATACATTCTTGTAAACATCCTAAGAATAACATTGGAGAGATTGTGTCCCTTAGTCTAACGCCCTTCCTTACAGGTACTTTACTGTTTTCCTTATGGAGGACTGTGTTGGCTGTGGAGCCGTTGCAGATATCTTCCAGTAGTCTTACGTAATGTTCTTCGAAGCCCTGCTTCCTCATTGCCTACATGACTGCTGAGCTATCGACCGAGTAAGATGCTTCCTCGTAGTCTATGAAGGCTATATATATAGGGGTCGATTATACTCCGCACATTTGTGTATCACCTAATAACGTGAATATGGTCTACTGTCGAAACCGTGCTTGTTCGTTAGGTTGACTGATATCTAAGGTGGCATGACTTCTGTTAGCAATTACCTTGGTAAATACCTTGTAGACGACTGACACTAAGCTAATCAGCCTGTAAGTTTTCAAGTCCCTTGAGTCGACTTTCTTATGGGTTATGATGTTCGCATCCTTCCAAGATTCCGGTATGCTCGCAGTCATTAGGCATTGCGTATACTGAGAGTAAAGCATAGTATAGCTTTGTACAGTACAGTATAGCAAGGGGGTGGAAAGGAAAGTGAGTGTGGAGAGTTGTCAGAGTTAGGAAGAGGCAAGCAAGGAGGGGCAAGGGTAAACTACGGCATACCCATGTATAGAATGGTGTAGGAAGGAGGTGCGACTGGGAAGTTAGGGTAAGCAGGAGGGAAAGGAGTAGGGTAAGGCCACCAGCGCAGCAGTATACAAGGAGGTGGGAAAGCGAGGCGAGAAGTGATGTGAGAGTGAGGAAGCGGCAATTGAGGAGGGGATAAGGTAAAGCGTAGCATGGAGGTGATAAACGGAATTGAGGATGGGGAAAGAACAAGACGAAGGCCACCAGCTCCGCTGTGACCTAGCCTTGCACCCCTTGTTACGACCGGGCTTTCTCCTGAGAACGGCGCACGTGGCTTGTTCGGTTTGGTGTGCAAAACGACCCCGAAGGGGAAAGTCACCGGCTCGTTTGGCGTGAGCTCCGCATCAGCGCAGACTAAAAACATCTGCCTTCAGCCAAGGCGCCGCGGTGGTGCCGGGAAGAACGTCGGCCCCCGAGAGAAAAGGGTGGTTCTTTCTTCCAGACCCCACCTGTACGTTTGGCCATCAGGCCGAAGAGGCGACGCCACCCCGTCCAGCATATCTGGAAGTGGTTCGTTTGCCGAGTGCTTACCTTATCGGACCACACAAGCCTTTACCAGGTGGAATGTCTCCGCACGTACGTGCACGTGTGATGACGGTGATGGTGGCCGCGTGATGTGTTCAGCTGCGGTATCGTCCCCCGGGACCATCGGTGACTACAGCTATGGGCGGGTGAAGGACGTTTCGGACACCTCCCACCCTCTCCTTCCTCCCTCACCCAGGAGCTAATGGGGAAGAGCCCGGGGATGAAAAAAAAGCGCGGGACCCGAGAGGAGAGCGCCCTAGGGTCCTCTTGCTAGTCCAGCCTTGCGGCTCTGTAAATATGCAAAATAAACTTCCTTTAAGTTCTCTCTGCCCCGTCGCCCTGAGTCCCGGTACCTGCAGGTCGTTTTCGCCGTTCGCCACCACGCTAGCCGCTGGCCGGCTCTTATAGCAGGCCAGTCGTAATACCCTAGTGCGAGCTGCCCAGAATTCTTTTGATGTCTCATTGGGTGATAACATGACCGCACGTATATTTGGTTGCTCCGGTATACCCTCCCCTTATGTAAGGCAGATGACGGTGAGTTTTTGAACTGAGGTCAGTACACAGGCGTTTAAAGCGTTGGCAATAATCTCCGCCTCATCAGTTCTGCTCTGTGTTTCCCAATAACGTCATCTATCGGTGCAGGGACGTTGCAGGAATGAAAGCCCGCCAATGCATTGTGTGCGTGTTCTCAGGACTCGTCTACCCCCTCCACTGCTAGCGCATGCAGGAAAAGCGCTTCTTTTTCGTCGAGGCATTGTGATCCATCTTGCTTTTTCATGCCATCCTTGTGAGTACTAGGCTTTCATCGAGGTGCCACCGCAAGGAACTTGCCAGCGGCTGGACCCACGGGAGGTGGATTCGTTCCGCCAAGTTTCCTCGCGGTAGCCATGAGGCATGACATGGTAAACAAAAGTTCACTGTTCCAGAGTACAGGACGCAGAATAATGAAACATCGTCTTTATTGATACTCAACAATTAACATGCAAAATGACACCAAAAACAAAATGTGACCACAGTCGCACAGTTCAAGAAACCAATGCACTCGTCATACCTTTCTTTCGTAAAGAAAGCACCCAAAAGCATTGTTTTCGGAAAGTCACTGTTTCAGTGCTTTTCATTGGATTGCGATAGTGACAGGCCTTTGACGCTGTGCCTCCTCCTCGGCGGACAGTGCGACAGGCTTCTAAATGGGCCAGTGCAGAAAGCAGCAGCGCTTGTAAAGACAGAGGCTGAGCACATCATACGCACATTGGGAGCGACACTCCCCGTTCTCGTATAATAACAAAGCGTAGTTAGCACAGGTGTGATCACTGCTAATACCACTGGGTTCATCTCTACAACGATGTCATCTCAAACACAATATAGACTAGAGTCATTTATCACCCACTAATTCTGGCGGCCATCTTTACACTACACAATATGCGTATCTCGCACACAACGGGCGTCAACTGGAGACGAGTCCTCGAGTGCCAGCAATAAATAACATACACGCACCAACCTTGGATGTTCACACAACACAGGAAAGAAAAATGTTTGTCACCAAATTTAACAAAACCTCCAAAATGAATCTGATGGCTGGATACAGCATCATGAAGAATTAATATGAAAATCAGTGTTTCTTTCGCGAAGCATTTGAAACTGCACAACTTAGTGTCAACAAATACCGTGCACTAAATAACAACAATAGATTCACGACAGACTTGTAGCGCAGTTTTATGCAGTTTTATGCAGTTTTTTACTACTTGTGATGGAGCCCGACGTGAGTTTGCAGCTGTTTTAAACAGGTAAACAATTGCGCCAGTGCTTATACTTTCCACACTTACTCGTAAGCACGAATCATTGAATACAGTGGCAATTCTTGAACGTTTCATATTTCATCCAGTTTAAGGTGCAACGGCCT
The DNA here is from genome assembly GCA_013339685.2 of Hyalomma asiaticum. Classification (NCBI taxonomy): domain Eukaryota; kingdom Metazoa; phylum Arthropoda; class Arachnida; order Ixodida; family Ixodidae; genus Hyalomma; species Hyalomma asiaticum. The sequence goes on along the minus strand of CM023482.1, from coordinate 2,529,169 downwards.
CTTCGCTTCTTTATTTTAGTGAAATATTGCACAGTCACTCAGCATTACCACCGCCTGAAAGTATTAAAGCAAAAGAAACAGTACGGCTAAATTAAATTAATGTAAATCTGTGCAAAATTATCGCTTCAAGCAAGCAATAACTGGATTAACAACTGTCAATTCAATTGACAATCCAGCACTTCTAAAATTGTCAATTTTCCCATATGACAAACTATCGGCAATTCACCCCAATCCGCAATTCAATATTTTTGGATAATGGTTTCTTTAGTATGGAATTCCTCGCGAATATATCCGCATAGTTGGTACGTTTAAGTGGCTTACACACAGAAGAAGTGTGTACATATGCAGTACACATGGTACGACACCATGTTCGTGCACCGAACATTAATGTCCCGCTCACGAGCCTGCGCTACAAAGACCAAAGTTCCAGTTTTCAGTCATCCATAGGAGCAGTACTGCGCAAAGGTAACCAAGGACTTTGCTTTCTGTGATGAAAGCGATTAAAAAAAAAACACCACACAACATGAAAATTACGTAAGTAGTACCGTTCCTGTTGACCAAAACACGTTGAGGACCAGACAAAATGTCCAAAGTAATTGAGCTCAGTCACCGCTTTTCAAAGGCATTCGCTTATTTATTTCAATCCCCGGGTTTTTCATTGCGCTCCAAAAACAGGATCGGAGGATGAGGGGCACCGTAACGAAGGACTGCGCTACAGCTCTGACCACCTCTTCAACCTGCGACTAAATAATAATAATAGGGATCTTTTTTTTTTCTTTATGCCAATCATTGAGGTGCGGCTCTGTGGCTAAACCGGCGCCTTTGCGCATAGGTTGTGACACCACATTGCAAAAAAAAGGCATTCAACGACACATTCATGCCGTTTCAGAGACGTGCTCCATCCTAGTCATGTGGTCATTCGCAGCAATTTTTACACTCACTTAGATGAGGTCTGCCCACTTACCCGCACACGTACCTACAAGTCATATTACAATATGAAGCTAAAGATAGGAGGGAACGATCTGAGGAGGACCACTTTGAGCATGGTAGTAAAAAAAAACAAAGAAAAAGCACCTCGATATCACCAGCTCGGCAAGTGATCAGTACTTCTCATGCGGAATCGAACTGACAGGCCGATGTTTTTTATGATCGCGCCAAACAAAATCGGGCAAAAATGTGGTAACCCTAACGTGACTAATCCGTTCAAGTGTTGCATTCTTTCTCTTATTGTACCCGTAAAATGTACCGAGAAAGTTATCTTGAAAAACGTGGCACACCGAATCAAGGACTACTTGGGCCGCAGAAAACCTCAATGCATTCGCAGCGTTGTTCGACTAGGCAGCACCTATACGCCCACTGAAAATGCCGACTCATCTCGTGCGCCGCACTAAGACACTGCAGTCACCACTTTGAAGAGTCACTATGCATGTCGATGGTGACGTCTTTCACGTTGAATCCAATGCTGGAGCCGAGAACACGCCTCTTAGCTGCTACAGAACCGGCCCTGGATCCTGCGGGGCTTTGAGCACGCTCGGCAAATTTGCCAAAGTCCTGGAGCGTTACGGCACGCTTGCCATCCACGATGACGCAGCCGTCGTCACTCTCCTGCTCGAAGGCGGCGTTGTCGATGCCGTCCTCGGAGTCGTCGATTATGTGCGTGATGGAATCACCATCCTCGCTTCCCAGCTGGTTCACACCGCTCGACGACGGTCCGCTGCAAGGTTCCAAAGATTGCCGGTTAGCAGTGCGCTTAATGTATACAAGAAAGCACTAAGGCGCCTCTCTCGAGAAAAGCTTGTCTTTTTTTGCTCGTATTTCAATAGTGCGCAGGTTGATGACATTGGTGGTTATCTATAGTTATCTACAGAACTCGTTCTCTTCAGTAATTCCAGGATGCAGTCACGTCACAGAATAAAAAAAAATCCATGCATATTCACGGAGTGAATCATGATGAGTGGGCGAAGCTCCGGCTGTTCATCGGTAAAAACAGTGAATCTTCCGTGAATCTTGCCCAGTACATCATCAAAGACGTGACACACTAGAACACGGATGGATGGATGGATGCATGGATGGATGCTATGAGCGTCCCCTTTGTAACGGGGCGGTGACATGTGCGCCACCAGGCTCGTAAGAATATTCAAGAACTTTTTTTTCTCTCTCTCTTTAAATTTTCCTCATGCCTTTTAAATCTACTTCAATCAAATCGGTCATACTATAGCAAAAACGGAAATTCATAGCCCAGTTCCCTGCTCCTTATGGCAGAAAGCCCATATTTTTCCTTATTTTTGTCCGTTATCTCTAGTTTTCTGCCACCAGTATTCTAACCGTCTCCTATTTCAATCGCGGCTGTGTTCAGCTTCCCGTTGTTCGCCCTAAAGCTCAAGGCTTCATGTAGGGTGGTGCCCAAACGTACACCTGGGTGGATATTTCCGCATTCAATCAGAACATGCTCCGTCGTTTCCCTATCTTCCTCACAGCATGTGCATTTTTTTTCTTCTTTACTGAATTTTGCTTTATAAATACGGCATCCCGATCTCGCTTCAAACAATAAAGCGCTACCTCTTGAATTATCATAAAATGCCCCCTCTTTATTTCGTTTTTGCCCTGTCGGTAGTTATTCAGAGTCGGTTTTTTTCCATCGCTGCCCTCCAGTAAATCTTCTCCGCCTCTCTGACTTTTCCCTTTACGCTCTTTGTTGTCAGTTCTCTTAGAGCCGTATATTTACTGGTGAGCCTCCTAGTTCTCTTTCTCCACTGCGTGTCAACGCTCTTTCTATATAAATAACGGAACACCTTCACTGCCCACCTACTGTCTTTCATATTCCTTAGCCTCTCTTCAAACCTTATTTTGCTCTGCGCTTCCCTTGCCTCAAAACTCGCCCATCCCATATCGCCCTTTCCAGCCTATTTTGTCGTTTTCACGTGAGCACCCAACGCGAGGCGTCCCACAGTTCTTTGATTCACATCCATTCCTGATTGTATCTCTGGCCTCATGCACACCACTGAGATCCCAAATGTAAGTCCCGGTACCATTACCCCTTTCCACAGACCCCCAAGCACCTCGTACCTATTGTCTCCCCATAACGCTCTGTGCTTCATTATTGTTGCGTTCCTGTTTCCCTTTCCTGCCAAGGCTTTTTCGTGTACCTCCATGTATCTATCACCCTCATTTACCCATACGCCAAGGTACTTTTATTCGCTTACTCTCGGTATTTCTTGGCCCTGTATGGATATCGCCTGGTCGTTGGGACCAATGAATACCATCAATCCGCATTTTGTTACACTAAATCCTAGTCCTAGAGCCTCGCCTTCCTTTCCGCATATATTCACCAGCCGTTGTATATCATCTCGACTGTCCGCGAATAAGACAATATCATCAGCATAAAATAAACCCGGAAGCATCTGCTCAATCATCACGCGGCCCTGTTTGTGTGACAGATTAAAACCAATGTTATTATCTCCTAGCGCTTTTTCCATTCTAACCATGTACAGCATGACTAACAGCGGCGACAAAGGACATCCCCTTGCTAATATCAACGTTCTCTCTGCTACTGATTCCTTCCCATTCTATGCAAACTGTACGCTTCTATTTTTAATATTACTGCTTGCATAGCCATCCTGTATAGTACCGATGCAATGGTTAGCGGTCTATACGAGCGAATGTTATTCTTTACCCCCTTGCATTTATATATTAGGTTCATTCTGCTTTTTCGCGAACTGTCCGGTATTTGCCTCTCCTGTAAGCATTTTTCTACGGCTTTCAATAGTGCTTCTTTAGTGTTCTGTCCTAATTCGTTAATGAGGCTAACGGGGACCCCATCTAAACCCAGAGCAGTGCGCTTTGGAATTTTTCCTTCGGCCTTTTTCCAGTTGAAATTCTCAAGTTCTACCTCTTCCTCAGTTTCACACTCCGTCATGGTTTTACCCACTAAGGGAATCTCTTGGATGACCTTTTTAAACGAACCGAACCTTCTCGATGTAACCCAACGCTTCGTACCCTTCCAGTTGATTTCCTCTTTCATCAACAATATGCTGTTGCAATGTGGCAGACTTTTTACATGGCGCTTTTCATCATCATCAACATCATCATCAGCATCAGCCTGTTTAGGTCCACTGCAGGACGAAGGCTCTCCCAACGATTTCCAATCTACCCTAACCTGAGCTAGTTGGTTCCACTTTATGCCTGCAAACTTTTTGATTTCATCGCTCTATCTAGCCTTTTGCCTGCCTCTGTTGCGTTTTACCTCTCTTGGTATCCATTCCGTTGCTCTTACTGTCCATCTGTTATCTTTCCTCCTCATGACATGTCCTGCCCAGGTCCACTTCTTTCTTTTAATTGATATAATAATATCGGCTATACCTGTCTGTTCTCTGATCCATTCCGCTCGTTTTTTGATCTCTTAGCGTTACCCCCAACATTTTTCTTTCCATTGCACGTTGCGTGCTCCTTAGTTTCATCTCTAGTTTTTTTCGTTATCCTCCACGTTTCTGCACCGTACGTTAGTACTGGGAGAATGCAGTGATTGAATACTTTTCGTTTTAGTGAGAGCGGTAAGTTTCCAGTCATGATTTCGTAATGCCTTCCGAATGCACTCCAGCCCAACCTTATTCTACGGAGAATTTCTTTTTCATGGTTAGGAGTTCCTGTTATTAACTGTCCCAGGTATACGTATTCGTTTACACACTGTAAGGGTTCATTTTTGATTTTAAATTCCTGTTCCTTAGCTAGGCTATTGAGCATAACTTTGGTCCTTTGCTTATTCATTCTTAATCCAATTTTAATACTTTCCCTGTTTAGGTCATCAATCATGTTTTGTAGTTCGTCTCCATCATTGCTAAAGAGCACAATGTCGTCTGCGAATCTTAAATTGCTGAGATATTCTCCGTCTATTCGAATTCCCTTGTCTTCCCAGTCTAGACGTTTAAAGATTTCCTCTAAACATGCAGTGAGTAGCATCGGGGATATCGTATCTCCCTGTCTCATACCTCTCCCGATCAGGATTTCTCTGCTTCTCTCATGTAGGAGTAGTGTAGCTGTGCAATCTTTGTATATGTTGTTGATGGTTTTCACGTATATGTCAGCTACCCCTTGTCTACGTAGAGCTTCTAGAACTGCTTATATTTCTATCGAGTCAAATGCTTTCTCGTAGTCGATAAACGCCATATAAAGAGGTTTGTTATATTCCGCGTACTTCTCGATTACTGGGTTGATAGCGTGTCTGTGGTCCATTGTCGAGTAACCTTTCCTAAAACCAGCTTGCTCTCTCAGTTGATTAAAGTCGAGTGTTTCTCTTATCCTCGTAGAAATTACTTTTGTAAATAGCTTGTATATTACTGGGAGTGGGCTAATTGGTCTATAATATTTTAACTCCTTTATGTCACCTTTCTTGTGGATAAGGATTATATTCGCATTTTTCCAACTGCGTGGCATACTACATGTCTTGACACATTTCGTGAAGAGCGATGCAAGTTTTTCAAGTAAAATATCTCCTCCGTCTTTAATCAAGTCGGCTGTTATACCATCTTCACCAGCTGCTTTACCGCGGGACATGCCTTTGACAGCTTTTTTCACTTCGTCAGCGGTTATACATGGAATTTCGGTGTTCTCCTCTGGTTCTATTTCTATTAAGGTTGTATGGTCTGTCTGAGAACTGTACAGTGCAGAGTAGAAATCTTCTGCTACTTTTACTATTTCGTTGAAACTGTTGATAACGTTACCTTGTTTATCTTTTAGCGCATGCATTTTGTTTTGCCCTAAGTGCAATTTCATTTTGACCGTTTTAATGCTGGTGCCTTTCTCTAGAGCTTTCTCTATTTCTCTCGTGTTAAAGTTTCTTACATCTCTTTGCCTGGCTTTACTGATCAATTTTGATAGTTCTGCGAATTCAATCTTATCTTTTGGCGAAGTTACTTTCATTTGTTGGCGTTTTTTTATTAAGTCCTTGGTAGATTGGGACAACTTATTTGTGTTTGCTTAGTTGTTTTACCCCCGACTTCTATCACTGTTTCAAGGATTGTTTTCGTTATGGTTTTGTTCATTTCTTCTACATCGTCACCGTTTTCGCCTAAGGCCTCGAACTTGTTGCTTAGGGCCACTTTAAATTCTTCGTTCTTCGCTCTGATTACCTCTAGATTGCATTTTTTTTCTAGTAATAATTTAGTTCTTGTTTTCTTTAGGTTAAGTAAAATCTTTGCCCTTACTAATGTGTGATCGCTGCATTTTATCTTCCCCACTACTTCTGTGTATTGAATTGTACTTAGTTGTTCGCACATTATGAAGTCGATTTCATTCTTTGTTTCCCCGTTTGGGCTTTTCCACGTCCACTTCCTATTCCTGTGTTTCTTGAAAAACGTGTTCATTATTCGGAGTCGGTTTCTTTCGGCAAATTGTACTAGGATTTCCCCACGGTTATTCCTATGGCCGACGCCGTAGTTGCCAATCGCCTGCTCTCCACTTTGTTTTGTCCCTACTTTTGCGTTGAAATCCCCCATGACTACTGTGTATTGTGTCCGTACTTTCTTTATTGCTAATTCGATATCCTCGTAGAACTGCTCTACTTGTTCGTCGTCGTAGCTCGTTGTTGGCGCATATCCCTGGATTATCTTAAGTTTACACCGCTCATTTAGTTTTATTACGACGCGTGCAACCCTTTCGTTAATGCTGTAGAATTCATCTACGTTGCCCGCTATATCTTTGTGAATTAGGAACCCAATGCCATATTCCCACTTTTCGGGTAATCCTCTATAGCAGAGGACATGTCCATTGTTTAAGACTATGTAAGTTAAAGGGCACTGGAGTTCCAGCCTGTCTGGTTTATGTATATAATAAAGTTTTGTACTACTACTACTTCACCTGTTCTCCTAACTTCGCTAAGGCCAATGACCTCCCAACTAACTCCCTCTAGTGCATCGAGTAGTTCTGCTAGTCTAGCTTCGCTGAGTGATCTTGCATTGAACTTTCCAATGTTCAGTTTCCAGTGGCGGCCTGTCTGGGTCCAGTGATTATTACTGCCCTCTGCTGCTTAACAGAGCTGACCGCCGCCATGGACAGATGTTCTGCAGCTGCTGGACACTGAGGGCGAGGGTTTAATTGTAGGCATCGTGTGGGAGGTGGTAGCCAAGTACTTCACCAGGGAGGCCAATGCCTGTTCTGGTGTAGGAGTGAGTCGTAAACGGCAGTTGAACGACTGAAAGCCCTTCAGGTACCCAACCGTCGCCAGGCCCCCCTACCTACGTAATCTCGAGTATATATATATATATATATATATATATATATATATATATATATATATATATATATATATATATATATATAAGGGGGGGGAGGTTGGGCGTCGAACCTGCGACCCTAGGCGGTCCCGGTTGCAGCGGCTCCGCATCGTTAAACGTACATCCTTTCAAAGCCTTTCATGCGCGATATCTTCTATCCGCGTTACTATTTTGTACGGCATTTGGTCTCAAAATGCCCGCGATCATCTAGTTTTGCTAGATGATCGCGACAACCAGGACGTCACGGTTTTTAAAATTGGGGGGCGTGGCGCGGAGAGCGGTAGCAGACGACAAAAACAGGTTCCTGCTCGCCGGTGCGAGAGCGCCGATGGAAAGGTGTATAGTGCCTAGAATATACTGGCTAGTGTGCTGAGTGGAGGAGGCTCCCAATGAGAGGAGGTGGCAGGGTGGGTGATGCCTTCCAACTTTGGATGCCAGGCTGCGCCACTGAAGTAAAGGTGCGGCGCGGCAGCGTGGTTTCGTGCGCCTGCAGCTCCGTCAATACTCGTGTCTCGTCTTTTCTGAAGGTTCTTACCCCACGTATGCATTGCAAATTGAGAGAGAGAGAAAAGAAAGGACTGAAGCGTTACAAAATATAAGGAAAGCTGCTAGAGACATATTTGTGTCGATCCTTTCATTATTTCCGAGCTTTAACTAGTGGACGAGAGAAAAAGCCCAAAATTGTTCCAGAGCTGTTGCATGAACAGCTTGCTATGGCAGCCTAAAATGGTGCCAGCATGGCACAAGGATGAAACACGTGGAGGTGGGGTGGAGGGCTGCAGTTGTACTTAAACATCTACTGACGGCAGAAATGTGCCAGCTTGAACGTGTTACAAGACCAAGGTTTCTTTTCTAGCTGTTTGCTGCACTGACTTCACTTCTTTTACGTCACATTAAAAGCTGTCCACTTCCAAAACGGCATCCTAGATTCTCAGTTAGCCGCGTGGATGGGCAGTAAAAAGCTAATTAAAAGGGCAACTCACGCTCTGAAGGCACAGAAGAGCACCTCGACGTTATCCGCGCTGGTTACCACAAGGTACATATAGTGGCGGGCTTGTCGGTTACGCACGATGCAGGAACCCCTCGCATGTTTATAACTTTTAGGAGACAGGGACGCACATGAAGTGCGCACAGGCACATCTGCTGTGTGCATTTTATGTGCGCCCTTTTGTGCCCTCCGCCACCCCCCGAAAGAGAAAAAAAGGCTTGCGCAACTGTTGTTCCTGTTTACCAAGGCATGTACGTGTAAATTACGCTTCAACATCTGGGCTATGAGATGCCAATTTCTTACATGAACAAAATTATATGTTGCAGTGTTAATGTCCCGACTTTTTTTTGCAGTATCTGTTATTTGGACATGAGAATCGCTGATGCGATTCCTATTTTTCTCTTTCTGTTCTTGCCATTCTGTTAAAACTACAATTCTAGCTCATGGACACCCTAATATGGTCAACATTGCCTAAAACGAGCACTGTACGTCTTGCAAATTAAATGTGTCAGCTCCGAATCCACTTCGCGCGAGCACGTAGGGTAGGAGTACATTCACTTGTCAAGCTGGGTCTGTCCTAGGATGTTCTTTGACTTTCTTTGTTTCATTTTAGCGGTTAAACACAGAATGGCGGAAACTATATATGCAAAAACGTTCCAAATGCCGGATGAGTTCATGTTCTGAAAGATTTGCTTCGACTTAACTCAGCAAGATATAACAACTTTACTCAAAAGGACTGAAAGTTGAGCGAGTTGGTAACAGTCCATAATCAAAAGAAGAGGCGTGCAGGACACGGACACAAGTAGAGCAGAGAACACCACGAACACCACGAACGGCGTTCGTGGTGTTCTCTGCTCTCCTTGTGTCCGTGTCCTGCACGCCTCTTCTTTTGATTATGAACAACTTTACATAGACATCTCGCCACCTATGCGGTTGGCACCCTCAGTATACACTGACACACATGAACGGAGGCCCGCCCAGTCTATTGTTAGTCACGTATGTCCTTGTAAATGTCCGGTAGAGGGCCGCGGTTGTTGTTGCACGCCGATTGGTCTCGACGGATGAACCACGACTTCAGGAATTTTCCCCCACCTTTGTCTGTGCTCAACGAGCTCCGTCTTGGAACGTTTTATGTGCTAATAAACAAACTGATATGTGGCATGGGTCCATGACAACAAACAACAAATACATCAAGACGTCACGTATCCGCGCCGGAAACCTGTCTGCGCTCAAAGCTTCGTCCAAATGACTCTCATGACATTAGCAGGGCGCGAAAACAAGCTGAAGATTTGGAAAGAGGCAAATGCTCCGAAGTCCATCACCAAAAACTTGCCCGATTGCTACATCGTCGTCAGCCGGAACGTGAGACTTTCAAAGCGCTGCACAACTTTTCCTCGAGAGATCTGTCGTACAACACATCAGTCTGCTGTCGAAAGGCTTGAACTTCGCGATAGCCGCACGGAGAGTGCCGATACGGGACATCATCGCGGAGATTGAGGAGAAGTTGCGACACATTCAGGACACAACGGGGGTGAACCTGGCTCGTAGCCGAATCGTAAGTGTCCTGGCTAATGCCAAAAGCCCTAGTACGAACCTTACCGCTGGAGAACGCGCTGCGCTCAAGGACCTCAAGTCAGATAACTCCATCATCATCCTTTCTGCTGACAAGGGCAAAGGCATGGTGGTGCTAGACCGAAGGGAGTATGAGGAGAAAATGTACAACATACTGAACGATCCTCTGCACTTTGTGAAGCTGAACCGTGATCCGACAGCCAAGTCGGAACGACAACTGGTTGAACAATTACGGACACTGCGGAACAAAGGAAGCATAGACGAAAGGTTGAACCGCCGACTATTTTCTTCTGATGGAGCCACTCCAACGATCTATGGGCTGCCCAAAGTGCACAAAGACGGTTGTCCTCTTCGTCCTACCGTGTCGTTCATTGGCTCACCAGCTTACAATTTGTCGAAGTTTTTGGTTGGATTGCTGAGACCGTTAACCGAGGACAGTACCAGGGCAGTCAAGAACTCTCGCCCATTTGCAACTGATGCGCGCGCGCAGCACCTTGATGTTGGCGATGTGATGGTCTCTTTTGACGTTGTTTCTTTGTTTACAAATTTCCCTGTCGCCCTGGCCATTGAGGTTGCAGAAACCAGTTTGAAAGAAGATGAGGTCTTAGAAAGCCGTACGTACATGTCGGTGGAGGAGACGATAATCTTGTTGCGGTTCTGCTTGAAGCAAACCTATTTCAGCTTCGGCAACGCGATCTACCACCAAATTGAAGGTTGCCTTGTGGGAAGTCCTGTTTCGGTTGTCGTGGCTAACTTTTGTTATGGAGCACGTCGAGACACGTGTGCTTGACCGAATACCCCTTAACGTGCAGATGTACTGCGGGTATGTGGATGACACCTTTGTTATCCTGAAAAAGACAAATCTCGAGGCCTTCCACCAGGCCCTAAACAGCGTGCACCCTGCTATTCAGTTCACATGTGAAACAGAAAAGGACAATCTCTTGCCTTTTTTGGATGTACTGGTACGTAGGTCTGAAAATGGTAGAGTGGAAACGGCAGTGTACCAGAAGCAATGTGACACCGGAAATTTTTTGTCCATTGAATCTCATCACCCGACCGAACCAAACGTTCTGTCACGAGGACTTTCTTGACACGCTGTGATGCCGTATGCTCGAATCAGCAGCTGCGGCTACATGAAATGGAAAACGTGGTTGGTGAACTGGAACGACGGCACTATCCCAGGAAGTTCGTTATTGACACTCAGAAGCGTATGCGGAAAGGAAGGAGAAATGCGCCGCGCGAGAAGCCGACGTCCATTGTGTCCATTCCGTACGTTCAAGGCATATCTGACTCTGTTCGGAGAAACTTGCTTCCGCTGGGTATCGCAACCGTTTTTAGGCCCCATTACACCTTGGGACACGTGCTCGCTAAACCGAAAGACCACACACCTGCGGACGATCAAAGCGGGGTCGTATACAAAGTACATTGCGGTGGATGCGACACGGCGTACATCAGAGAAACAGGCAGGAAAAGGTCAACAAGGCTCAAAGTACACAAAAGAGACATCCCTAAAGCGACCCATGCCACACATTCCAAGACGGAGCTCGTTGAGCACAGCTGGAAAACAGGACATGGCTTTGATTTCAACAATGCGAAGACCCTGGCTCGGGAACAAAGGTGGAGGAAAAGAAAATTCCTGGAGTCGTAGTTCATCCGTCGAGACCAATCGGCGTGCAACAAGAACCGCGGCCCTCTACCGGACATTTACAACGACATACTGACTAAGAGTAGACTGGGCGGCCTCCGTTCATGTGTGTATTCCACCCGCATAGGTGGCGAGACGTCTATGTAAAGTTGTTATATTTTGTTAAGTAGGAGGAAATCTTTTAGAACGGAAACTATATTACAGACGGCGTGTGTATACACGTTCAGTGCGTGTTAAACGTTCCATCGTTATGCAAGGATATTCGGCGGGCAGTGATTTAATGCTAAGTTGTTTCTGTGAGAGTGTTTCAGACGACATTCCGCTGCGGTGGTGTTATACTTCACGGTCATCGTAGTTTAGCGCAAATGTAACACACACAGTAAAGAAGGACCACAAACAACAAAGGCGCTACTAACAACGGCGGCGAGTGGTCCTTCTTTACTCTGTGTGTTGCCTTTGCGCTAAACTACGATGAACGTGAAGTCTGAACACTAACTAGCCCAACTTTTAACTATTTAGATGTGGTGTTATATGCTGCAAAAACGCGGGTTCTATCCTGGCTGCGGCGGTCGCATTTTCGATGCAGGCAAAAGTGCCAGAGGCCCGTGTACTGTGACTTGTTAGTGCACGTTAACAAACCTGAGGTAGTCAAAATTTCTGGAGCCCTCTGTTAATTACGGCGTTCCTCTTCCTTCTATCTCTATCATTCCCCTACCCCATAGAGTTTCTCACAATTACACCGTATCCCCACGGACGCTGAGTCATGATACCGACATGGGCTGCAGAAAATAGCACTCGTTTTCTTAATTGAACCACGATAACCAGACGGGACCGTTCCAAACGCCACGAGGAACGCTGAATTCGTAGCAGAAAGCGCAGTGCTACGGAGCAGAAACCGCGGGTGCTGCGGAAACCGGACGGGCCATGAACGATGGATGGCTGGATGGATGCTATGAGCGTCCCCTTTGTAACGGGGCGGTGACTTGTGCGCCACCAGGCTCGTACCTTAGGGAACCTTAGGGACTTGCACCGCCGCTATGCGGTGGCTGTGGGAGGGCATCAGCGCGGTGGCCACGCGAGCGCGCGCGCTCCGCACTGTACCTGTTCTATCCACTCGCCGCGCGCGCCCCCTCGACCCTCGGCGGATCGCGATGGTGGCGCTGCGCGTCGAGTCTCGCGCGACGCGGGGAAGAAACGGGAGACACTCTCGCTCTCTGGCAACCGAATCAGGGGGATGAAACTTCGTGGTTTTAGGGGCGAAGCTCCTTAAAGCGGCACCCGTTTGTCCCTCGTCGTAGTCGTAGTAGTGCGTAACCAGTCTTACGCTTTGACCTCCAAGGTGGTGCCGGTGGGAGATTTCTCCTGTGCGTTGTTGAACAATAAAAAATTCGTAGCGTGCGCGTTAACTAAAAGCCGAATTCTTCTGTCTCTTATTCCCCATTAGCAGCCATTTCGTGCGTCCCCGATGTATGTAGTAGTAGTAGTAGTAGTAGTAGTAGTAGTAGTTAGTAGTAGGTAGCCACCGGCGCGTGCCTGCTGGAGCGCACGCACGCGCCGAGGGCGAGCGCGTGGCACCTGGCGCTCGCCCTCGCCGCGAGCGCGGGGAGCCACGCGCTCCCCGGCAAACTCGACACTGCCCCGGCAAACGCGAGAGACAACGTTGGCGCAGGCAGCGTCTCCTAGCGAGTTTCTTGATTGAGAAATACCGACTGCTCGCGTTGGAGAAGCGTTCACCGGCAAAACCCATATATATATATATATATATCAAGTAGCGTTTCTGCGGATCCAGTACTTTGTATGCGTTGAGAAGCGACGGACGAACGTGCGAAAATGTTTATTTGTTCCAACGTTTCGGCAGGAGGGCCTGCCTTTGTCCCTGACAAAGGCAGGCCCTCCTGCCGAAACGTTGGAACAAATAAACATTTTCGCACGTTCGTCCGTCGCTTCTCAACGCATATATATATATATACACTGGATCTTGACTTGCAATGAAGTGCCGGTGGGAGATTGCACTTGTGCATTGTGCGTAGTTGAACCGTGAGGATTCGTAGCATGCGCGTTAACTAAATTAATCCGGAACTCGGCACGATCTACGATGCACATCCCGAGCTTCGCCCACTCATCATCATTCACTCCGTGGATATGCTGTAATTTTTTTTTTCTGTCCCATGACCGCAGCGATCCTAATGTTTGGGGGCTGTACTATCTACGAGCATAAATGAATGTTGTCGTTCTATCTTATATTTATTACCAGGTAACTTATTAACTCCGGTGTTTTTAATATGCAAGTGAGCCTAAATATTGCTGTTCGAGATTGCGAAAATACGAGCGCCGCCCGGAGTGGAAAACGGGAATCGCACAGTCGTCCTATCTCTCACGGCGAAAGAGGGGCGTTTCCTGTCGTGCGCCCATTTATGCTACGGCCAACGGTGTCCCAAGGGCCGCTTTTACAACCGTAAAGCTTTTTTCAGCCAAACGCTTGCAAGCTTCAGCGGAATAGACGCATGAATAGATTCGCGCCGTCATCACAAAGAGTGCTGTGCTGAGTGGTGTGGAAATTTTTCTCGCCACACCGGCATAAAATTCTTTCGGAGCCCGGCGGACGAAAGGTACGATCTCCATGCTGCTCGTTTTGTTTTTCTACGCTTGCACGGCATATCAGGATGCGGATGCAGCAGTAGCTGTGTAATAAAACGTGCAAACAAACTCTGGTCTTTATTCTTGTCTAATTTATGTGTACACGCAAACGTGATAAAGTCCTACTTAGAATAAGTGGCGCAAAATTAGGTGGGTGGGCAAATCTTCATCAATGAAAAGCAACGATTGCCGTTTTTATCATGCGGAGGGTCGCGCAACAGGAAGAAGGTCGTGCGCTCGCCATATGAATACCTTCCACTCGCTCAATTTGGCTTGCTGGTGCATCCCAATTTAATTTGGCGATAAATCACCCCCCCCCCCCCCCCGCCACTCAGATCCTCAGTCCTCTTCAAGATGGCGCCCCCAGTGCGTGTCTGCAATGCGCCGCCATGTTTTAGTACCGCCCCCAAACACCAGGCGTTCTTCAGGCACTGCGAGCGAAAATCGCGTTCCGTGGATGGTATAGGAAGTTTCACTCCCCTGACCGAATGGTGAGCACCAGTGATGCCATCCCTAGGTATTTATCCCTAGATCTAGGGTACTCCCATGCTGCTTAGGGATTTAGCGTCTTTGTTGTGAAATCTAGGGATTTCTGTGAGGCGGCCTAACGAGAACCGTTTTAGAACAAGTAAAACCAAAATACCAATAATTTCGCTGTTTTTTATTTTTCACTTAACGAGACAAGGGTAGTAGCAGGGACAACGCGAGGATCTTCTGGAGCCTACAGGAACGAAAAACAAAACTCTCTCTTCGTGACTTTTATATCTCTTCGTGACATTTATATCTTCTGCGCCATGAGGCATGGAACAGCGAGGCTTTTGCGTTGCATGCACGGAAGAGCCGCACCTAATCACGCTCGCCGGGTTCGTAAATTTTGCTGTGCTACGTTGAAGATCTGCAAGCTGAAATTGCTCGTAGATTGCCACATGTGGACCTATTAACTGCGCCCGCTTTCGCGCACTTCGCTCAAACGTTGTTTTGTCGCTCCATGTCAGATGGCAGGTTCCGAATCAAGAGAATTTGAACACGGTGAACCAAGTAGAAAGAGCGAAAGTATGTGACCAAATACTTGGCCAAACGGGCCAAACGGGCCAACGGACCAACCATGTTGGTAAACAGTGGTAGCCACCGGCGATATAACCAGGGCTTGTGTCGACGTCGCGGCGCGGAGGCCCCGCCCACCGCTTGCCGCGGCCCTGCACGGTCATGCCACCGCCGCAGGCAAAGCCTGTGCGAAAGCTGCCTCCGAGCACGGGGCGTCGGAGCAGCGCCGACGGCGTGTTTACAACACTTTGCGAGGGATAGCCGCGTGAGATGAAGTTGCGTTAGCTCTGTAGAAAGCATTCAGTGAATGTAGAATGTGCCGACGCCCAGCTATGACAAGATGTGAGAAATTGATTGAAAGAATAAGCACCTTGCCACATGATGCGAATGATCGCGAGCTATCATGTCGGCATCGCTTCATGCGTATGCTTTAACTCGGTAACTAGCGCAAGGATGAACCACTTGAAACAGCGAGACTTGTTTAAATACGACTTGAAGATGCCTCAGCTAGAATACTGTTTCGGACTAAAGCCTCTAATCCCTACACGAAATCCTTGCGCAAAAACAAATGTAACGGAATAGGTACTCAAGCATGCGATATTGGTGACGCTGCAACCTATGTAAATACGGCTGTGATAACGCACACACGCAAAAAAAGCAATAACGTGCCAAGGACAAGGCTCTCAAATAACCGGCAGCAATGCGCATAACCGCGGCTTGCGGCTCTGCCCATACGCTCAGTTCCGATCGTGAAGGCGTGAAGTCCTGTAACGACGCGGCAAATTTCAAGCGTGCAGTTCGTTCGAGCAGTCTGACAATCGAAAAAAAAAATTTTAAGCGCATCACAGCTACTACAGCATTGCCAAAGACACTTCTCGTGTGTATGCTATCGCAGCCGCAAGCTATTTGCAAAAGCGTCGCTGTAATCGGCCTTTCGCGAACGGCTACGTGAATTTAAGCTCTTATATATTTGTTTCATTTGAGTGAATGAAATTTGTATGACGTATACGTATAGCTTCCCCACTTCAATAATACATAGCGACAGCGATTACTTCTACACATCGAGCTAAGCTAACGCCGTACGCGCTTTGCGGTAAGCGTCATCGCTCTGTGTCCGCACTTTGTTTATGCCAAGAAACTTGGTGTCGAGCATTACACTTGACAAACTCGTGGCAATGCTATTTCTCGCAAATGAAACAACCCGCACTAACGCTAAATAATTACACATATGCTTAGTCGTGACGAAAATGTTTGGCGCATATATAACCGATGCGCCAAACAGCCGGCATTACAGGTTCGATCGTCCCTTTTCTTAAGACACACATAAGCAGGAAACCAATAAAAACCTATCGCACATATCTTGTGCGTTGCTGAGCAACCAACCCACGGCGCAGGTCATCGGTGAACACATTTTTCTTCCTTTCACGGCGGTGAGATGCGCCCGCACCAGCGAAAACGCAGCGGCTGCTACGGTAGGCGCGCCGGCGGATGCCTACCATGCGAAACCAAAACTCCCGACGACAGCGCCACCGCATCTTCGTGACGTAGGCCCGGTGGAATAGGTCTATACAGGGCCCAGTATGGGAAGTTGATCCAAAGTTCAGAGTGGTTACCTAGCCGTAAAAAAAAATGTCCTGCATTTTTATTGCAGATTACGCAACACTGATTTCAAATGCAGCCAATCAGAACGTACATTTTGCAAGAGACCACGGACCTTTGTTGGCTCTGCGGAGGTGGCACTGTCGTAGACCCTTTATGGCGACTCTCCGGAGGTATACTATCGTAGACCCCACAGGAAGAATACATTAACTAGGCGCCGCAGGAAATGTAAAAAAAAGAGAGGGCAGTTGGTGTTTATAAGCTGATTTCTGCCTTCACCATGATTGACAACAAAACGGGCTAAAGGATCAAGAATTACGTTTAACGTCTTTAAATGTCAACTAGCGAAATTAACAACGTAAAAATTACAATCTAGGGATTTTACTTACAGTTATGGGATTTGCAGAGGCTCAATCCAGGGATAAAGTGGTGACTTTGGTTGGCATCACTGGTAAGCACGTTTTTCGTTCCTCGCCCGTCGGTTCCTTTCTTTGAGTTCGTTCGGACGGAGTCCGCCGCGGTGCCTGTGCGCCATCGGCGAACGCGCCTTACCCTTACGTTGTCCTTCCGGACGCTACGCCGTAACCTGTGCCCGTGTTCGTGCGTGGTCGTACTACGCCGAGCCGCACTAATCTAAGCGAACGCGAACGGAGTTTGCCCATACTCGGACGATCGGGCCCACTGGTCTGCGATCGCACGAGTGCACAGCATAGTCGCAAGGGATCACGTTTCCCTAGCCCGTGGTGACGTGCTAGCGGTGCCCCTTTGTCTGTATTTTCGCCCGTGGCGAAGCCTATGCTTCTCCCGCCTCCTCTTACTGCGGCCGGTGTATGTGGTGTCGCCGTAATGCAATAAAAGTGTTGCGGTTCGTCTGAGAGCACATACTGTGCCATGCTGCGCTCGAAGCCTTTGCCGTCGGACGGCACGTGTGCAACGGAGTGCGAGATAAGCGACGGCCTACGCGGCTGTGTGGCTCGCGAACCCACGGTGGTGGCCGTATTCGCGTTACGTACGCACCACCCACAAACACGACTGCATGATGATCGTAAATGACAGGTTGTAACATTGGAATCATGACATACGTGTCATGAGCGCCATAGTTTACACGGCACTGTCTTGGTGCTCTTGCGGCCGTTTCATTAACTTCATATGTACCAAAATCGGTATAGCGAGACAGCAATGCAGATCCATTTTACGTTACTGATGCGTGCTTCACATTTCCTTGATTCGCACTGCACGTGGGATCTGCCTTTTTTTTTCTTTTTAAGTATACGCTACACTGATCATGCGCAAAGTAGTGTTTTCGCCCCGCTTGGAATTGAAATACGCTGAAGCTTTCTGAACATAGGGAAGCGGACTCCCGAATTAAAACAACTCTTCGTTGGCGCGCCCATATCTTCCATGCGCCTGGACCCCAACAATCGCCACATGGTGGTTTTCTCACTGTCTAATACCCCTGTCACACGGGACACATTAAGTGCACTTTGAGAGAGTGCACTTCACCGCTAGTGTCATTCGCACGCTGTCACACGGGAACGTTTAGTGACGCTCGCTTCAAATTACACTTGCAGGCGTGTGCGTTCGCCGAACTCACTTAGCGGCGACGGAGTGTGTATAGCCTCGGTAGCAGTGGCTTGCAAACAAATACTATAATGCATAACACGGCGTCCGTAGTATTTTCAAAACGTTGTTTTCGTTAGTAGAAATACTGCTATGCATTAAAACAAATCATATTTCAACAAAAAAACCTCGCTATTCTCACCCTCGGGCAGTTTGCGGCCACGTTCGCTAGGGGAATGCACATTTGCAAAGCACACTTCTCTTTCTCGCGTAGCAGCGCGTGAGCGCAAGTGCACTCTGTGGGCGTAATTGCACTAGCTCAAAGTTGCCTCGTGTGACAGGGGTATAAGTCTTTTCTCCCATCGCAACGGCTCTCACCCTTAGAGGGTGACAGCGGGCAGAGTTAGCCAATGGCACACTCTTGTATTTTCATTTTTAATGCTACTATTGCGTAAAACTAATAATCACGAGAATGGAATTTAGCTTCTCGTCATAGCAACCGGCAAGCCTAATCAAGATCAACGCATCACTTCTAGAAGAAAGCATCGGATACACATAGTTTTCTTCCATATGTGCAAATTTCTTGCTCCTGTCGGTTCATTTTCTCCTACAAGAATTCTACTTGCCTGAGCGTGTTGGTTGAACATAGCGAGGAGGGTTCCAACCAACCAATTCTAGGAGGACAGAAAGAAGGGAGGCCCACCGCTGGACTAGCGACACCGATAGAAACGCCGCGATGCGACTGCCCTTCCTTCCTATGGGCAGTCACGGTATGGGCGACGACAGCGAAGCTCTCCCCGGGAGCGACTTCAAGGAACCGAAGGAAGTAGTGCCTATATACAGTGCTCAGAGCGATGCTCTCCTGCTTCAACCGTCCATTTTTGTAAGCCCGTTAAACTAGCCGTAATTTGTCAGCCATCACGTAATACAACGTGACATTGCGTTATGTGATTTTGGCGGAGACATGTCGCGTGATGTTTGCTTACGTGATGTTGGGAAGAACGTGTCACAGGCAGGCACGTAGGGAAAGGAGGTCCCAGCGGGCCCCTCCCCCCCCACCCCCGCCTTCGAAATTCGTCTAGTCAGCCACGCACGGGTATATATAGAGGCACGATACAACTAGCGCCGTGCGCATTTAAACGAATGAAAAATAAACGCTAGTCAAGGAACTCAGCAAGAACAGCTACCGAAGAACCTTTATTCTGGAAGCACTTCAATTCCAGAAGCACGGCAAAGCTTGCTGAGAGGTTGAGCGTCCGGCTCCTGAATCAGCATCACCACAGAAACACCACACTCTCCCATACGTCCGAGGCGTTAGCGAAACCATCGCCTGTATTCTAAGAAAAGAAGGCATCCGAGTAACTCACAAGCCTACGAACACACGCTCCCTACATACTGCCAGAGACCGTCCACCGAGGGAGAGAGCCCAAGGCACTGTATACAAATGTATTTGCACTGACTGCGATGCGAGCTATGTCGGCGAAACGAAAAACCACAAAAAAAAAAAAAAGACTTCGACAGCACAGCAATGACCTGTAATTTTTCAAGAGATCGCAACCCGATAGCCGAAAATTCTCAAGACAGCGACCACCGTATCAATCTTCCGGACACAACGGTCATACCAACTTAAAACAATTATCGAAAGAGTCACTGCTTTGTGATTGGGGAAAAAGACAGAAAACTGTGAAACGCAGGACATTTTCATATACGTAAGACAAGCCTTTTGGAAACGAAATTACCAGAAAGAACAAAATGTTGCCACACGGCTTCGTAAGCAGAGAAAACGAGGTTATCTGGCCGTATTTCGTGCTACCTGTCATCTTCGCATCAGTTATGCTCAGAAAGATGGTTGGTTGGTTGTGTCGGGTTTTCTGGAGCAAAAGCGACCTTGGCTATATTGCGCCAAACGAAGATTCTCATCTACGGTCAGGGCGCTCGGTAGCTGGATTGCTTGAATGACAAGACATACCGCAAAAGATAGCGTTGACTCAAACGGTGGATTGCCTGCGGAAATGTCTTTCTTAACGAGAGGAGCAGATTCTTTGTTGCTTCAGAGCTAGGAATCGGTATATTGCTGGCGTCATTTATACATTCCCGTAGTGGCGGCAACTTATGGAGCATTCAGTTGCTTTGACTGATAGCTGCGCGGCGTGGGAACACGCATGCGTACGGGTTTGCTTTGCCGCAGACGCAGAGTTTTTCCACAACCTGACGGAGGAAGCTAACCCAAAGCTTGGAAGACAGGACTTTTGTATGGAAAGCGACGGCTTCGACGACCCATTAACCCATTCGACCCCGCTGGCGCCTCTGCCCCCCCCCCCCCCCCCCGAACCCCAATACCCTTTTTCCGCTGCCTGTGTCGTCGGGCAGGCGCCCGCATGGCGGAAGGAGTAAAGATAAAAAAACAGGGTAAACTGTGCTTGTACTTCTGCGGAAGGGTATTACAGGCGAGCCACGTTCATTCCATAGATATATGACCTGAAAGCTTCCCTCAAACAGCGCTTTGCAAACCATCGTAAAACACTGCAAAGTGTGCCATTTGTTTTGACAAAGCACACCTGGAAGGGCAAATCTGAATCTGTGCAGCCCGCCTTCGATTTTTACTTAAGAGATGTGCATATCCTTACACTAAAAGATGAATGGGAAATCTGGAAAACTAAATGGCGAGCTATGCAAGAGGAGGAACTTCCCCGCTCTGCGACGGACGCTTTACCTGAATGCGACAAAGCCCTCTACCCGAACGTTCACACACTCCTCAAGATGTGGTAATGAAGTTTACGGTCACTGACCAAGTCAAAAAAGTTGTTTTGACGTTTCGGAGCCTATACAGGTTCCTTGTTCACAATGCAGCAGACGTAGCGCCGTTGACAACGGCGTCGGGTGAACAACGGCGTCGGGTGTCGCGGGTGAAGGCGACGCGCCTTCACCCGCGACATTCAACGTTGGCACAGGCAGCGTCTCCTAGCGAGTTTCTTGATTGAGAAATACCGACTGCTCCGTTGGAGAAGCGTTCACCGGCAACCCATATATATGTATATATATAGGCACTGGATCTTGACTTGCAATGGAGTGCCGGTGGGAGATTTCCCTTGTGCATAGTTGAACCATGAGGATTCGTAGCGTGCGCGTTAACTAAATTAATCCAGAACTCGGCACGATCTACGATGAACCTCCCGAGCTTCGCCCACTCACGATCATTCACTCCGTGGATATGCAGTAATTTTTTTTGCAACAACTGAGCTTTCACGATGTCGCCCTTCCGCGAATGCTCACCTGTAGTCGTCACTGTGCCCCATCTTCTGATACCTCGGCAAGGGCAAAGGCGTGTTCGCCGTGCTGTTGGCTGCGCTCGTGTTGCGACTGCTCTGGTTCCCTTGCGCGACGAAGTAGCGGTATGGCGTGTCATAGTCCACCTCCAGGATTGTGGGGAACTTGCTTGGGTACAGTACGTCTACCGCAGCCACAGAGCCACCGAAAATGATTGCCATGATGCCTGAAAGAAAAGCTCTATCAGCCATAAAGAAAAACGAGAACCTGTTGAGGCAAGAGCAAACTTATTGAATGTATACTGCATTGCCCAGTGTTTGTGAACAACGGCTTGAACAGTGTGGAAATTTGTTCTGTTACGTGTATGTTTGTATCCCTCCAATGAGAAAGATTTTCAAGGCACTGTTCACTGTTATCCATGGGCAACGTCATTCTGAGCGCAGAGAGGTTATGACAGACTGTTCTCTCTGACATCTTGGGTTAGCGCCGCTGTTTATTTATTAGACTACCTTTTGTGTAAAATTTCGTGCTAGCACTGTTACGTCGGTGGCCAGTATTTGTAGACCTCCTGAGACTACCTGAAATATTTGGGAAGGAATTCGAAAGACAGCGCGCAACGTGTAACTAGAGTTTTCGTGTTTTGGTGTTCCGAACCTACATTGTAAAAATGGTTTTGAGCGCCTTATTATTGCACCTTAATTGCATACAGCCGTCCAAACAATTCACGCAAGAAGAGGCCAACGACCGTCTGTCATTCTCAGGCAGCCTGGGAAAGACGCAATGGTACCAAACTTTGCCTATTCAGAAAAAGCAAACACACACTTTCATGTACCTAAACTTGAGTTCCCTGCACCCATCCAGTCACAAGAAATCAGTCGTTTTTCACACGAAAGTGCTTTATGCCGGGGTCCACCAGAAATCAGTGACTGTACTTCCTGTAACGGAAGTGGATCTGTGAAAAAATGAACTTGCATTCACCCTGAAAAAGTTCCACGCAGGTGGACTCGAACCCACCTTCAGCCGGGATTTCACGAGAGGAGCTGGATGCTCTACCGATACACAACCGCTTTTTTTTCTTTATTACCAGACAGTAAAACAACGGTCACTTGACTACAAAACTAAGTACAAAAGTGAACAAAAAATTGAGCCTCACTTGACGCGATCACTTTTACGTCGTACACGAGATGAATTCGTCCCGCACACTTTCATTCAAAACTCCTTTAAAGCAGTTAGAGGTTCGATCTGGCTAAGCCACTCAGGCACACACTCTTGCTGCTTCAATTCCTCAATGTATCGTGCCATGCACCGTGGAAAATATATACGTGCTGGCTGGGCATCAGGATCGCAATGGTACCCAGCCATTCTGGAGCGCCATAAGCAGTGGAGGCCCGTAAGCATTATTAGGTCGTAGGGTAACCCATCATCACTTTTTATCGCCAAGTACCTTATACCGTGGGGATCAATTGGAAATTCCTTTATCAGTGTTCTTTGAAGGACATCCCAAAAATACACGCCTTCCCAGCACTGAATGAAAACGTGGTCTATATCTTCCGGCTTTTACAGATTAGACA
This sequence comes from Hyalomma asiaticum, assembly GCA_013339685.2. Classification (NCBI taxonomy): domain Eukaryota; kingdom Metazoa; phylum Arthropoda; class Arachnida; order Ixodida; family Ixodidae; genus Hyalomma; species Hyalomma asiaticum. The sequence goes on along the minus strand of CM023482.1, from coordinate 2,506,018 downwards.
GTCAGTGCCCCATGGTAAGAAAAGTCCTCGCTCTTCATTGAAAGTTTTAACCGATAACGTGCCCGTGTGGAGCTTGAAGACGAACGTTTTTGTTGCAGGTTGGACTGGCATCTTTTTGACACGCTTCAATACGTCAAGACCAGGGCCTCCACTGAAAATGGCCCTGTACATTGGAACAGGCAAGATAGTGTCACGTACATGATTATACAGCTTTTTGCGCCCAATACTCCACAAGTACTCATTCGAAAAACGATCGCTCAAAAAGCGCACACTATCAATAATCTCCTTAAAGAACCCACGTACTCAACCCGGCATGCTCTCTACTCCGACTACAAACTGAGGAAGTGCGTGTCGGAGCCTTAACTGGCACATCGTGAGTAAGAAGGGATCTTCCACATCTCGAAAAAATAAAAACCTGTTGACACTCTGCCTTATGAAAAGGTGCGCCAGGCCTATTCCACCGTCTTTCACAGGTCTGAAAAGATTAGTCCGGCTGCATCGTTCCCAGCTTAAGCCCCACGCGAAAACCGCAAATACTCTGTGTAACTTTTGCACATTTGCACGGGAGCAATGGAGGACTTGCATGACATACCATACCTTAGCAACCAAGAAAATATTACATATTGTGGCCCTAGCAAATATTGAATGGTGAGCTGCATTCCATCTTCCGGCTTTTTCCTTCGCCTCCTTAGTCTGCTGCATCCAGTACTCGTCATTCTGCTTATAAGGATCAAGCGGCACGCCTAGGTACTTAACGGGGGTAGTCACCCATTTGACATTAGCGAACAAGTCTGGTACAGACGGCCACTGGCCGTGCCAAACCCCAGGCACTTCCGCCAATTAACGAAGCTGTTTGTAACGTCCCCAAATTTAGTCACTATTTTCACAGTATTCTCGACGCTTGTCTTATCCTTGCAGCATACAGCCACATCGTCTGCATAAGCCAGCAGTTTCACCTCGGAAGACTGTACTTTAAAGCCTCTGACAGCTTCGCTTTCAATGATAGCCAGGCACAACGTTTCTATATATATATACCAAATAAAAGAGGGCTGAGTGGACAGCCCTGATGCACGGAACGCATGATCGTAATTGGAGCGCCCAATATCTGATTGATTACAAGCCTGGTAGAGCAATTCTTGTACGCCATGGCCACCCCGTCAGTGATCACGCGGCCGAAGTTGATATATTGGGGCACGGACAACAAAAGCTCATGTGAGACACAATCAAAAGCTTTTTCAAGGTCTAACTGCATTACCGCAACACCTTCTTGTAACGTATCGGAGCACTCCAAAAGGCACCTCATCTTATGAATATTGGTAAATATAGTTCTTCCACGAATACCGCAGGTCTGATGGGGTCCAACAACGTCTTGAATTACAGACAGATGAGGCCAGCTGGTCCGCCAGCTCATTGCCTTGTATCTCACGGTGGCCAGGCACCCAGCACAGCACGATTTCCTGCTTAGATCCATAAGCGGCACAAAATACCGAGTAAAGAGATATAATGATAGGGTTTCTGTGCTTTTTGAGTGTCTTTAGGGCTTTTACGACGCTCAAAGAGTCTGTATATATGATTGCTCTTGGTATACTTTGGGCTTTAATGTGCTTAACAGCCGTCATTATGGCATACGCTTCTGTTGTGAAAATGCTTGTCTCAGGATTCAGAGTGCCGGCATCCGAGAACGATGGACCGACGGCCGCGTAAGACACACCTGAATAAGACTTAGATGCGTCAGTGAAAAATGCAGGACAGGAATATTTGCACTGTAGTTCCATGAAGTGCATGCGGATATGCGACACAGGTGAGTGCTTCGTGACATCTAAAAAGGATAAATCACACTTGATAAGGTGCCATTGCCACGGTGGCAGCTCCTTAGCAGGAGTCATTAGATGGTATTCAAGGATTGGGATATCCATTTCCACAGCCAAGCTCCTCACGCGAAAAGAGTAGGGCTTTCTCAATGCAGGACTGTTCTGGAAGTTGAGCGCAGGAAAAATTGTGTATCGTTGAGTGTGTCGGGTGTTCGCTGTTGGCATTCACTTTCAGAAAGTATACACAAACGATAGGTATGACCTCTGTAAATGAAGTGACCATTGGTTTGCATAAATATAGAGGCTTTCTACGGGGCTTGTCTTGAACGCACCTGTAGAAAGCCGGAGGCCGAGATGATGTATCGGGTCCAGCAACTTTAACGCGCTTGGTGCCGCTGACCCATAAATAATGGTCCCATAATACAGACGTGTGCGTGCAAGGCTGCTGTACAAGTTAAGTAGACAACGAGTGTCGCTACGCCATGTAGTACGTGATAACACTTTCAGGACGCCCATAGCTTTTATACTCTTAGTCCTGACATACTTTATATGTGCCACAAAAGTAAGCTTGGCATCGAATATTATGCCTAGAAATTTGTGTTCTCCACTCACAGGCAGACGCTGTCCCTTGAGGAGGGTGAAGGAGGAGGTTCAGGGTGAAGTCCTCTCTTTCTAGAAAAGAGGACGCAGCTGCTCTTCTGAGGGTTTAGGCTGAACCCATTCCCATCTGCTCATTTGGATAGCTTGTTGAGACCAAGCTGAACTTGCCGCTGACATATGGCAAGATTGCACGATTTAAATCCTATCTGTATGTCATCCACGTACATAGAGTAAAACATGTTACGTGGGATGTATAAACGAAGAGAATTCATTTTTATAATAAATAAAGTGCAGCTAAGTACCCCACCCTGTGGCACTCCGGTTTCCTGCACAAACGGTCGCGATAAAACATTGCCCACGCGAACACGAAAAGTACGATCGGGCAGATAGCTTCCTATGACATTCAACATGTGACCACGTATACCAAAATGTGAGAGGTCTCTCAGAATTCCAAACCTCCATGTTGTGTCATATGCTTTTTCCATATCAAGAAAAACAGACAGAAAAAACTGTCTGTGGACAAATGCTTCTCGAATGTGCGCCTCAATACGAATTAGTTGGTCAGTGGTGGATCGGCCGTCGTGAAACCCGCACTGGTATGGGTCAAGAAGTGCCTTTGATTCCAGGAAATGCATTAAGCGGCGATTTATCATTTTCTCAAACACTTTGCAAAGGCAGCTTGTCAGTGCTATGGGCCAAAAACTCGCTGCAGATGACGGATCTTCACCCTGCTTCAGGATGGGAATTACTATTGCCTCTTTCCAGGCAGAGGGGATCTCGCCAGAAATCCATATGGAGTTGTATAGCGAGAGGAGTGTTTTCTTTGTTTCTTATGGGAGCTTCTTCAACATTTCATATAGTACACAGTCAGGACCAGGGGCAGATTTGTTACAAGAGCTAAGGGCTGCATACAGCTCCGCTAAGCAAAAAGGTTGATTGTATGGCTCATCTCCGGAGCTTTTGCGATCCAACTTTTGCCTTTCTACAGTTGCTTTATAAGTTTTAAATGTTGAGGAATAATGCGAGGAACTGGAAACATGTTCGAAGTGTGCTCCCAAAAAGTTGGCTTGGTCCTTCAAAGTGTCACCCTGTGTGTCCACCAAAGGAAGCAAATGTGTTTGTCGACCTCTCACTTTATCAACCCTGTTCCAGACTTTAGTCTCGTCTGTATATGTATTGATACTAGACAGAAATTTCTGCCAGCTTTCCCTCCTGGCCTGACGGCGTGTTCTCCTACCTTGTGACTTTGTTTTCTTAAAATTGACGAGGTTTTCTGCAGTGGGAGAGTTGCGAAGTTGCCTCCACGCCTTGTTTTGCTGCCTACGCGCGTTCCTGCATTGTTCATTCCACCACGGAACACGGCGTTTGCTGGATAGTCCGTTTGTTTGGGGAATACACTTGGAAGCTGCATGAATTATAAAATTAGTAAAATATGCGACAGCACCATCAGTTCCAAGTGAAGCGATGTCAGTCCACAGAAGAGTACTTGTAAGTGTTTGGAATTCGTCCCAGTCTGCCGCATCAACCTTCCACCGGGGAGCATGTGGCGGAGGATTGTGTTGTTCTGGCGTTTTCAGCAATATAGGGAAATGGTCGCTCCCGTAAGGGTTCTTTATCACTTCCCATTCAAGTTCAAGTAATAAGGATGGAGAAGCTATGCTGAGGTCTATAGCGGAAAAGGTTTTGTTTGTGGTACAGTAATATGTAGATTCCTTCTTGTTAAGCAGACACGCACCAGATGAAAAAAGAAAATGTTCAATTAGACGCCCTCTGGCATCAACGCGACAGTCGCCCCATAGACCGCTGTGTGCATTGAGGTCTCCAAGAACCAGGTAGGGCTCGGGGAGCTCATCAATGAGGGATTGAAATTCTCGTTTCTGCAGCTGGTAGTTCGGCGATATATAAAGAGAGCAAATTCGTTACCAGCTTATCAGAAATGACAGCTCGAACAGCCACAGCCTCAAGTGTGGTTTGCAGTGGAAACTCCTGGCAGGCTACACTTCTATGAAGTATTATAGCCACCTCCAGATGACGTGGCAGCATCCACGCGATCTTTTCGAAAATGAATATACCGTCTGGTGAAGCCATTGTTTCTAGAGTTGAGATGCGTTTCCTGGACACGCAGCACTTTTGGATTAAATTTGTAAACAAGTTCCTGAATGTCGTCTAGGTTGTGGAGTAATCCCCTAACGTTCCACTGTATTATAATGTTCATGTTGGAAGGAAAGGTGCTGTGTGTCTTAAACGACTAGTTGGACAGATCTTACGTGGCCTTTTCAGGCCCCGTAATTGGAGTTTTCTCTTCTTTCGGGTGCTCGAGCGAGCCTCGTCGCACCCTGGGCGCACTGTGCGACATCTCGCCTGTGGTAGTGTCCATTGCCTCATCCACGGCTCTGGACACTCGCTCCAACGAGCGGTGTGTACGTGCAGGCTTTGTCCTTGAGGACAAAGCCTTTGCCCCCACCAGTAAGGAGGTTGGTTGGACCTCCTTTGCCTCTGCATTGATCTGGCTGCTGCCAGATCAGGCAGAGGCCACTGGTGTGGCTGAGTCAAGGGAGGGTAGGGCAGCCTTGGCTGCTCCCACCGTAGGGGCGATTGCCCTAGGCGATGGCTCGCTTGGTGCCGGCCGTGCTAGTGGCGGAGGCCGATGCGACGGTGCCCCCTGACGCGCCGCATGAGCGTATGACGTGTTATGAAAAGGCGAGCATCTTTTGCGGGCTTCCCTGAATGAGATGTTCTCGCGCACCTTTATAGTTATTATTTCTTTTTCTCTCTTCCAGCCTGGACAGGAGCGTGAATATGCCGGATGGTCGCCGTCACAATTTACACAGTGGGGCGCTGCCTCACAGCTGTCTGAGGCATGGCCTTGTACGCCGCATTTGGCACAGGCAAGTCGACCACGGCAACTCTGCGAACCGTAGCCGAACCTTTGGCACTGGTAGCATCGTCTCGGATTTGGAATGTACGGTCGCACGTTGAGTTTGATGTAGCCTGTTAGGATCGTCTGAGGCAGAATGCTAGATGAAAATGTCAGAATTAGATGTTGCGTTGGTATTTCTCGATTATCCCGCCTGATTCTTATACGTTGAACACTGGTGACGTTTTGGTCTCTCCAACCTTCCAGAAGCTCAGTTTCAGTCAATTCCAGGAGGTCAATGTCAGATACTACTCCGCGTGAGGAATTCATTGTTCTATGTGGCGTAACAGTTACTGGGTGCTGTCCAATTGATTGAAGACTGGTGAGCTTTTGATATTGCTGTTGATCTTTGACTTCCAGAAGAAGGTCACCACTGGCCATTCTAGTGATTTTGTACCCGGGTCCAAGGCTTTCAGTGAGAGATTTTGCGACAATAAATGGTGAAATTGCTAGAGCCGATTCTTCGGTTTTTCTCGCTGTGGATGACATGGAATCGTGGGAAAGTTTCTGTGGGTTTTGTGAACATGTTCAAAAATTCATCGGTGCGCCCCCTCTTCTGAGGGTGGCGATCAAGACGGGGAAAGGCACGGGTTCCCATGTAAATGTGTTTACTGTTCGGCAGCAATGGCGGCCACCCACCACGGAGCCCAACTTGGGGATGCTGCAGCACTTAAGGTAAAGGGCAGCAGGCGCCAGCCGTACATTGCCACTATAACCGAATGTACTATGCCCAAGGGAGGGCAGATACACAAGGTTAACCCTAGCCGCCGAGAAAAACAGAAGTAACCAGAAGAGAGTAGAGGACAGGAAAGATTTAAAGTAGGAGAAAAGACGAAGATGTGGAGAAAGAGACAGGAAAAGGCGACTGCCGCTTTCCCCCGGGCGGGTCAATCCGGGGGTGCCGTCTACGCGAAGCCGGGGCCAAAGGGGTGTGTTGCCTCTTACGGGGGGGCCTTAAAGGTCCAATCACCCGGCGTCGGCTCAACCTCCAGGATCCCCTTTTCCCCGGACACGGCTAAGCCACGCACGGCGACACGTGGGAGGGGGTCGCAACCCCCCCGTTGGCTCGGGTCCGTGGTGTGGCCACACACCAAACGTCTGCTTGCGCAGACGCCCCTGCGGGGCCCGCTGGATACCTACCGCGACAGTGAGACGTACTGGAAAAAGCAGATTGAAGACACACGGGAGAAAGCGGGGAAGTGGAAAAGGGCACACTTATCCATTTTTGCCAGAGCCACTATTTGCAACCTTTTTTTTTTATATGTAAGCTTTGGTATGTTATGCAAGTGTTGCACTGTTCAAGGAAAAATGTGCAGAAGCTTCACAGAATTTTCGCCGTCTTTGTATGGGCTTCTGAATGGGAACGCTGTAGCCGTACGAACTTGTTCCGACGTGTTAAAGAAGGGGGGCTTGGTCTCAGTCACCTCTTGCGGCAAATGGTTAACAGGTTCCTTTTTCTGCGAGATGTCTCAGACCCATTCTTGCGTACAGTGTGTCAATTGAGGCTTGGCAGACGGCTACCCGACTACATTGTGTCAACCGCAGAGTGTGGTGGATGGTTGAGTGGTTACTATAAAGAAATTGTATTCAGTGTTAGATTTCTGATGGCACGATTTTCAAGAGACTACTTCAGCACTGTGAAAAGAAAGAAACTGTATTTTGCGCTGTGTGATGTTGTTTTTCCTGTGCCTTGTACAGTGGAGGTCCTAGCACAGATGTCCTAAAGAGAGTTAAGAAAATGCACGTTCAGCCGGGAACTGCACCGCCGCTGCGTCTGCTAGTCCTTACGCAAATTTTAGTCATATGCTAGTCGAAGTCAAGGTCATGAAAATATCATATGGGAAGCAAATGTAGTGCGAAGCGGAGGTGACCAATGCTCATTAAGGGCGACAGATTGGATTCCAAGGAAAGGAAAGCGTGGCGGCAGGCGGCAGGACGCTAGCTGGTCGGATTAGATTAAAATGTTTGTGACGACAACATGGCTGCAGTTACGACATGACCATGTCAATTGGAGAAGAATATGAAATATTTTTGCCCTGCAGTTGGCGAAAATAGGTCCCTGATGAAAGATTTTTTTTCATAAGAATGTTACATGCATTAATACACAGTCTATAGATTCCTTTTAGAGGACATATAGAAATGCACTCTATAGACAGGTAGCATTAAGAGTTCTAAAGGTACTCTATAAAGGTTACTTTATAGAATTTAGTAGATACATCCCTTACAGAGTGCGTATAGTGAACCAGTCTATAGCAAGAAAACGTTAAATGTTTTAAAGACCCTCTATAAAAGTTACTTTATAGCATTCAGTACATACGAGGTCAATACGCTTTCTATTGTGAGTGAAATGACAGCGTTTCTATAGACAGGTATTATTAGACTTTCAATAGTCGTCCTATGCAAAACATTCTATAGATGACAAGTTCCTATTGAGTTCCTTTAGACTATATAGGAACTCATTAGGAGTTTTAAAGAAACTCTAAATCCATTTTCGTAAGGGCAGTGCCTCCCGCTCTCGATGCGGAAGGCGTCAGTGCCCACCGAAGCCTCAAGAAAGACCTGACCCACTCGTGTGAGACACAGTAGCGATAGCGGTTCCGATTGCCCCGCCACAGTGGTCAAGTGGCCATGGCACGCGGCTGCTGCTCCGAAAGTCGCGGGATCGAATGCTGGCCGGTGGCTGTTGCATCTCGATGGAGGCGAAATGTTCAGGCCCGTACGTGTGCCGTGCGATGTCAATGCACGTTAAAGACCCCCACGCAGTCAAAATTCCCGGAGCCCACCACTATGGCGTCTCACATAGCGTAGTTTTGCAACATAAGGCTCCATAAAACGATCGATCGAATTGTTCCGATTCCGCGTACGTTTTGCGCGCGCGGTAATTTTATCTGTGCCATAGCCTTCTTCACTACGGTAGCCACGCATAGAGCTGTGGGACACTGTGATCACACATGTAGTATCGCGGCATTGTGTTGCATGAGTCTATTCATGCGCCGTACGTCAAATGTATCAAGAATACGCAATATAGTTGCGCGTGGAAGGTGACGCCTGGTTCCTCTCACCGTGCGCGAGCGACACCCGGGCACGCTGCGTGCCCAGTAAGGCATGTTGGTGGGCTAGTTGGTTCATTTGAGCAAGCAACTTTTAACTGCGCTGAGAAGGACACCGCAGAGACATAGAAACAAACACGGAAACACTGAGCGCAGACACACACTATGCTCAATGTATGCATATGTGTTTTTACGTCCCTGTGGTGTGTTTTTGCGCAATTAAAACTTGTTTGCTCACATGCACAGTCTTTGTTTATGTTCGCCACAGTCAGTCAGAGAATATTTTGACAGAAGCAGTAGCTCATAGGAGGAGCAGGACACAGCTGTCACCACAGAAGATTCACTTTTCCAGCTCGTCTCTCAGCTGGCGGCTGCGTGACACAACGCTAAACCGTATGGTCTGTTTTCATTGCACTTTGGGGCGCCAGCAGGGCAGGCGCGAGCGAGATGAAGCGCGCTCATGGGGTGAGGGGGAACACGTCTGACCTAGGCTCAAGAAGTGACGCCACAGCCTCTCCTAAATATTTCCTCGCTCCACAGTCACACCTGTATACTCTACTGCGTCACTTCCGTGAAGGAAATGACGTAAGTGGAGCGGTGGTCGACCGCGGCATTGGGCACTTTCTCGTCACATAAATTTAATGCTGCATACCACGAAGCATACTGTATAGTAAACGGTGTAATGTGACGCATTTTCACTCGAAATTACGTAAACACTGCTGAAGGACTGACGCAAAGCACCCACCAACAACGAGAATGAGCCAGAAGTTCCATCCGAGCGAAAGGCGCAGGAAGTGGCCCTGTTGGAGAGGGATGACGAGCGGCATGTCGGGCAGCAGGCTCCCGTAGACGATGGCGGACAGCACCATGAGCGCACCGGTGAGCTGCGTGCAGTAGGCGCCGTAGCGAGGCACTGCGCACAGGAGGACGTCGGCGAGCAGCCACGCGGCGAATGCGGCCCACAAGAACAGCTGGGTCCAGTCGCCCGCGCGACGGTACATGCGCCCCCACTGGAAGCCGCCTGCTTCCTGTGTCCAGTAGGAGGGCTGCGCCAGCATTGAACAGATATATTAACGTCCATAGGGACAGACATGCTCGCTTCTCAATACAGACGACACACGGCAGGTCACGGTCGAAAGGTTCGCGCTAGGTGTACGCACTCAGCCATCGCAGCGTGTAACAAGCAAATGTAACGCGGCAAGCGTGCGCTAAGTTCGAAAGCACAACGATTCTTCCGCAATCTCAGAAATAGGAAGGCCTTTGCATCCCACTGAGCTGTTCAGTTTTTTCTACATAGGCTTTCTGGTAAAAAAAAAAAAAGACTGTCGTTAGCATCACAGCCCGCGCGCACTAAAAGGACTCGCTTGTGGTACTATCGGGCACGTAGCCAGGATTTCTCTTTGGGGGGGGGGGGGGGGGGGAGGCCTAATTGTTCGCAAAAAAAACCTTCCATCGCAATCGACGATGGAAAGTACGTTTTTGACACTGCAGTAAAGCTAGCGCGTTTGCATCACAAAGAATACTTTCCTACCAAGTAATCTCGACGAAGAAGGGCCATACAGAGTCAGTGTTGGAAATAGGAGTGACAAAAAGAAAGAAAAAAAAAGGAATGCAAGGAATCAGGCGCCTACTTACGCATGTGCTGCAAATAAAAGAGCAATTGTCGGACGCTTTCTGTACCCAACTTCTCTCACTCTGTCTCAACAACATGCGTGCGAGACGAACGCGAACAGCAGTTCTTCAACGAAAAAAAATTCACAGCATATCCACGGCGTGAATGATGAGTGGGCGAAGCTCCGGAAGTTCATCGTAGATCGTCCCGAGTTAATTTAGTTAACGCGCACGCTACGAATCCTTATGGTTCAATTACGCACAAGTGAAATCTCCCACCGGCACTTTATTGCGTAGATACGTATATATATATATATATATATATATATATATATATATATATATATATATATATATATATATATATATGGGTGGCCGGTGAACGGTTCTCCAGCACGAGCAGTCGGTATTTTTCAGTCATGAAACTCGCTAGAAGACGCCGCCTGCGTCAAGCTTGTCTCTCGCGGGTGAGGGCGCGTTCTTCTTCTTTGCGAGCTGGTAGCGCGTTCATCGAAGAGCGTTTGATTGATTGTGGTTTGGTTAGGAAAGGACGCTAATTTCTGCAGCCCGTGTAGGGAGCACGGCTAAGGGTCCGTGGGGGTGGGGGAAAGGGAGTGAAAGAGATAGAGAGGAGAGAAAGGCCGTAGTGGAGGGCTCCGGAAATTTAGACCACCTGGGGTTCTTTAACGTGCACTGACAACGCACAGTACACGGGCCTCTGGCATTTCCGCCTCCATCGAAAATGCGACCGCCGCGGCCGGGATCGAACCCGCGTTTTTTGGGTGGCAGCCGAGTACCGTAACCACTACACCACCGCGGCGGACAAAGAGCGTTTCCATAGTCAACGCGCACCTTTCGCTCTCTCTGTCTCTCTCTCTCTCACAAGACAGCAGATGGAAGAGTGAGAGAGCTCGCGCGCCGGGAGGCACGCGCCGAGGGCGCGCCTCCCACACACGCCCTCCTAGTAGCGCGTTCCTAGTAGGTAACGCGCTACTACAACGGACGGACAGACCCAAACCTTAAGGAGCTTCGCCCCTAAAACAGACATATTCAGGAAAAACAATCTTATTGAACCACAGAGAACCAAACCACGGATGTTTTCATGACACAAAAGATGCAGAACGCTAACGTTTGTTTTAGCACGCAATTTTGAAAAATGACATTGCAAATGGTTTTACAATATCGTAAAAATCAGTGCAAAAGTAGGAGAACAAGGAAATAAAACAACCATTCGGATTCGCCGAGAAGAGTGACTCCCGCTGCAATTTTGATGTGTTGCTGTTTCTCCATAAGCACAGCGATAACTTCTTTGACACTGACTTGCATCCGGTGAATGGACATGAGAGCCAGGCCATTAAGCTGCTCTTCAGCTGTCCGGTTCCTCAAATATATTTTTACTCTTTTCAGTATCAAGAAGCTGCGTTCTGTAGCAGCTGTAGTCACTGCGGGAGGTGCCAATATCTCGAGGAGTGAAAGGGAAAATTAGCATCCACCCGTTTTGTAGCACAAGGAAATCCATACGGATTTCTCATCGCTTCCTAGTTGCCGAAAAATTCGTCCGGGTGGTGTGTTCGGGAAGAGGGCCCTGTCGCATTCACGTAAAGCGTCCCTCACAAAGCGGGGAAGTTCCTGCATTTACCGCCGTATTCAGACTTAGGCTTGTGACTTAAGTAGCCTTGAAGTGACCCTTAACGCGTTTCAAGAAGAAACCTTACAGTTTCATCAGAACTTTTCTTGTACTTGTCGCCGCTATAGGTACAGCTTCCTTAAGGTAGCCCGCGACCTACCTTGACGCTCACTTGTAAGCAAAGAGGCGTGGACGACAACATTGTGGAGTTGGTTTAAAATGTGGACAGGCTTGGATCATCGAGCTGCGGGCAGTATATGCGCAAGTGCGAGTGTCGTGGCATGTCATCAGAGATCGCCTAAATCCCATGGAGATTTGCGACTTGTGCCGCTTCCGCTCCACAACAAGCGCCGTGCTCAAGCCGGACACCGACGGTCGCGGATCCGACAAGGCTACGACCGCTTCAGCGAAATTCTCGGTTTTGTAAACGGTGCGCAAACAGTCATTTATGCACTTGCTTTGTTGGGCGCGTTGGTTCAATAAGGGATACATCAGAGTGAGTTGTCGTTGCTTGAGCGCTGTGTGTCATCGGCCACTTGATGTGTGCGCAGGCGCGCCTGTGGTGTACTGAGCTATATATTCCCATGTTGTTCTGTATAAAACCAGTTGGTAGTGAGCGCTCGTGTTGTCGTCTTCTTCTCCTGTGTTTCGTCGTTTTTTGCGCTCTAATGTATCCCTCATTTATGGACAACGAAACAAACAGTTCTGTTCGGCTGTTGCAGCAGAGCACCGAAGGAAAGTTTAAGCGATCGCATGTGCCCTATTTCACCGAAACAGCTGAACATGGCACGTCGGCGGAGCTAGCATACATCAGGGATCACTGTCCACAAAATGTAGCTTTACTGAAAAGGCAATCAAGCGAGAGCAGCGGGAACAGAGCCCAGCGAGACAGAAGAAAAGTACACGCACCAAGCACGAAGGCGGTGCCAGAATGAGCCAGAATAATCCATGCGGTAAATGGAAAACCACACACGTTTAATTATAAAACAATAAATTACAGTACCTAGAGAGGGATATCCGCAACAGACTTCGTTCACGCACTTCGCACAGTTCGTTCGTTTATCACACACTCCCCTTTTGTCTACTTCGTCGTCCCAAACACATGGCTATATCGCGGTTGCCGGCGTAGGACCACACTGCAGTGCCGACGCACACGCATACAGGACTACAGCGTACACACCTCGGTGTTCCCCGCACACGCGGAGGGGAGATACAAGCACATGGTCACTCGCAAACGCGCGTAAACTGCCGAGACTCCGCGAAAATGCGTTGACGAGACATGCCGGCGCTCACCCCGTCCGACCAGCCCGACACCCCGAATGACGCACTCCCCTTGCTCCCCTCCTTTTTCGTTGTCCCGTGCAGCTGTACGCCCGCTTACAAAAGAAAACACACAGCTTAACTTTAACCTAAGTTCTTACAAAAGTAACGTTATCGCGATAAGTTAAGTTTGGTTCTAGAATACGACGGTTAGTGTTCCAGATTTCTCATTCACCTTTTAGCGTAAGGCTCTGCGCTGTTCTCGTACCTCGGAGGTAAAAATCGAAGGCCGGCTGCACAGATTCAAATTTACCTTTGGAGGCGTACTTTGGCAACACAAATTCCAAACTTTGCAGCGTTTTCCGATGGCTTGCAAATCAGTGTTTGAGGGAAGCTTTCAGGTCATCTATCAATGAAATGAATGTGGCTCGCCTGTAGTACCCTTCTGCAGAACTACAAGCGTAGTTTACCCTGTTTGTTTACCCTATTTTCTCCTTCCTCCACGCGGGCTCCTGGCCGACGAGACAGGCAGCGGAAGAAGGGTAGTTGAAAAGTCCCCTTTTCCAAGCTTTCGGTTAGCTTCCGCCGTCAGGTCGTGGTAAAAAAGCAGCGTCTGCGGAAAAGCAAAGCCATACGCGTGCGTGTTCCCACGCTGCGCATGCCCCCTAACTCGCCGCCACTATGCGACTGTATAAATGACGCCCACGACATACCGTCTGCTAGCTCTGCAGCAACAGACACCGCTCTTCTCGTTAAATAAAAGACATGTACGCAGGGAATCCACCGGTGGAGTCAACGCAATCTTTTTCTGTATGTCCTGTCATTCTTTGCACTGTTCCTTGAATCAGTCCACCTACCTGAGCGCCCTGAGCGTAGATGAGAATCCTCTTCCTAAACGTAACTGATGACCTGTCATGTTATGTTATGACCTGTCATAAATGACAGGTCATAACATGAAAATCGTGACATGGATGTCATCAGCGACATGATTTACATATCACGCGTTTCGTTGAGGGGACGTATACGGTAATTGGCATGCCACAACATCCCTGCATGACAAACGTAAATGACAGGTCATAACGCGAAAATCATGACATGCATGTCATGAGTGACATGATTTACATGCGACGGTCTTGGTGCTCCCCTGGCCTTTCGTTAATGGCATGTATACGTAAATTGGTATGCCACAACACGACTGCATGACTATCATAAATGACAGGTCGCAACATGAAAAGCATGACATGCATGTCATGGGCTGCACGATTTACATGCCGCGCGTTTCGTTAATGGGATGTATACCAAAATTGCTATGGTACAACACGACAGCATGACGAACGTAAATGATAGGTCATAGCATTAGAATCATGACACGCGTGTCATGAGCAGCATGGTTTACATGCCACACTCTTGGTGCTCTTGCGGCCGTTTCGTTAATGGGATGTATACTCAAATTTCTATGGCACAACACGACTGCATGACGAACGTAAATGACAGATCATAATGTTGGAATCATGACATGCGTGTATGAGCGACATGGTTTACATCCCACAGTCATGGTGCTGTTGCGGCCGTTTCGTTAACTTCATATGTACCAAACTCGGTGTAGCGAGACAACAATGCAAATCCATTTTACGTTCCTGATGTGTGCTTCGCATTTCCTTGATTCCCACTGCACGTGGGATCTGCCAATTTTTTTTAACAATGCCGGGTTGCTGTGCCGTCGGCTGCAGTCGCAAAACGGGATGTTCTGCTCTCTTCAACATACTTCGTGGTGTTCGAAATGGAGCACGCCGTGAAGCGTGGCTATGAAACGTTTCACGCGTCCGTGCAACGCCGTCGACAGTTGATTTGTCGGCTTTTGTTGAAAGCAACGCGCTTCTATTGCGAGCCCGTTGTTACGAATATTTGTGAGTGTGTACGCACGGTTGAATAGAGCTGCAGTGAACACACTTTCAGGAAGACCTTGGCATCACGATTGCGACAATAGTCGTATTTTTCCAGAAAAACTTTGATCGCAGTGCTCCTAGTCAAGCGTTCGTTCGCGTCTCGTTTTCCCTCCTCCGTGCACAAGCCGGCTATGATTGCTCGTCACAACATGCTGCCGCACGTTACTTGTGCCACACCATATGCACGAGCAAAACGGCACATTGACAGAGCTGGACAAACTACGACGTACGATGCGAGACGCCATGGCTATTGGTGTGAAATTATAGTACTTGCACAACGTTGCCAGTTGGGCAACACACATCGTGCTTCTTCTTATGGTGTACCGTTTACATTCAACTAAGTAATCGTTTATTCTATATCTCATTTCCTTCTATTTAAGTATAATTGCTTCCATTCGCCATAATAACTCAAAGGAAGCAATGCCTTTTTTATGCGCGCTTTTAACAATCTTGGGGGCGCTCCAGGCAAATAAGCGAGGAGGAAAAGGGAGGGTGTCGCTATCTGGCTTGGAACCCAACAGAAGCCTACGGAATGCTCATTATTAATGAGAGACAGTGTGTGTAGAATGTTGCCAATAAGAGGTCTGTGTTGAGATTTTAGATTAAGGGCTTTCAGGACACTCAACGAGTCTGTATAAATGACAGCTTTTTTGTGTTTTTCATTGATAACTTTTTGCACAGCCATCCACAGAGCATAGCACTCGGCAGTGAATACAGAGACGAATTGTGGGAGTTTTACAGTCCGTTCCCATGTTCTTGATATTACACTCCTTCCCACACAGTTTTGTGTCTTTGAACCGTCTGTGTAGTACTCGTTGTAAGTGTCGTATGTTTCCTGAACTCGAAGGAACTCATGTATTATGTACTCACGTGGGTTATCCTGCTCTTTAAGGTGGGTCAGTGAAAAATCAAGAAAATGTTTAAAGTCACTCCAAGGGGCTAATGTGGACGTTTTCTCAGCAACACGAACTGCCTCGCTTGGTACTCGCGACACTTGAAACCGGAGGATGAGAGATTTGATGGCGCGCGGTTGTGTGCTGTATCCGTGTGTTGCAGTGCGAGACAACGGCATATATGTCCTGGTGAGGATCGGACTGAAAGAACGTAGGTTAGCATTAGCTCTGTTCTAGGCAAGGCTCGTTCGTTTCAGCATACAAGCTAGCAACAGGTGAAGTTCTGTGTTGAGTGCCAGACTCAATCCGTGGTTGTGTACTGGATCCAATCGCCTTATATACGAATCTCTAGCTGACCCATAGACTACACAACCATATTCGATTTTACTCCGCCCTAAAGATCGATATATACGTAGGAGTGTTAGTCTGTCAGCTCCCCAGTGCTTCTCGTGAAGAGCTTTGTTAGCATTATCTTTAACACTGTTTATGTGCGCAAGGAAGTTTAGCTTCTGATCAAACAGAAACCTATGTTCCCGCTTCACGGGGAGGATCGCGTCGCGTAGCTTAAGGACAGGATCTGGATGTGGGCCTCTTTTTTGAGAGAACACCACTGCAACAGTTTTGTCAGCGGAAAAACGAACGCCATTTCCAGAGGCCCATTTCGTAAGTTTATTTAAGGACAACTGAATTTGTCGTTCGCACACTGCTATGCTTGATGCACGAAACGTGATCTGGAGATCATCCACGTACAACGAATGCATCATGCAAGATGGAATTACTTTATTTAGGGAGTTGATTTTAACCACGAACAATGTGGTGCTTAATACACAGCCCTGTGGCACGCCGTTTTCCTGTACGAATGTGCGCGAGAGTGTTGTACCGAGGCGGACTTGAAAAGTTCGGTTGGACATAAAGTCAGAAAGACAGTTCAGCATACTTCCGCGAATCCCTAGATCCGCCAAATCCTTCAAGATACCAAATCTCCATGTAGTATCGTATGCTTTTTCTAGATCAAAGAAAACTGCGAGACAGTGTTGTTTGTGTAGAAAGGCGTCTCGTATTTCTTGTTCTAAACGCACAAGGTGATCAACCGTTGAAGAACCTTTCTTGTACCCGCACTGGTGGATATCTAATAAACGTCGTGTTTCAAGGGTATATGTTAGCCTTATATTCACAACGCTTTCATAAGACCTATCCAGGCAGCTTGTGAGGGCGATAGGGCGATAGCTGCTAGGAGACGTAGGTGGCTTTTCGGTTTTTAAGAAGGGTACAATAACTGCGCTTTTCCATGCTGTCGGCATTTTGCCCGTAGTCCAGATTCTGTTAAAAATTCCTAACAGAGCCTTCACGGATACCTGTGATAGGTGCGAAAGCATGAAGTAGTGGATGCGGTCATGCCCTACAGCAGTTTTTTTTTTTTTTTGCCTGCACTAAGAACCCTATTTAGTTCTGCGAGTGTCAGACGGGCATTGTATGGTTCGTCAGATGCGCCGGTTAATGGCAGTCGCTGCTTTTCTACTATCTGCTTGTGCTTGAAAAATGCCACAAAATAGTTTGAAGAGCTAGAAATAGTGTGGAAGTGCTCTCCGAGTATATCTGCCTGTTCTTCAAGTGTTGTCTGTCTGGCAGGAAAGTATCGGGATCGTGTAGGCTGAATAGTCTCCCTTAAATTTTTTAACTTGTTCCCACATTCTTTTTGAGGTGATTGAGCTATTAATAGAAGACACACATTTTTGCCATGACGATTTTTCAGCTTGCCTCCTGATATACCTGGCTTTTGCTTTCTTTTGTTTGAAGTTCATGAAATTATCATAAGTTGGGTACCTGCGAAATATGCCCCAAGCCTTATTTCGAAGTTTCTTGACATCCGCGCAATCTTTTGTCCACCATGGATTGCATTTTTTCCGATGCAACACAGATGATAGCGGTATGGCTATTTCGGCCGCAGAATTAATATGCGCGGTGAACAGCTCGATAACTTCATCGATATCTTTTCCACTTGTTGCAATGTTCTCCAAGTGAACATTTTCTGTAATGAGGGCCCAGTCAAGTTGTAATTTCCATCGACGTGGTTTACAAGGGATGGTAGGAAAAGTTGATGAAAGTTTGATGAGAGCAGGTATATGATCACTGTGGTACGATTGTTTTAGGACTGTCCAGTTAAAATCCGTAAAAATAGACGGTGAGCAAAGGGCCAAATCAAGACGACTAAGATTACGCGTGTTCGGTGAAAGATATGTGGCTGAGCCACTGTTTAAAAGGCAAATACTGTTAGATAAGATAAAATCTTCGATAAGATGTCCTCGTTGTTCAGTTTTATCACTGCCCCAAAGAGAACAATGCGCATTAAAATCTCCTACTAAAATGAATGGTTCGGGAAGCAGCTCTATCATGTCCTCGAGCTCCTTTACCGAAAATGTTGTATGCGGGGGTATGTACAGCGAGCACACAGTGATCGTCTTGAATGACAGAATTGTGACAGCTACGGCCTCAAAATGTGTGTTCAGTGGGATTTCCTGGGCAGGAACGCCACCTTGCACTACGACAGCAACTCCTCCCGAGAGGCGGGAGGCGTGTTCGCGGTCTTTGCGGAAGACATTGAAGCCTCGAAGGAAGTGGGTATTCTTTGGGCCTAGATTCCTTTCTTGGAGGCAAATAGCTATTGGTGAGAAACTAGCGATTATTTCTTTTAAGCTACCCAAATTATGTATTAGTCCTCTACAATTCCAGTGAATTATAAAAGCCATCCTGGGAGAAAAAAGTTAAAAAGGTGGCATTTCAGATAAAGAAGTATGTAAAATCGTTCGGTGACATATATGAAACAATGGAAGTGGTAGTATGAGCGATAACCTCCTAGGTTATCGCTTTCTTATTGAATGTAGTGACAGGGAGTTTGTCCCTCTTTGCGCGCTCTAGAGAGCGCTTGTCTTCAGTGACACCGGTGTTTTTGTGTCGACCTCCATCGCTCTCTCAGAGGCGCTGGAGGACCGAGGGTTAGGCGCTGGGACGCGTGTCTCAGGCCTGGGTGTTCGATTGAGTTTAGGACCCTGGTGGACTGGCGTCTCCGGGTCCTTTGAAGTCGATGGGGTAGCACTCCACCGAGGGGGCAGAATGAGGGGCCACTCTGGGTAGCCACTGCAGACTCCTGAGGCCTCCGTGACGCTGCCCCCGCCTGCGCCACTTCGGCATAACTTTTCATGGATAGGTAAGACAACCGTTTACTGGCCTCGGTGAACGAGATTTTTTCCTTAACTGTTAGAGCAATAATTTCCCTTTTCCAGTGTGGACAAGACAGAGAATATGCCGGGTGATCCCCTTTGCAGTTGACGCAGTGTGGCGATGAGGTGCAGTTCTCCGAAGAATGGTAACGTGCACTACACTTTGCGCAGGTTGTTTGTCCGCGACACGCCTGTGAAGCATGTCCGAACATTTGAAACATCGTCTTGGGTTTGGTATGTCTGGTCTGATATTTACTTTGACATATCCTGCCTCAAGAGAGGCTGGCATTGTGCTCGCTCCAAACGTTAGGATGACATGTTTGGTAGGAATCTCTTTATCGTTTCGGCGGATCACGATTCTTTGCACTTTGATTACATTTTGTTCCCGGAAACCACCGAGGAGTTCCTCGTCACTCAGGTTTATAAAATCTTCTTCTGATATCACACCTCTGCTTTTGTTGAGTGAACGATGTGCGGATGTTGTCACTGCTGTTTCGCCAATGTTCGGCAGTTCTGGAAGTTTCTCTACTTGTTCTTTTTCAGACAGTTCAAGAAGGTCTCCACTTGACAGTTTTGCCGCTTTGTATGTCGGTCAAATTTTTTCTTTTAGGCATTTAGCTACTAGGAATGGTGATAACTTCCTTATCTGTGTTGTTTACCACATGGTACTTTGGGAAGCTGGACAGGTTGTTTCGAGAAGAGGACTCAAAGGTTGCTTCGGTGCGGCCGATCAAAAACAAAAGGTACTTGAGAAGCCATGAAAGAGTTCGGCAACAGAGCCCAACATGGGCACGCGGCAGAGCTTGGACATAAGTCTGCACGACGCCAGTCGTACGCCATCACTATAACCTAATATGGTATACCCAAGTTTCGATAACCACACACGGTTAACCCTAGCCGCCAGGAAAAACAGAAGTAAATGGAAGAGAGAAGACGACAGGAAAGATTTAAAGTAGGAGAGAAGCCAAAGATGTGAGGAGAGAGAAAGGAAAAGGCGACTGCCGATTTCCCCCGGGCGGGTCAATCCGGGGGTGCCGTCTACACGAAGCCGGGGCCAAAGGGGCGTGTTGCCTCTTCCGGGGGGCCTCAAAGGTCCAATCACCCGGCGTCGGCTCAACCCCCAGGATCCCCTTTTCCCCGGACACGTCTAAGCCACGCACGGCGACACGTGGGAGGGGGTCGAAACCGCCCCGTTGTCTCGGGTCCGTGGTGTCGCCACACACCAAACGTCTGCTCACGCAGACGCCCCTGCGGGGACTGGTCATCTGTGTTTACACTTTTGTTGTTGCTGCTCCTACCTGGTAAATGGGGCCATAGACCACGTCGGGCCTTACTGGCTTTTTGTCCATGGTCCTCGACATCGGATGTACGTTGGAATAAAGGTTGATTTCATTCGGTACGATGTAATTGCATTCAATGCGTGTCCCATACTAACTGGATCATATTCTTCTCAGCTGTTCGAAATATCTGTTGTTGCGGTATGTTATTTGAGAACGCTTTTTTTTTGTAGTATGTTATAACATGACAATGTTGCACTTCCTCTTCTCATAATCTGTTTCCTGCTGCTAAATTACGTACGGTGGAGGAGCTTCCATTAGGCCTTTAGCTTATGGCACCGTTTCTGTGACGTTGCAGAAGAAATAATGTGTTGTTGTTTTGTGGGGTTTAACGTCCCAAAACCAGTTCTGATTATGAGTTCTGACACCGCACAGCACACGGGCCTCAACGTTTCGCCTCCATCGAAATGCAGCCGCCGCGGCCGGGATTCGATCCCGCGACCCTCGGATCAGCAGCCGAGTACCATAGCCACTAGACCACCGTGGCGGGGCAAGAAATGATGTGTAGCAGTACTTCCACGTAAAACTTCCTGCGTAAGCATGCACAAGTGCGGCACTCACGGTGCCGATAGTTGCGCGTTTTCCAGAAGTTTCTGCGTGCGGCCACTTGTGTTCACTAAAAATCCAACCTTTCTAGGCGCCCCCTCAAAGTGCAAGACATCTCGAATTAAATAACAGTCGCGCGCTCAACAAAAGGAGGTTCTCTCACGTGATTAGTGGGTCGTCAGCAACTTATAGCGACCGAAAAAGCAACATGCGAAATTGTTGTGTCAGTACTCTTTAAAAGAAGTATGGCTGAACGCGAAGCTTTCTCCCATGCAAACTGTCGAAAGGCAGCGACCACGCAGAGAATGCGAGAACTGCAGAGCGACCCGCTGAGCGAATCGCATGCTCATGTGATTTGACTGTTGGTCTGGGATCGCATTTCTTGAATGTCCGAGTTAATTACACACTCGCACTTTCACGGAGCGCTCTATACTTGCGCCCTCTTGATCGCTGTGGTCATGGGCTCTGCCTCCGTAACGTGACACGGCCTGTAGCCAACTGGCGACAACTTTCTTTGGCAGCGAAGGCTACGGAGCCGAAGCGCGCACTTTTTTCCTACGTTCCTGCATGTAGTCCAGGAACGCTAACTTTTGCACGCTATACGGCGTAACCTAAAACATAACAGTTAATTATTTTCTTTGTATGTTCAAGTCTATTTCATTGTAAGTTAGAAAGGTTATCTTGTAAACAATTTCCTTCTTTATAATGCAGTCTTTAATGTCCTCAAAAGCAACCATGGCGTCGCCTGGTTCAAGCAAGTTCGCGTCGATGCATGTTCGTCAGCTGAGCCGAATTCGACGAAGAGAATGAAACGAATCCCACATTGCGGTGCCAAATGTTTGTTCGTGTTGCTGCCGTGGTTTCATTGTCTTGATACAATCGCGAAAAAGTTTTGCTGCCTGCAAGTTCAAGCGCAAGTTGGCTCGTCATCGCGATAGCCATCTCCACGCTGTTGACCCAACCAGCTTCAGCGAGTCTACGAACTTGGAAGCAAAGCTGGTAATACAAACCGTACGCAGGGAAACGGCCTGTTTCACTAGTTCCGTTGCATATGCTTGGTCGGCGTTATCCGTTGTTTAATGTGGCTAATGTCCAGCGATGTTTTACTTGTGTTGTGCATTGTATCTTTTACACGGATGACAGAGTGCCATTCTTGAAATCCGTGTACGGGAGACACTGAAACAGCTGATGCTCTAAGCTTCTTTCCTGCAGCGCATCTAGCACGTGACTCACACGGCACGTGTAATGACATTCGCAGCGAATATGATTATGCGTTAATGACATTTGTGTAGCTGCTACACGGGCATAACGAACGACATTCACACCTAACGGCATTCGCCCACTCCATGCGTTCGCCTAACTCAGGCTGTCGCGACAGGGGCTTCGCAATAAAATGCATAATTGATAAGGAAAAGCACAATGTACACAACGGACGCACAGCACGATAGCTCGTGCAATTTGTGCAACTATATTCTTGTTCCCGGACTCCAAGTTTACTCGAACGAATCCTGTCGGCCATGTTTACAAAAGCGCGTTTGTTGCTTGAGCCGCTTCAGCCGGTTTCGGCGCTTTGTTGTGAACACCTGGAGATCAATTAATGTTCGTTTTCACTGATCGTCGTTCATCACGGTGACAGGGACGCAGGCACGATCCACGATACCGACGACTAGGGAAGATATTGAAGCGGCTTTGGGCTAGTATTGCTTCGCATACTTGCGCGGATTTTTCGCCTGTTAAGGATGCCGTATCGTATTGCAATATAGTTTCACATAGCCTAACACATAACAATAAAGAGAAAATTTGCAAATAAAAGGCATAATTTCACATAACAATAAAGAGAAAATTTGCAAATAAAAGGCATAATTTGTAACATTTTGTTATTTTAGTATCCGACGGGTAAACATCGCCATCACTGGCGAATGTCATTTTGTATAACCGAGTAGACGAAGAACGCGAAACGACAATGACGTTAGTTGCAAAGGTAATTTGCTGCGGATGACGTTTACATGCGCCGTGTGACAGGTGGACAACATGTGTTTTCTTCGCCCCTTTGTCTCATCTCTGAACGTCGATGAAATCATATCCCTATTGCAAAACCCAGCGCCACGCCTGAGTATAGGGGCCCAGGGCACGCTGGCGTGCCACGCAAAACCGCTTGGCGGCAAAAACGTGGTGCTTCCTTGTCATGCATGTTAATATGATTTAAAGTATATAGAGGACGCATTATAACAAAAAAGAAAAAAAACGCAAAAATAAACGACCTCACGGAAATAGAAAAAAAAACGTGGTCTACAGTTTCTCGCACTTTGCAAATTAAGCAATGCGATCCCCACGGTAAGAAGAATCCCTTTTGCTCCAAAAACGTCTTAACTGGCAATGTGCCAGTGTGTAGTTTAAAGAAGAAGGTCTTTGCTGCCGGTGGCACCTGCATTCAAGACGTTGCTGCCTGTGCCTCCGCTGTACAGTGACCTGAACCAAGGCACTGGGAAAACAACGTCACACCGGGCAACATACAATTCTTTGCACTTCACAGTGCAGAGGTACTCTCTTGTGAAGCGTACAGTAAGAAATCTTATACTGAAGACTATTTTCTGTAGAAACCACCCAACCACCCCGCACACGCTTCGGTTGACAATATATTCGGGCAGTCGTCTGCCCAGCCTCATTTGGCACACGGTTCGCAGAAACGGATCTGTTGTATCACGAAAAAACAAAAAAACCGCTTAAAGAGCTGTCGCAGAAAAAGGTG
This sequence comes from Hyalomma asiaticum, assembly GCA_013339685.2. Taxonomy (NCBI): domain Eukaryota; kingdom Metazoa; phylum Arthropoda; class Arachnida; order Ixodida; family Ixodidae; genus Hyalomma; species Hyalomma asiaticum. The sequence continues at coordinate 2,482,453 of CM023482.1, read as the reverse complement.
ACCAAGACCCAGCCCACCATCTTTTACCTGCCTGAACAAGTTGGTACGGCTGCAGCGCTCCCACCAAGAGGCCCAGACAAATGTGGCGAATATTCTAGGAATCTCCTGGACATTCACACGCGAACAGTGCAGAACCTGCATAACATGCTCATAAAAAAGAGGTTGCAAATAGTGGCTCTGGCAAAAATGGACAAGTTGGCCTCCCTCCATTTCTCGGCTTTCTCCCGCGTTTCCTTCACCTGCCTCTTGGAATACTGGTCGCTCTCGCGATAAGCGTTCAGCGGGACGGCTAAGTACTTGCCTGAAATAGACGTCCAAGGCACGTTAGCAAAAAGAGCAGGCAGCTCCAGCCACGATCCATGCCATGTACCGAGACACTTGGACCAGTTAACCCGGCTACCAGTGACTTGGCTGAATTTTCGCAGTCTCAACAGGCTTAGATATGCTCGCCTGATCACTTGCAACAATAGCGATATCATCCGCATATGCTAGCAGCTTCAATTCAGCTGCCTGAAACCTAACACCATAGATGCTATTCTCATTAATTATTTTCATGCACAAAGTTTCAATGTAAAGGCAAAATAAAAGAGGGCTTAGGGGGCAGCCACGTTGCACCTCAATGGGGGCCCCCCGACTACTTTTTACAATCGATCTCGTCGTACAGTTCTGGTACGGCCACTCCCTCCCTAATAATTGAACCAACCTTAACATGGTCTAAAACAGCCAATGGTCAACACAATCAAAAGCCTTTTCTAGTTCTATTTGTAACATGGCAACTCGAGCATTTGAGCAATCACAACATTCCAGTACACTACGCGCCTTGTGAATGTCCTTTTATCCCACATGTCTGGTGGGGCCCAACGATGTCGTGTATCACTGTCTGCAGCCTTCACGCCAACACCTTCAAGAAAATTTTATACTCAACGTTGGTGGATGCTATCGGACGGTACGCCGAAACACATCTTAATTTACCGATATCATCAGGTTTAAGCACAAGAACCATGTGGCAGAACTTGTAGGACGGAGGCAACTTGTAGGCTTCGTTAAAGATTGCTGTCGAAACAGGGCTCACTTCACGCTTGAATTCTTTATAAAATGCGGCTCTGAATCTACCTGGTCCAGGTGATTTCCCTGGAGTTATGAATGGCCTTTTCTACTTCGGTTACAGCAATTTTTTGTTCCAATCCCTCTCTTCTTTCAGCATCACGACGAGGAATAGGGCGCTCTTAAATTTCTTCACGTCAACGTCATGCGACGAGAATAGCGCCTGATAATGCTCCGTGAAAGCTGTTCTGATATCGTCTGTCCTTTGATGAGTGCCCGCTCCATTCTATTTCGTTTATGTGGTTCCTTTCTGCTCGTCATTTTTCAAACCACAGCGCCCGCTCTCGTCGGCGCTTCGCCTGTGGCTATATCTTCCCCCCTTGCTCTCACGAGCGCATCACGATAGCGTTGTATTTCGTACTGCTCTAATTTTTGTTTGACTTTTCTTATGTAGTCTATCCATTTCTCCGGTGAACGACATTCGTGCAGGAGCCGTTTATTTAGCAGTGCGTTTAACTCCGCCTCCTCCTCCTTTTTTTCGTAACGAATGCGCGTGGCCGTGTCAATTGCTTTTAATTTTAAAGATTCCTTACGTAATTCCCACTGTTGCCATAAGTGAAGGGTTTCGCAGGGTTCTAGTATGCTGATTTTCTCTCTTACGAATTTGTTATAGCATTCGTCCTAAACAAGTCGATTATTTAACTTCCACGTGTCCCAGGAGAAAAAGTGGTGCAGCGCTTTACATTTCCTATGCTACACTGTACTAAACAATGGTCTGAGAACGACACGGGCAGTACATCGTAACCGGAATGCTGTGGCACGTTATCAACTGACGCGTAAATACGGTCGAGCCGGGCATGAATCGATCCTTCAAATCACGTGTACATTACTGCACGTGCTCTATCAAAACATTCTGCCACGTCCTCTAGATCCCACTTATCAACAATTCGCCACAAAACTTCAGTACTCTGGTCTCTAAACCCACGCGTGCTTGTTTTATCACGAGACCTGAGGACGCAATTAAAATCGTTCCTCGTTAAAAGGAGAGTGAAGAGCTGGGCTGGTTGGTTCATGATCAATTCGACGAAAAGCCAGCACTGCAGGACACGGACAAGAGAGAACACACGCATACGCAACAACGCCGGACAAACAACCAAAATTTATTGAGGCAACCACGATCTTTTATACATACATGCTGCGCAAGCGCCTGAGCTATGACATGGAGACTAGACTACCTGATAGTCAGGTACCGATAAAAGAAAATTACAGCCCTAGCACTCCGTACAAATGGTTAACCAGCGAAGCTGAAATGTGCGGCCCCTGTGTTTAGCAGTGGGTTCAACCCGACACAGACGTCGCAGCCGAAGCCAAAGTGCCGCTGGAGAAACTCTCGCTGAAAGCGGGCGTTCGCCCCGCGAACGCGCTCCCGCAACCATCACGTCGACGCTCTTCTGCCCGCAACGCTGCTTCTTCGGCGCGCCGTCGTTGCAAGCGTTTGACATCGCGAGCTGACATCCGTGGCTTACCCATGTGGAAGCTCTCAGTCGAAGCTGATGCGCGCGTGCTCGGCGCCACGGCTGCGACGGGATGGACGACGTCACTCACGGGCCAGCCAATGGCACGCGCGCTTTGGTACGGCGCAGAGAACGACGTCACTGGAAGGCTCAGCCAATGGAGAGCGCGCGCGGTCCACGGACGAGCGGTTTTTCGTTTCTCCTCGCGATAAACAGCTTTCGCTGTAAAAGCGCCACTCTTTTTCAGTGATAGCCACAGAAGGTTCGCTGATGCAGGTCTGGCCATTCGTTTTGATAAAAAACGCCCGTCTATCTAAAAAAAGCTGTCTATCTGCGCATAGGCGTTCTTCGATGCCGTGAAAAAACTGTGCCCTTTCATCGGCCTTGTCGGGCGCATACAGGCACACAATACGCCACTGTGTGTGGTTCAACGAAAAGTCGAGTGCTGCACCCGAAGTACAGGAATAATGACGTCGCAGTTCAAGCCTCGGCAACTTCTTTACAAATAACAGGCAGCCAGCAGACGTGCCCACCGCATGGCTGACTGCAACGAAGAACCTAGGCTCGAAACGTCGCACCATGCTGCAGGTCTTCGCCAGCGATCTTCGTTTCTTGCACCGCCAACATATCTATGTCCCGCTCCGTTATAAGCCGGTACAGCTCGCCTTGTTTTCGTTACCCGGCTAGTCCCCTAACATTTAGCGTTGCGAGCAAGCAGGAGCCATTTTAATAATAACTCAAGTACAGAGACTGGCAACATGGTGCTTACCTTTCGCGCCTAGCGCGCAGCTAGACGCCACCCTCGCCGCAAGTGCCATACGGCGCGAGGACTTGACCTACATCAAGGGACTCCGACATGTTGGGGCGCGGTCGAAGATAGGACCGCCGGCCATCAGTCGTCCTTGCAGAGGTTTCTTCGACTCCAGGAACCGACGCTGACTCACTCTCAGTGCTGGTCTTGGGAAAGGGGCACTTCCCAGCTGCGGAGACGCCGGTCTGCGTCCGTACGCCACTCTTCTCCTGGTTGAGCGCGTTAGGATCGTCGACCTTGGACGAGCTCCCCGGCGCTGTTGCCGTCGGCCCCATCGAGTCACACGTCACTGCTGGGTGGGTGCCGCCTGAGGGTAGCACCGCCGGCTAACAAGTCTCGTGCACTGAGAAGTCTCGTGCACTCTTCACAGCATCAGCGGTGTTGAAGGTCACCGCCCGGGCGTGGTTGATTTGGTAAGCCCCTAACGCCACGACGTCAGGGAGCACACCAGCTCGGCATAGGGCGTCTCACGCACGTCGCCGTGCAAAAATAACGTGTTGTAAACAACACGACCGGTGGGTAGAGTAGGCAGCACGATCTCATATTCCTTATCGTCGTCGACGGTCATCCTGTTACCGCGGCCGCCACGAGCCGCTAACGCCGCTCCATCGGAGCCGAGCATTCTGCGTCCGTTCTCTGGCGCGTCCGGAAGTAGAATCACTGCGCTACTCCAGAACTTGATGACGCACGTGTAAACAGATTAGCCAGCGCTGTGACCTGCCGCGTCAGACTTAATTGTTTGTAGCGGTACACACAAGAAGGACACGCTTTTTAGGCGCAGTGGACCCTCAGATCTTCATAAGAGGAAAGAAAAAGGCCGCCGATCAAGCATGGCATTCCAATAATTGCGCCAGCAGGTAGTTTAATATACAATTCATAACCAATACTGAAAAATATCAATAGACGCACGGGCAGGGACTATCGGCTGTTTCGACCGAGTTCGATAGCCTTTCCTTGCTCTTACGAATATGTATATGCATTTTATGTACGCTACAATACCGCTCGATAATTGAACGCGCCCTTCAAGAGGCGCTTTGCAGCTTTCTCGTTCAAACGACGTCTGACATATGCAGGTTCGTCGAAGCTCACAAGTGTCCATCGCTCCGCAAAAACCAAGCGTAGTGCAGTGGGCAACATCGCATCGTCTTTGTTCACTAAACCGTACTGATCGACAAAGTTGTGTCACTGCATCCGAGAAGAGTGCAGTAGCAACTTTCCGTGCCATATATGTGCTTTCTCAAGGCGCGTATCGCTTCGATGCCCACCGCTTCAACTTCAAGCACCGCGCAGAAATAAAAATGATTTGTTCAGGTTAACCGGTGCCAAGGCTGTACTGAGCAGGAATTTTGATTCGTCGGAGTTGCGTATCCCTAAAGCTTGGAGCGCCGTTCGTGTGTAGACGGACTCGGCCAGTACGCTATATGCGCTTTACTGGGAACATACTGGGAGAGACCGATCTGGACTGGGCGGTTTGCGAAAGTTAAGTTAATGCCTATTAGCTGAAGAAGCTTTCTCACATGATTACATTTTGGTGCATCTAGAGTAATTGAAGGTGCAGCAATACTGTGGTGATACCGACCGGTGGCTTTCTCTTTCTTTCTTTTTTTTTCCTGTGTTAGTTCGGGCGCGTTCAGAGCGTCAATAAATGAACGTTATAACTGTGCGGCGATGGACAGTTTTACTATTGTTTGTAGCGACTCCTCCAGACAAGTGAACACTACAGCAGAACCACCACCGGAGTAGTTCATAGACGCGACGTTGCGTGTCTATGAAGTGCTGGGAAAATGCACAAATATAAACATTCACAGCTGCTAGCGCTTAGTGCGCGCAGAAGTCGTACTCCGCGACTTGCTGCACACTGTAGCTCGCAGCGATGAAGCACGGCCAAGCCGTGAATGTTCCCAGAGTCTTCACTCCTAGTGAAATCAACTAATACACGCCCCAGTGCAGAGCGTGCGCCTGTGAAACCAGCTCCAGCGTCTTTTGCGATGCTTTCAGTGTGTTCCGTACTGGTGCCAGCGCGCAGCCTCCCTGTGTACAGCGCTCCTCAGCGAGCCTCTAAGTGGTACCAGTGACACTCCAGTTATTCTAGCTTGTCCCAGCACAATGCCAGCGCACACCAGTGTAAGCCAGCGCTGCCAGCGTCCCAGTCTGTACCGCCCAGTGAAATATCGTTCCGAGCGCGTTTCCAGTACTCCCAGTACGAAAAACGTACTGGGAATGCACTCAGTGCGCTGGTTTTCGCAATAGGGATGCATTATGGTTTCACCGAAGAAACTCTTCACGGTTGTGCTGCTTGTGCTGCTTCTTGCGTCACTTGTGCGTCTGAGTAGCGTCTGAGTAGCATGCTGCGAGAGTTAAATTTAATTCCTTGATCAGATTGGTTACCGCGTGGTTCTGTTCCGAGTCCGAAACTAGTAAGAGCTAAACTAGTGCTTGAAGACGCAAGGGCGATAAGGTGTAATTGCAGCTGCGATCAATAACGGCATCTTGATAGCCGCGGTACGTTCACAGCGACTGCAGGAAAGCGTTATTCTTAAGAGTTCCGTGAATTTATTATTTTGAAATTCGGAGGGTGTTCTCCCGATTCCTTTTTTCTTTTTTTTCCCCGAAATTCGGCTATGATGGGGATTTATTTCGCGTAAATGCCAGATACTCCGAAAAGGCGTCAAAGAAAAGGAAGAAAGACCCGACGGGCACAAAAGTAAGTCACAGACAACAGGACACACACGGGACAGTTCCTATCGTTTCTATGTGCATCGTTCTTCAGCACAACTTTTTTGCCTTCCAGGTAAGAAGCAGCTTGTCCAATACGAAGCCATGGACATATACTGTGCCACCGCCGCCGCTGGGCAGGATCTTGGAAGCTCGCTGAAAGGGTTCAGCTTAAACTGAGTGTCGCGAAATAGCACCCACATCGACAAAGAGCACGGCATCATGTTTGAAATGCCGCTCCGAATCCAAGCTCGTAAAGAAAGCTGTGCCCGCAGCGAAAGCCTCAACGCGCATAACGTCACGCAACAGCGAGCAGGGCACAATATTGGTGTTTCGCCGAATGATCCAGCCGAAGTGCCGAAACGAGTCACTGCTTGGCAGTGGGTGAAAGCGCGAACGCCAGACAGGGAGCAGGAAGCGAGAAAGTACGGTTGAGGGAGAGCAATGTTTTGGTCGCGACAGAAGCAACGACTCCAATGGAGAAATTTCGCTCAGCTTTGCGCGTGCTGAGATCAGGTGGCTGGCACCGAATTCTCTGCAATGCCGGCCGAAGACAATGTAGGGAGATACCGAGGAACAGCGAGCAGAGTCCTCATGCGACGCAATGAGTCGGAGTCAGTTGAACGACACTGCTCCACGGGCCAACCGTTCAAATCGACCAGCAAGCCTCATGTTAACGGGAATCTTCGAGTAGCCTTGGTCAATAGGACTCTTTTGAGTTCTCATACTGCAATGCATTACCTTGCATATTTGGCGTTGGTTCCGCGTTGCGTCGTAACCCATTTATATTTGTATTGTGAAAAGACGTGCCTGTGGATGTTTGTGTATCTGTGAGTTTATTTAAAATATATTTCTTTTGTTTTGATCACCCTTGGTTTACTCGGCCTCTGAACCACTGCTGCCGTGTAGCTAGTGCACCAAAGGGACTTAAAAATTAAGAGTCCAAGCTCGTGGGATCATTTCGGGGAACCGATACGCGAGAGGCAATCTTTCCCGGCGATTGCCTCCCATGTCTCATAGCGGTGACGCTGAGAACCACGTAAAGAGCAGCGGAAATGATGGCTTAGAGCAAAGTGGTTCTGGAAATGAACGCGTGTTAATGACAGCTTATTGGAAACGAAGATGACATCGACATGGAGAGGTCATTTAACGAGAAGACAAAATAGCGATGTGTCATTAATTGTTATGGACTACAAGCCCAAGAAGGTGAGCGTGGCAGAAGAAAGTCAACTGGCCAGATGACATGTGCGTGGTCGCGGTTAGCACAGGACCGCGATAATTTGCGCGAGATGCCCGTGTAGCTGACGGGGGTTACGAAGCGTCTCTGTCCCTTGTAAAGAAATGCTAGGTGGATAATCACAACTCGCGAATAGAAGATCACAATTTGAACCTAGTCTACGTGTTCGTCCTTCGTCTTTCTTACACCCCCCCCCCCCCCCCCCATAAGTAAAGATCAGACTATCAAAAGGTAGTGCTTTAAACCGTGTCGTTCGAAGTACCGCAAAAGATTGCTTATTTGGACATTTGATAAAGTGGGATCGATGACAGGCCATCTGGCTCACCTGACTCAGGTAGTCCAGCACCGTAAGGATAGGGAACGGCAGGCCTTTCACAAGCGCGTCGTGGTACTCTTTTCGCAGCGAAGTTGGTTTGGGCCACGCGAACTCCTCGTTGAAGCGAATGTCTGCGCTGCCATTTCTGCCAGCTTCGACCACGTACGTCACATTCACCGAGTACAGGCCGACGTGTACGCCAAGCACCGCAGGAAGTCGCTCTGTCGAAAAGGACCTGAAAGTAAAACATATTCAATCTGAGTTGAGCTCCTTCTGCGGCGGCATCGGTCGTTGCGTTTTCCAAAATACGCATGGACGCCCAATCGCGGCTTGTGCGATATCTATATCGGAGGGTGCTTTCACTCGGTTGCTCTATACGAAGCAGGGTGAAGTCGATCCTTAACGTTTTGTTCTCTGCCCCTTGGCACCAGGAGGGGCATTTTTTCGTGGGGTATGACAGTAAAGTTTATGGTTGATATCTGGGGTTTAACGTCCCGAAACCGCAATATGATCACGAGAGATGCTGTAGTGGAGGTCTCCGGAAGTTTCTACCACCTCGGGTTCTTTATCGCGCACCGACATCGCACAGGGACTCAACATTTCAGCTCCATCGAAATCCAGCCGCCGCGCCCGGAATTCGATCCCCCGACCTTCGGATCAACAGCCGAGTGCCATAACCACTAGACCACCATAGCGGGGACGCACAGTTTATGCTTCTACATAAAATTCGAGAGGTAATTCGAGCGAGTAGGCTCTATGGCCGGCCCTCAAGGCAGAGTATGCAACAAAAAGACGTGTCTGGTCCCTCTTGCTCATGCTTATTGTACATCGAGGTGAACTTGCCCATTTCTATCGGTGCTTCGCTGGTACAGCACCGTTTCACGCGGATGAACCCACGTTCAAGCATCGCCTCCATAACATCCATGACCAACCCCTTGTGGTAACTGAAGTAGTTTAATAACTGGATACAGCAGACAGTAAGCGCTGCGCGACAAAGGCATCAATCACGTTTACTTGCACCACACTGACCCGTCAGCGTCGTTGCCGACCTTGGGCGCTTAGCGCAGAAGTTTTCTTGTTGTCATCACGTTTGAAGAGTAGTCGTCAGGCAAGCGCCATAAAGACGAAAGGTGACCGGTGCTTACCAGCGCGCTATTGGCGGACATGCTGTCCGAACGTGGCTTACATTTTCTTGTCTCGCCACTTTCTGCCTGCACCGACGTGCTCGTGCCGCTCCGCGCACGCATCGAAGCGCAGTTTGGAACGTGCCTGTAACGCTGCCGTCATCCAGGAGAGGCGACGTGAAGCACTACTCTCTCCGCCTGTCTCGACGCCATAGCGCGGCTTGTGAGGATCCGCGCGCGCGCATCGAGGCAGAGGCCATGAAGCGAGACGACAAAGACTATAAGACGCGTTACTACAACTTGGAGCACAAAAGGACAGAAAGTTGAGCGAGTTGGTAACAGTCCATAATCAAAAGAAGAGGCGTGCAGGACACGGACACAAGGAGAGCAGTGAACAACACGAACGCCGACTAACAACTGATGCACAGCACAGAGGCGAAAAAGAAAGAAGACACACAGCTTATCTGCGCATGCTCGGAATGGTAGCGCCACCTGTCAATCGGTTACACGTGCCGGTCTTCGCGATAGACAACTCCTAAGGCTTTCTATCTCCTCTCTGTTTAAGCTAATCGACGGCTGACTCACGCATGCACTTCCACTAATACTGATATGCCAGGCCTCAACCAATAAACGCGTATCTTCGTTCTTATGCCTGTACAGGATCTCGGTTTTGTCTAATTCGAGCATGCAGCTACAGACCTGGCAGTGCAAGGATAGATTGGACGGCGTCGCACCTGATAGCGACCTTCTGTGTTCAATAAATCTTTGATTAATACAACGCGCAGTTTGCCCTACATAAAAACGTCCGCAGCTAAAAGGAATCTTGTAAACCACACCCATGCGACAGTCGGTGAAATTGTTCTTGGCTAGGTGCTTAACCGGACAGATATCCGTTCGCTTCTTACCTTCCATCTGCTCATTTCTTCTATGCACTGCAGCACAAACCCTTCCTAACTTACTGGGAGCCGTAAACACAACATTAACCCCATATTTACTTCCCACTTTCTTAAGCCTGTGCGAAACTGCGTGGATATACGGAATACTCACGACCTTTTTCTTGTTAATGTTACTCTCTGCTACAGCTTTTGTTCCGGTCGAAATCGACTTCTTAAGACGCTCAGCTACGGTGGCTATGGCTAGTCTAGGGTAACCTGCATCTAAGAGGCGCTCGACCTGCGCATTAAAGCTAATGGTCAAACGGTGCACGCACGACTTCGATAGGGCTGACTTTAAACAGGACAAGGCTATTCCGTTTTTTACTACTTTCGAATGCTTGGAGCCAAAGTTTAACAACGGCTTAGATGCTCTAGGGGAATACTGCCAACACACGTGATTCTGCTCAAATGACAACGAGATATCTAAAAATTGCATTACGTTTCTCTCCGGTAGTTCTTTCGTAAGCCTTAGACCATCTCCATTAAGTTTAAATTGATCGCTTACATAGGTGACGACGGATTCAAAATCATCCTTACTACAAAGTACCAAGTAATCGTCCGCATACCGAAATACCCTAATGATGCAGTCCCCTAAGGCCTCTTTTAAACGGCAGTCAAACTTGCTCAAGTATAGATCACTTAGAATAGGGGCTACCTTTGAACCTATACAAATCCCTGATTTCTGCACAAACACGCCTTCCCTGTATCCAACTAATGTTGACGTTAAGTACATGGAAAGAATTTCTAGAAAGGTACCTGTGGAAACTCCGCATCTATCTATGAAACCGGACTCCTGCCCTTGTTCTTGAATACATTCTTTCACGCAATTTAGTAAACCTTCATGCGGCAACGAGTAATACAAATCTTCTACATCCATGCTAAACGCTGTGCAGTGGCCAGGATTTTCCTCTGTTAACAACTGAACTAGAGCCTGAGAATTACGTACACGGAAGGGGTCAGAAAAACTTAAGGATGTTAAGCACTTCTGCAAATAGCTAGCTACACAAACTTGCCAAGTCCCTGACTATGATACAATCGAGCGAAACGGAATTTCTGGCTTATGGGTTTTCGCCGAGAAAAATAATTCTAAAGTGAGCAGTTTTGCCTTTTCAACACTGGAAGCTACCTTATCTAGATTATGTTTCAACAGGAGATCGACAGCTCGTTGTTTTACTACAGAAGGTTTCAGTTTCACAGGTCTAAAATTCTTTTCGACAGCTGCTGAGGCTTTATCAGAAAAAGTGCTATACGGCATTATTACAAAACAACCTTCCTTATCAGATAAAACAGGTCGAAGCTTATGTTCCACACAGTAAATTACAACCGGTCGGATAGGGTCAGAGGCCTTAACGAGATCGTTCGAATGCTTGATGCTGGCGAAGCAATCTGAAATACATCCAGACCGTTCCACTTCCGGAATAAACTTGGTTATAGATCGAGGTAAGCTTAAAACGTCAACTTCTTTTAGGTTAGGATGAAAACAGTACTTAGGGCCTAATGCTAGAATTTTCTTGTGGTTCTCGTCCAAAACGGCGTCTCCGAGAATCATTACCTTTTCCGACGGCGATTTAGTAGAAAAAGAATTCCTCTTACTTTGCAGTAGATCCGGTACCTTCGTCCTCCACAAAAAATCCGCGTGCTGCTCGGAAACTCTCAACCAATTGGCGCAAGTGCGGTTCCTTTGACGGTCTCCCCGGGTGGCGCAGCTGGCTTCTAAACACTGGCGATAAAATCTGACTTGCCGCCATGCTTCGGCTGAAATAATCGCGCAAATCCTGTTCGCGTGTCCCGTAGAAGGAAGAAGAAAACCCCACAACATCTGAATTTCCATCGGAATGATATTATTGCGTTTGAACCACGACATAGTTCTAGCGCGAAACATACATATAGCAATTAAAGAGGCTAAAGAAGCAGGATTGCGCAGATAAAGGAGAACACGGAAAAGGGCTCCGGTTATTAGAAATGAAGCTGAAAAGGACGGAAAGTTGAGCGAATTGGTAACAGTCCATAATCAAAAGAAGAGGCGTGCAGGACACGGACACAAGGAGAGCAGTGAACAACACGAACGCCGACTAACAACTGATTCACAGCACAGAGGCGAAAAAGAAAGAAGACACACAGCTTATCTGCGCATGCTCTGAATGGTAGCGCCACATGTCAATCGGTTACACGTGCCGGTCTTCGCGATAGACTAAATTGCGTGAAAGAATGTATTCAAGAACAAGGGCAGGAGTCCGGTTTCATAGATAGATGCGGAGTTTCCACAGGTACCTTTCTAGAAATTCTTTCCATGTACTTAACGTCAACATTAGTTGGATACAGGGAAGGCGTGTTTGTGCAGAAATCAGGGATTTGTATAGGTTCAAAGGTAGCCCCTATTCTAAGCGATCTATACTTGAGCAAGTTTGACTGCCGTTTAAGAGAGTCCTTAGGGGACCGCATCATTAGGGTATTTCGGTATGCGGACGATTACTTGGTACTTTGTAGTAAGGATGATTTTGAATCCGTCGTCACCTATGTAAGCGATCAATTTAAACTTAATGGAGATGGTCTAAGGTTTACGAAAGAACTACCGGAGAGAAACGTAATGCAATATTTAGATATCTCGTTGTCATTTGAGCAGAATGACGTGTGTTGGCCGTATTCCCCTAGAGCATCTAAGCCGTTGTTAAACTTTGACTCCAAGCATTCGAAAGTAGTAAAAAACGGAATAGCCTTGTCCTGTTCAAAGTCAGCCCTATCGAAGTCGTGCGTGCACCGTTTGACCATTAGCTTTAATGCACAGGTCGAGCGCCTCTTAGATGCAGGTTACCCTAGACTAGCCATAGCCACAGTATCTGAGCGTCTTAAGAAGTCGATTTCGACCGGAACAAAAGCTGTAGCAGAGAGTAACATTAACAAGAAAAAGGTCGTGAGTATTCCGTATATCCACGCAGTTTCGCACAGGCTTAAGAAAGTGGGAAGTAAATATGGGGTTAATGTTGTGTTTACGGCTCCCAATAAGTTAGGAAGGGTTTGTGCTGCAGTGCATAGAAGAAATGAGCAGATGGAAGGTAAGAAGCGAACGGATATCTGTCCGGTTAAGCACCTAGCCAAGAACAATTTCACCGACTGTCGCATGGGTGTGGTTTACAAGATTCCTTTTAGCTGCGGACGTTTTTATGTAGGGCAAGCTGCGCGTTGTATTAATCAAAGATTTATTGAACACAGAAGGTCGCTATCAGGTGCGACGCCGTCCAATCTATCCTTGCACTGCCAGGTCTGTAGCTGCATGCCCGAGTTAGACAAAACCGAGATCCTGTACAGGCATAAGAACGAAGATACGCGTTTATTGGTTGAGGCCTGGCATATCAGTATTAGTGGAAGTGCATGCGCGAGTCAGCCGTCGATTAGCTTAAACAGAGAGGAGATAGAAAGCCTTAGGAGTTGTCTATCGCGAAGACCGGCACGTGTAACCGATTGACAGGTGGCGCTACCATTCCGAGCAGGCGCATGTAAGCTGTGTGTCTTCTTTCTTTTTCGCCTACGTGCGTGCATCAGTTGTTAGTCGGCGTTCGTGTTGTTCACTGCTCTCCTTGTGTCCGTGTCCTGCACGCCTCTTCTTTTGATTAATACAACTTGGAGGTGCGTTGGTGTAGTGGTGCTCGGCTGCCATCCAAAGATAGCGGGGTTCGGTCCCGGCCGTCACATTTCCGATGGAGGCGGAAATGTCAGAGTCCCGTGTACTGTGCGTTGTCAGCGCACGTTAAAAGAGCCCAGGTGGTCCAAATTTCTGGAGCCCTCCTCTGCGGCCTTGCTCCGCTTTATGCCTCTTCTAGTCCCTTACCCTTCCCATACGGAGGCTCAGCTTGCTCCCGACATGGGCTGCAGGAGTTAGCGTCCTGTCCTCAACCGATCCACGATCACAGCTACGAGCATGTATGTGCCCGATATATAGCGCAGCGGTACTGAACCAGCCAGCTTTCGTCGTGGATCTGGGGGCTGCGAATTAGATTCCCATCGCATCAAGGTAAAATTTTCTGCGCGTTCTTATGTTTTGATGCGTCACTTCCAAATGACGTAGTGTAGTCACGCTGGTCTCCGGCATAAAACACTTTCGTGTTAAAGGAATTAAGCTTGGCCCTGCTATCGCAAATGACCAGTGAAGCTGAGGGAAGCCACTGAATCTTTGTGCTCGGTTTCCCCCTGCCTCGATCGCTCTCCCGCATTTCTCTTTGTTCGCCTCTGCAACTTGCCTGAACCCTTGATCGACGTTTAAGTTCCCATTCTTGGGGGTTGGATCGCTGTCGCCCCTTTTACGTTCACGATCAGCCTCTCGACTGCGCTCCACACGAGCGGATTCTTCCTCTGGAGTGCTGCTCTTCGCTATCGCTCTAATCACATGTTATATCACTCGCGAATAGGGGCGGAGCAAGGTGGTGAGGCTTATAGCAGAGCATGACAAGTACCGACGAGGCGCCGCGGATATCCCGCCCATGCACGGTAGTGCCACTGCCGCCGGCGAATGCTGTCTCCGAACAGCGCGTGTCGGAGCGCCGCAGGCGTGTTACAACAAAGCTTGCAAAAGGCGGCCGCGAGAGAGGAAGTTCCAGCAGGTCTGTAGGAAGTAAGAAATGGATATAGAACAAATCCGTCGACGCGCAGCTATGACAAGCTGCGGGAAAGTGATCGAAACAAGCATATTGCCACCACGGATTATTAGATGCGAAGGAGCTCTTTGACTAGCCTGTGTAACGCCCTTCGTGCGTCCGTATGGCGAGGGCGAGGGCAACCGCCGTAGTTGTTGGAGCGGTGCCAAGTAGGTCACGCCGCAGCTGCGAGTTGACGTCACGCTCCCGTCGCAGTGCGCGCTGACGTCACTCTCTCCCTCGCCTGCCGCGCGCTCGCCGCAGCGCCCACAGCTGCCGCCTCGTCCGTTCGCCCGCAACACCTGCCGCTACCGCCGCTCGCTCCGCTAGCGCGACCGACAAAAAATTAATACCATCTTCCCAAAGGGAACCCTGATGGGATGCCCCGCCACGGTGGTCTAGTGGTTATGGTACTCGGCTGGAGATCCGAAGGTCGCGGGATCGAATCCCGGCCGCGGCAGCTGCATTTCGATGGAGGCGAAATGTTGAGGCCCGTGTGTTGTGCGATGTCAGTGCACGTTAAAGAACCCCAGGTGGTCGAAATTTCCGGAGACCTCCACTACGGCGTCTCTCATAATCAGAGCTGGTTTTGGGACGTTAAACCCCACAAATCATTCATCAACCCTGATGGGATGCGAAGCACCCGCGTTAGCGCCTTTCAACCCGTGACGCCACCCGTGCGCAACGCTGCTGCTTCGCATCCCATCAGGGTTCCTTTGGGGAAAATGGTGTTAATTTTTTCTCCAGCAATCATTACCGACGTCGTAGTAGCCAAGGTCATGCGTTTTTCGTTTTATTTCAGAGCACCAAGATGAACCGCCTAGAACAGCGAGATGCATTTAAAGGGGCCCTGAACCTTCAGGCCTGGTTTTGAAAAGAGCGAGGTGTACAGCTAGGTCCACTTTTAGAGGGAACACGCGCGCGCGTATCCGCGCTCCGCGGAGTGCCAGTGTATCCGGCGCAGCCGCGCATCGAAGCGAGGCGGCGCAGGCGCACACGAACCCAGGGGAGGTGCTTCGTGTCGTCTGCTACAGCGCTGTAGCCCGCAGCAAGATTGGCGCCCATGGCCTCCTATGGCACCGCTCTTGCTTCGCGCTCCAGAGCTGTAGCAGACGACACGAAGCACCTCCCCTGGGTTCTTGTGCGCCTGCGCCGCTTCGCTTCGATGCGCGGCCGCGCCGGATACACTGGCACTCCGCGGAGCGCGGACACGCGCGCGCGTGTTCCCTCTAACAGTGGGCCGACCTGTACATTGAAAGCCTCTCAGAAATTCACAGCCGAAAGAAATTTTCAAGAAAGACCTGTTAGGAGGGGATATATATTGCGACCAGAAAGCCTACCCTTGCGGGAATAGAGTCCATAGAGCTCCTTGGGCGGTGTCGATGAAAATATCTCGCCCACCGTGTTACGTCACAAGGCTTCAACGTTGTTTCAGATTGACTGATTGAAAGCGCAACTTGGCGCGACTGCAGGGGCTGTCGGCCCATTAGACACTTGTGGCCGCCTCCTCGCTCCGCTTTGGGCTCGAGCGTGTGCCCTCTCGATCACCGCATCTTTTCGATCATCCGAAGCTTTGTTTCCGTTCAACGCACACGTTCAGGCTCGGATGTGTGCGCGCTTACCTTGTCAGTGCGCTGCTTGCGATCTTGGGCGTACGACAGGGTCAGGATAAAGTGCGCAACTACCAACCCTAATCCACCCTGTTCTAAAAAAGGGTGGAATTATCCTATCTGGCTCGGACGCACGATTGCTATGACTATAAAAGGAAGACGTTCGGGACACGAACCCACAGGCGTCGACAGATTAACGTGAAATTCGATACGCTCAGATACGGTAAGACGGATGGAATAACTTAAAGCGTGAATACGCCCTAAAATGCACTAGTTCAAATTGAACAGCGAAGCTGTTTAAGGTGCTGGTGAAACTGGGAAATCCGCAGAAAACTTGGCTAGGCTGTCTATACGCTAGCACAACCATGCGAAGCTACAGTAAAGCCTATTTAAGCTTCCAAAGACTAGACTAGTTAGACTAGCTAAGTCTAATGCAGCCGAGACTATTTTAGACTAATTATGTTAAGCCTAATTCATTTAGGACTAATTAAGACGAACTTAACTAGTTCATACTTAGGTCATGACAAATTGGGTCGGCTAATTAAGCTGCGTCTAATTAAATCATGTCTAATTAGGCTAACGCTAATTCAGTGATACCTGATTAAACTAATACAAGTACGTCTAGCGTAACTAAGCTTAGACTAACTAGGCCAATTTTAACTGAGGCAGGACTCAATAACTGAAGCATATTAAGTTATTACTAATAGATCGACCTTAATTAGGCTAAGACTCATTAGAACAAGGCTTATTAGGCCCATATTAATTGGGTTAGGCCTAATTAGACTGACTGTATAGCTCAGCACGTTCATGTGAAATGTTAGAACACATAATCTTTAAACATATCATGGAATTCCTTGAAACAAACATTTTCAGCGCTTCTCAGCATGGTTTCAGAGATGGTTTTAGCACTATTACTCAAATGAAGAAATTCGTTCACGACATCAGTAGCTCTTTAGGCATGACCAGGTTGATGGTATTTTCGCAGATTATGCTAAGACCTTCGACGCTGTCTCTCATACTAAGCTATCGCACAAGTTTGCAATATTGGGGAATGCATTCTCGGTTGGTTGGATTTCAGATTTCCGTTCTCAGCGTTCACAATATGTGAGTTTCAACTCTGCTAACTCGCCCTTGAAGTCTTTCATCAGGAGTGCTCCAGGGTTCCTCGCTAGGTCCACTCTTATTCGTGTTCTATATTAATGATCTCCCCTTGAACACCTCGGCGAAGGTACGTCTCGTTGCAGATGATTGCGCCTTATACTATTAAATCTCCTATTGATCATGCAACCCTCAAGAAATCCTTCTTAGTTCTGTAGCTGGTACAAATCGTGGCAAATGTATATTAACTTTTCCAATACCGTCATTATGCCCTTTACCCGACGTTCATGCCCCATGTATTTTGAATATGGTTTTAATAACGTCACTTTATGCAGGGTTGCCTAATTGAAATACCTATGTGTCCCTATAAAACACAATTTGGCGTGGTACAAACATATTAGTCTCACCTGCAATAAGGCCCTTAAGAGATTAGGGTATTTGTACCGTCCTGCTCCTCAAGAAAGCAAACTTTTTGCGCATAAAACCCGCATTCGCTCCATTCTTGAATATGGTTGAATATGGTTGCCTCAAGAAAATGTGATATAAAAAAACTAGAATCCGTTCAAAAAAGGGCGGTGCGTTTTGTATGCGAAATATACGACAGGAATTTTTCACCGTCAAATTTTTCCCCCAACCTATGGCTCTCTACCCTTGCAAAGCGTCCCCATGTTGAATGTCTGAAATTTCTTTGCACTCTAATCAATTCTCCCCGCCTTGACACTCTACATAATTATCTTGAGTTTTCCAGACGTTTATCTATACAATATGTGAGCGACCACGCCTTGAACATCGCACAGTTTTCACACGCACTGACATGTTTAAGTATAGTTGTTTCCCTCAACAATGGAAGCCTAGAATTTGTTGCCCGAAAGTGTCCCTTCCTTACCACTTCGAGAATTTCTAGAAACACGTTTATGAATGTTCATTTTCTTATTTTTTTCCACTCCAGCGATAACCTCGTCGAGGCTGCAGTATGTAAAAATAAAATAAATAAACAGGACAATTGCAAAAAACAGGAATGAAATAACGCGCCTAATGAATGAAGCTCACAAGATCTCGTGTTTTAAAAGGGTCCTGAAGCACCTCCCGGAATTCGCGAAAAAAACACATTCTGTCGACACTGTACGTTGCAATAAACAGCTCACCCAAATTTTACAGCCGTGCGCGAAGTATATAGACCTATTCCATGTTGGTAAACAGTGGTAGGCACCGGCGATATAACCAGGGCTTGTGTCAACGTCGCGGCGCGGAGGCCCCGCCCACCGCTTGTAGCGGCCCTGCACGGTCGCGCCTCCGCCGCCGGCGAAGCGTGTGCGAAAGCTGCCTCCGAGCACGGGGCGTCGGAGCGCCGACGGCGTATTTACAACAGTTTGCGAGGGGCAGCCGCGTGAGATGAAGTTGCGTTAGCTCTGTCGGGAGCATGCAATGAATGTAGTAAAGAATGCGCCGACGCCCTGCTAGGACAAGAGGTGAGAAACTGATTGAAAGGACAAGCACCGTGCCACATGATAGCGAGCTATCGCTTCATGCGTATGCTTTAATTCGGTGACTAGCGCAAGGATGAACCACCTGCAACAGCGAGACTTGTTTAAATACGACTTGAAAATGCCTCAGCAAAAAATACTCTTTCTGACTAAGGCCTCTAATCCCTACACAAAATCCTTGCGCGGAAACAAATGTAACGGAATAGATACTCAAGCATGCGATATTGGTGGCGCTATCACCTATGTTGGGTGAGCTTCGCGGCTGTGCCACTACACAGACCGCTAACCCGTTCATCCTGATCATGCAGGTTTTTGGTCGCATCATCGCCGACCTGCTCGTGCTTGCCCTTTTGACAGCCTCGACTGCCACTTCGGAAAACTTCGTGCCTGCTGCCAACCGAAGCGAACCTTGCGTTTGCCTTCTCCCTGTGCTTCAGGGCGTTCGGCAGCGCCTCCATTCCCGCTGTGGATCATCAAAAGCAATCTAGCTGCCCTATCGCCGTCGACAACATCTGATGCGCAGACTATAAAGCAGCAACCACTGTCCTCCGCGCACTGTGGGCTTCGCGGCTGCGCCACTACACAGACCGCTAGCCCGTTCATCCTGGTCATGCAGGTTAGTAATTCGTATCAAGCCTCTACCAGGGGAGTGAAACTTCCTATACCATGCGTGGAACGAAATATTCGCTCTCAGCGCCGGACGAACTCCTGGTGTTTGGGGGCGGTACGAAAACATGGCGGCGCATTGCAGACACGCACTGGAGGACGCCATCTTGATGAGTACTGAGGATCCGAGTGCCGAGGGGGGGGGGGGGGGATTTAGCTCCAGATTCAATTGGGATGCACCAGCAAGGCAAATGGACCGAGTGGAAGGTATTCAGATGGCGAGCGCGCGACCTTGTTCCTGTTGCGCAACTTGCCAAGTGATCAAAACGGCAATCGTTGCTTTTAAATGATGATGTATGCCCATCCACCTATTTTTGCACCACTTATTCTAAGTAAGACTTTGTTTTTGTTTACATGTACACATATATTAGACAAGAATAAAGAGCACAGTTTGTATGAATGTTTTATTACACAGCTGCTGCTGCAACCGCATCCTGATATGCCGTGCAAGTGTAGAAAAACAAAACGAGCAGCATGCTGATCGTACCTTTCGTCCGCCGGGATCCGAAAGAATTTTATGCCGGTGTGGCGTGAAGAATTTCTACACCACCCAGTACAGCGCGATTTGTGATGACGGCGCGAATCCATTCATGCGTCTGTTTCGCTGAAGCTTGCAAGGATTTCGCTGAAACAGAACTTACGGTGGTAAAAGCGGCTTTTGGGACACCGTAGGACGCCGTAGCACACATGAGCGCGCGACAAGGAACGCCCCTTTTTCGCCGTGAGAGATAGGACGACTCTGCAGTACCCGTTTCCCACTCCGGGTGGCGCTCGCATTTTCGCAATCTCGAACTGCAACCTTTAGGTTGACTTGCGTATTAAAAAATCCGGAGTTAATTAGTAACCTGGTAATAAATATAAAATGGAACAACAACGTTCATTTATGCTAATAGGTAGTACAGCCCCCAAACATTAGGATCGCTCCGGTCACGGGACAGAAAAACCGCGAAGTTTCATCCCCCTGCCTCTACTATAAAATCAAGTGATTACTTTTTGGTGCAGCTGCCAAGCCCACAGTGCTGCCTTTTACTTATTGCTGAATGTATCAGTGTCATACGCTCCTTGCTACTGCTGTCGGGGGATGTAGAGACAAACCCCGGTCCTGAAAAAACCGTCCTCGACGAACTGAGAAAGTTGTCCGCTGGCCAAGCCACACTAATATCCGAGATGCAGAGCCTCGAAATCAAGCTAACGAGCACAAACCACACTACCGATAATCTAAGCACCCGCCTCGCTGACTTAGAAAGCCATTGCAAAAACCTTTTAGCTCTGCAAACAAAAGTATACGCCATTAACACTAACACCGGTGAACTAACTCATCCTATGTGTGATATTGAAGAGCGCCGTGACGACATCGAGAACCGCTCCCGGCGCAACAACCTAATATTCTACGGTTTTCCTGACATTAAACCGAAGGAAACATACGCTCATCAGAACAAATAATTATTAACCACTGTCTTAAATGCTTCGATCTTACAGTCGAGCTCAAGGAAATAGAGCGTGCCCATCGAATAGGACGCTACACCTCTAACCGTAAACGACCCATAATATTGAAGCTTTCATCCTCCAAAACAAAAGAATCTATCCTTTCCAACGGCCCAAAACTAAAAGGTACGAAATTTAGCATTGGCGAGGATTTCACGCATCCAGTTCGAACTGCACGAAAAGAGCTTATTGCATTTGCTAGGACCAAATCCGTACCTTTTTCATTACGCTTCAAAACATTCCATATGATTGCCCAGCGATATGTCTTTGACAGTGCAGCAGGAATTGTCAGAGCCGTATCGTAGGGATCATGTCGCCGTCAGCAAGTACGCCATCAGCCCCGTACAAACGCAAAAGCGAACCTTTCATTTTCTGTACTTTATACCAATATACGTAGTTTTCTTCCCAAACGCGTACTCCTGTCCAATCTAGTACAATCATCCGGCAGTAGTGTACTAATACTAACAGAAACATGGCTCTCTGACGACATTTCAGATACAGAGGCACTGGCTGACCTGCCAAATTTTAACATTTTTCGTCACGATCGCAAAAACGCACGTGGCGGGGGCGTACTCATCGCCACTAAAAAAGAACTATCATGTTCTCTAATCAGCACACCTTCGCAACTGGAATCGCTATGGGTGCCGTGCCCCTCCCGAAGCAATAATACTCGGCGTATGCTACAGGCCCCCTCGAACTGATCCGGATTTCGCCCGCGAACTTAATGAAATATTATCCCAGATTACTAACAAACACCCTAATGCACACATGCACCTTTATGGAGACTTCACCTTTCCTAGCATTAATTGGCTTAATGAGGCTTCACCAACATCAGGAAATACTGAAGCAAGGGAATTTGTCAATGTTTGTCTCAACTTTAACCTCATTCAAAAAATTACCGAACCGACACGAATCACCAGCGAATCCTCAAACATTTTAGACCTGGTTCTCACCAATAACCCCGAAAGCTTAAAATCTATCGCATATTTACGTGAAATCAGCGATCACAAAGTCATTCATACCACACTCAATTTCGTCCCCAAAACACGCCCCATCTTCCGCAAAACAATCCACTTGTACGATAAGGCTAACTATGAAAGAATTAATAGTGAATTGCAAGATTTCTTGCCTGGTTTTTGAATGCAGTCTCGGTTCCCGTTCTCTCAATGACAAATGGGTAATGCTTAGGGACAAAATAACCGACCTGACTAATAAATTCATCCCCACGGTGAGCTTCCCTGCCAATAAAAATAAACCTTGGTTTTGTAAAAGCTTAAAAACACTCGAGAATAAATAAAAGCGCCTCTTTCGTATTGCGAAACGTAGTGGAAGGGCGAGCGCATGGGACAGGTACTATGCTGCGGAAGACGCTTATTATGCTGCAATTCAAAAAGCCAAACAGACCTTCTATCATGATGACTTATCTAAAATTCTAATAAATAATCCTAGACAATTCTGGGAAGTCATAAACCCGCAACAAACACATGAAATCGCACTTACAAACGATAAAGACGAAGTTGTAAGCGACGCTGCCTGTGCCAATACATTCAACACCGCGTTTTCATCCGTGTTCACTGAAGAAGCCGACTTGCCTCTTCCTGCGCCTCCTGCTATGACGTTACCAATTATGGACCCTGTAGCAATTTCTGTCACTGGCATTTCATCACTCATTGACAAATTAAAACTTTCATCATCGGCTGGTGTAGATTATATTAATTCCAAACTGTTAAAAAATACTAAAGAAATTATTGCAGTGTATTTTTCGATGCTATTCGCACTTCCACTCGAAACAGGAATTTTGCCAGACGACTGGAAGGAGGGAAAGGTCATTCCAGTCCACAAATCAGGTAACAAGCAATCTCCCCTCAATTACCGCCCCATTTCTCTGACAAGTGTCCCATGCAAAATCATGGAGCATGTTATATACTCTCACGTAATGCACTTCCTTGACACCAACAATTTCTTTCATCCTTCCCAGCACGGATTTCGTAAATCTTTTTCTTTTGAAACCCAACTTGCTTTATTTCTTCATGATCTTCATTCTAATCTCGACCATAACCTTCAGACCGATGCAATCTTTCTCGACTTCGCTAAAGCATTCGATACAGTTCCACATAAACGCCTATTACTAAAACTTTCCCAGCTGAACTTGCACCCGAACATTCTTGCATGGATCACAGCATTTCTCACCACCCGCTCCCAGTTTGTCTCAATTAAAAATAACCGTTCCAGCTCCCTGCCAGTAACATCCGGTGTCCCCCAAGGATCTGTACTCGCACCCCTCTTGTTCCTCATATATATTAACGACCTGCCCACACATTTATCCTCCCATATCCGCTTATTCGCCGATGACTGCGTCATCTATCGCACAGTTACTAACATTTCTGATCAAACTGCGCTCCAACAGGATCTGAATTAACCTTGTGCAACAGTGGTGCGATCTTTGGTTAATGAAGCTTAATCCCACTAAATGCAAGCTCGTTTCATTTCAACGCCAGCACAATCCTTTATCATTCTCATACCTAATCTCCAGCTCTTCCACCGAACAAGTTCAGTCATACAAATACCTAGGCGTCACCTTATCCTCTAACCTTTCCTGGAATGCACACATCAGCAACATCATCCGCGAATAGATCCCTCGGTTTCTTGAAGCGTCATTTGCGCCATGCACCGTCAGATATAAAACTTCTTGCGTACAAAACCCTCATCAGATCTAAACTAGAATATTTAGCGCCCATCTGGAGCCCCCACCAGGTATACTTAATAAACGATCTCGAGTCTGTACAAAATCGTGCCACTGGATCCATTCATTCTTCATATTCAGGCGACGTCAGCATATCTTCCCTGAAACGTGAATGTGATCTTGCTAATCTTTCTGAGCGTCGCCACATCGCCAGTCTACGTTTGTTCCACAAATTGTTTCACAGTTCCCTCAACCAAGCACCGTACATCATCCCACCGACGCGCATATCTCACCGCACGACTCATCCTTATTGGGACGTTAAACCCCATAAATCAATCAATCAATCCTTATTCAGTTGCACGCGCACATGCTCGCACTACTACTTTTGCGGCCTCATTCTTTCTTCGCACAGCAGTGGACTGGAATGGCCTCCCCCGTGACATTGCAGCCATCACGTGCTCATCGACTTTTGCGGACAACTTATCTGCTTATTATTCATCATGAAGATCACTCTTTGTAACCCTCATCTGTAAACCCACCCCTTAAAGACCCCTTAACCGGGGTCTTTAAGGTATTAAAGTGAAGTGAAGTACATACGGCTGTGATAACGCACACACACAAAAAAGCAATAACGTGCCATGGACAAGGCTCTCAAATAACCGCGAGCAAGGCGCGTCACCGCGGCTCTGCCCATACGCTCAGTTCCGATCGTGAAGGCGCCAAGTCTTGTCACAACGCATCAAATTTCAAGCGTGTAGTTCATTCGCGCAGTCTGACAATCGAAAAAATTGGCCGCGTATCTCCGTGCTTAGCTGCAAATGTCGTCGAAAGACGATAGTCTTCTAGCGGCCGTACTACACGAGTCCCGGCTCATCTGCGGTTCGGCACGAGCTTCGGGCGTTTCCTGGGCACGCTTGAGACGACGGGCATCGGCACGCCGGCACTTCTCCGCTGCAATCTGCTCGTCGGCCTTTTCCCTGCGTTGTCTGGGCATGTCTTGCAGAGTGTGTTGTATATCATGAAACGGCCATTTATGTTTTGCCTTGCCTCAGACAGCGCCCCGTCTATGCTGCACCGGCCGCATATGTGGCTGGCATTGATGAAATGGAGGCAGCGCTGCGTGAGATATGGACGCCATCTGGCCATGATATCGGGAAACGCAAGAAGCTTGCGTAGTACGCAGAGCTACTGGTAGGTGGCAGCACCGTATCGTTTTACCGAAGCGCAGGAAACGTCCGCTTTTGCGCATCCTAACAAGCACTACGGTCTTTAGAATTATGCATCTATGTATTTTCTACTAAAGGAACACACCATCTAATGCGTACGTATTGATCTGGCGCCTCAGATATGCGTAATATTTGCTTTTTGGTTGACTGTGTTCACAAGTATGAACACAACTACCAGTTCAAGATGGGTGGTCGTTGAGGAAGGGGTGAAACTTTCGCCATTCTACTGAATCGAAGAGCAGGACGCACACACACACACTAGAAGGAAAAGCCCTTCAGGCCTTGCGTCCGAATACATAAATTTTTTTTTCTTCAACTGGCTTTTCCACAAAATTTTCTTTTTGGGAACACTTCCCCTTATTTCTTTATGGTGCGATTGGCTTTAAGCCCGATATACCTTCTGCTGGCGTGGGCTACCCCCACTTTATTTTAATTTTTTTTCCATACCAGGGGGACAAATTTAACACACACACCAAATTTCTGCGTTGAAGTATCCCAAGAAAGACTATCGTCTTTAAAAAGAATGTAAATTGCCAAAGACATTTCATGTGTGTTTGCTACCGAAGCCGCGAGCGATTTACAAAAGCATCGCTGTAATCGGCCTTTCGCTCACGACTACGTAAATTAAGCTCTTATATATTTGTTTCACTTGTGTGAATGAAATTCGTATGACGTATTTATAACTTCCCCACTTCAATAATACCCGGCGACCGCGATTACTTCTGCACATCGAGCTTAGCTAATGTCGTGCGCGCTTTG
This sequence comes from Hyalomma asiaticum, assembly GCA_013339685.2. Taxonomy (NCBI): domain Eukaryota; kingdom Metazoa; phylum Arthropoda; class Arachnida; order Ixodida; family Ixodidae; genus Hyalomma; species Hyalomma asiaticum. The sequence continues at coordinate 2,457,118 of CM023482.1, read as the reverse complement.
CGGTAAGCGTCATCGCTCTGTGTCTGAACTTTGTTTATGCCAAGAAACTAGGTGTCGACCATTACACTTGACAAACTCGTGACAATGCTATTTCTCTCAAATGAAACAAGCCGCACTAACGCTAAATAATTACACATATGCTTAGTCGTGACGAAAATGTTGGCGCATAACCGATGAGCCGGCATTACAGGTTCGTTCCTCTCCTTAACACAGACATAAGCAGGAAACCGATAAAAACCTATCGCACATATCTTGTGCGTTGCTGAGCAACAAACCCACGGCGCAGGTCATCGGTGAACACTTTTTCCTTCATTTCACGGCGGTGAGAAGCGTCCGCACCAGCGAAAACGCAGCGGCTGCTACGGTAGGCGCGCCGTCGGATGCCTACCATGCGAAACCAAAACTCCCGACGACCGCGCCACCGCACCTTCGTGACGTAGGCCGGTGGAATAGGTATATAGTTAATTACAGGGCAACCACAAAGTTGTCCCTTACTCAGGAGCTCTCTTTAAAAAAAAAGGAAAAAAAAAGGCCGGTTCTCACTCTTTTTTAATATGCTTTATGACGAAATGAAGCAGATTGCTGCTACTGGCTGGTAGTCGGCATAAATTAAGAACGATGTTTGAATCATGTTTGAATCAAATCAACTTGGTTATGCTGTCACTGTGTATAATATCTTTTGCAAGTAAATGAACAAGATGGGGTAAACAACAAATCTGTCAACTTCGTTTAAAGTTTTCATTTCCGGTGGGAGAAAACTGTCGTCTCCACTACTCGGCGTGGTCGCGCGTCTTTTCGGCACCGCGGAGTTGGTACTTCGTTCGTTTGAAAACCGTAAGTTACCTCCGTAATAAAGAAAAATAACGTTCGCGTATGTACCACAAGCGCGCTCATGCACCTAGGTTGCTGAAGTTGCGGTTGTTTTGTGACGCCGCGCCCTTTGTAACGCCGCGGCACTATCGCGAACTCGAAGGTAGCGCCCACAACCCGTTTCCCACGATCAGGTGCCACGGAAGCGACGTTCAAGGTTTAAGGAAACGGGTTATCTGTCCTAAGTAATTAACCTTGTGTTGCCACTGGGAGATCCAGCTTGCGTGATAGGATGCAGCTGTGTTGTGGACTTTCACCGACGGGATATATCCTCTCGGAAATGGAGCGCTGCCACTGCAGTGGTTTTCCCGCTGCGTCTGTGCGGTCCACTGTTCAGTTCCGGCCGCTCTTAGCTGTGCCGCAGCTGGCTGTCGGTTTTTGCGGATGTGCTCAATCTGGCGAATGTGAAGCTCTGCACCGCAGTCGGCGTCATCAAGCGAGCGCGCACTGCGCGCACACTTAACCCAGGGAGTAACGAGCAAAGAACAAACGGTGCCCTGCGCTGCCGTCGGCTGCAAAGTCAGCGACAGGAAAGGCATGAAGTCCTGATATACGCTGGCTCGCGATGACGCCTTGCGGTGTGCATGGCTGCAGCGTATTGGCCTTCCACCCACGGAGAAGCGAAACAACCTACACTATTGCGGCAGACACTTCGCCGTGGTGCCTCCCTTCACGATCCCGAACTGGCGGAGGTTGAAGGAATCAGTTGGACACGTTTTCATCTGCAGCCAAATGCCCTGCCTACGTTGTTTCTTTCTGGCATACAGGCAAGTGAAAAGTGCACACTTAACATTCTTTATTTGTTGCTAACTTTTGTAGCAGTCCGATGAAGCACTCGCCAGTTAAGCGCAGGAGAAAATACTGTATATAATATTTTACGCAGTCGGGGATACAAATTTTGTTGCATGGATGGCATAGTCAGCATTCAAATCTCTAGCATGTATGTATTTGTGCTTACAACACAACACTACGTAACAATATCTCAGTGGAAGCAACTGTCCTGGGTATTCGTTTTCAGAGCTCACCAATCATTTAGTGAGGCAGAAAGCCAAATTCTGCTTAAGTTTCAATACTATTCGCATAAACCTAGCAATGTTTGATTCCCTAATGAGCAATATGAGCCGAGTAAACCTCAGAAAGTGCTGCAGCTCTCTGAAAAGGTCAATGCTGGTGCATGCAAGCACAACAAGCATGAATTGGCAGCAAGTACAAAATATGCATTCTTAAAAAAAAAATGTGACAAAAAGCGCGTTGGCATTCAATGCTTTATTTTTCTCAAGTGAACCAAGAAAACAGAAGCAAAACTGTACCACATTATTGTGGCCAATTAGATGATTTCAATTAAATTGACTAATATACACTACTACAGGCTTTATTTCTCGGTGAATGCACTTCTTTAACTTTTTTTTACATGTCGCATAATGTATTTAATGATTTCCTAATTAGGAAATTGTATTATTGCAGGCCACAGAACCTGTATGATGTAACAGATGCAGTGTTGCCATTCAGTCAAGACCATTCCAAATGTCAATATTATGAGGAAAAAAGGAAAACTTAAAACAAGCAATGGATGATTGGAAAGGGACTATATTAAGGTGGTGACTTCTTGTGACTCGAGAGAAAGGGTTAAAGAAAAGCAATAGGGGCATTGATAAATGTTTTCCTGTGAGCAATTTTGTGCAGCAGGGCAAGACAGTCACAGGTACGTCTGTGGGCTAAATAACTTAGGTGCAGCATAGTTGAAATTTCGTAGTTGTTAAATCGTGCAGTCACAAGCTTTTGCTGTTTCGAGTGGCAAAAAGGGCAGTGCACTCCTACCACAAGGCCTATGGAAACACTTCGGTTGCCAAAGTAAGTGGCAAACATAGTGGTGTAAATAGCAAAACACACCAACAATGTGAAAGTGTGTTGCTAATCTGATGGCCAATTCTTCGTTCAACATAGCAAAAATGCATGCTCTGTAGTTTTTCAAAACATTATGTGGCGAATTTCGCAGCCTCACAGGCCATCCTCAGAGCCTACACATGTAAAGAAGCAGGTGTGGACACATGTGCACATCTGGGTGCATCAAGTCAGTGTGAACCAGTGGGTGCCCCATCACCAACATGGAGGTTTCAGCCGTCACGCAGTTCAACACCAGACGCAGAGGAAGGCCACTGCAGAGCTTTCGTCTGTCATTCTAGAGATAGACACAAGCTACCAGCGTTCTTTTGATGAGAGCTTTGGAAGGTGAATCACAGGCCACAGTACAAGAATTTACATCACCCAGCAGTGTGAATGACACAAACATGGTGAAAAACACTGCAGTGTAATGTTAGGCTCCAGTTTGCCACCTGCAAACAAATAGCATGTCACAAAGCGGAGAATTTCTATCATTGTCATTTGCATACCATTAATCAATGCACCAGAAAAAGCAGTGCTTTTCAGACAAGTTATTTCGCTTTGGCATGGAAATCGGAAACTGAAATGTGGGGCCAAAAACTATAATGTCACGGCGCTTCTGGAAAGCAAGGTGGAGGATAGAGAAGAAAGAAGAGGAGTTGGCCTCGCTCCGTCCGGTTGTTCGGTTCAGAAGAGCCTCCCGAATAAACGTCGCCTCTTAAACAACTTCGGCCTCGTAACACCTTGGTGAAACACGAGGCACGGAATTTTACTTCTTACCCAGCAATTTCCTTAAATGTCTTGAGCAATGAGGACACTGCTTACTTTTCTGTTAACTCCATAACTGAGATGCCTGCATCCACCTTTGAGTTTTCAAGTAGCGCCAGCTATTACAATGTAGACATGTTTTTAAACTATTTTTATGCAATTCTTAATCATTTTATACTTATCACATTGGAACCAAGTGTGTAAAGTGCCACCCCAAGAATCTTTGGTACATGCGTCAGATTATACACTTATGTAATTTGTCGTACCAGGCACCTGCGCTAACAACCTAATGCTGTAAATTCAGTGAGAGCTTCAGCACACAAAACTGGTTTTAACATCTTCAAATTCAGGTGTGAAAACTTACTTCAGTAATCCTTTGCTGTCATTAATGAAAACAAGCCATCAGTCCACCAAGTCAGAGCTGTCTTTCTTCATTCGTTATTTCTGATAAATCATGCTTGGATAATATCAGCGTTACCAAAGCATTCAATGACTACTTTAAATCTGCATTGATTCTTGATGATGGACGCACTCACTCAATTTTCACTAATTCTTCATCATCACATTTTCTTATTACGCTAATGACTACAGCTGGCATTGTAACCTTATACTCGAAATTGATACAATAAAAAGTTTAGGGGCGGACAAAATGCAATGGGTTTCCGAGACTGCATGCAGTGTTCATATCTGCTCAGAGGGAAAGAGATAATTTACTGGAAGGCACTGAGGTTGGCCTTAGTGCGCTCTGGCCTGCTACTCTGCAGGCAGAAAAGGGAGTTTAATATAACGATTGGGACAGGAAGATGTGACGTGTATGCCCATTCATCACACAGTGCCTTTTTGCACAGTCTAGCATTTAGTCTACTATTCTTGAACAAATCTAGTACTGCCCTTCCATCATATGGACACAGCACACTGGAAGCCATCAAGTCTAAACCAATTTGTGCAAGAAGTGTAACTTTCAAACACAGTTTTGCCATGGACCATTTCTGACTGGAGCTTTCTTCCTAAGGCCTCCTTCCAGTCCTCTAGCTATCTGAAACCTTTCGCAGGACATTGCCATGAGTGAATTATGTGTTATACAACATTTTGGTTTGATTTGTTCAGTATTTTGTTCTAATACTCCTTGTGTTACATTGTTCTTTCAAGCATTGCAAAGCCTCTGATGCAGGGGCCAAGAATGTTTCCGTGTAGTATCATTCAATAAATAAATAAACCGTTAAACTGATATTGTAACCTAACTGTTGATATTCTTTGACCGTGCAATTTCTATACTCCTTGCACCTGTCTCTCGAAACACTTTTTTGGCCCTGATGGAATTGAGGGAAATAAACCAAACTGCACTTTGTCATGTCGTTGCAGTCTCATTCTTCACACCAGCACAGTGCTACACAAAATCAGGAAGCATCATAAAAAAAAACATTCAAGGAGAGACTCTTTAGCACTTCAGCAGCAAGTGTTCGATGCCAACTGCATGCAGAGGGCGCCCATAATTACTTTTATGAGTTGAGCACGCTATTCAAATGCTTTCTTGTGAGTCGTGTAAAGGTAGCTGCACTTACTTTTGCACAATTCATAGCATGGGGTACTGGAAGCCTACATAAAAGGCTGATAGGAGTTCATTCCTAATCCTGGCTACCACGCAAGCAGGCAGTACAACTCTACTGTACCTGCCAAGCCTTTTCCAAATCCACCTCGTGAACGTCTTGTATGCCACAAATCGATATTTTCTATAAGCAAGCAGAAAGCATGTGAAGGTCACATTCACTATATGCTTTACAAGTGCATGTGTACTTCTCTCTCGATGTTAGTGCCGTTTTCTGTCACCTCCCAGCATACTGCTTCCAAGATGGCCGGGTTTAAACACACACTTGCAAAGTGAGGGTGGCGGGTTATGCAGTCACGTTGGAAATATCCCGGCAGCATACGTTCTCCAGCGCAGTTTCGACTGCCACGCAGTGCCCACAGGTACACATGCATGCATAATCACGCAGGAAGATAATTCTTGAAGGCAAGCAATTTAGCAAGCTCTTTTTTTCTTTTTCGTTTAAGGCTGTTACGGTCCCCGCTATCTACCAGCTTTGCGATGTGGCAGCATGAATCGGCTAGTACACAGTTTGGAAGCTAGAATGGCATGGCTGCACTGCTTACGCAGCACTTTGGACAAACGCTCCCGACGATGCTTTAAGTTATCACAATCGCGCAACACTGCCGTTCAGCGCTGCTACGGCGTACATTTAAGAAAGTCTAGCGATCTCACACGAGTGCAGCTAGCACACGATGATCTTTCGCCGAAATGCATGAAAGGAGGTTGCGATTGAGCCCGCTCTATAGATCGAGTGCTGTGACACGATAACCTTTTCTTGCTCGACCCGCATAAAAGTCATGCCCCTTCGTCGCGAGCGGAGGCTTGTTATCATAGTTGTAGGCGTACGTTTACAGCCAATTAGAGAAAAGCTCGCACACGGAAGAATGCAGTTTTGAAAAATGAAAAGTTTATATATTGCCATTCTAGCAACACAACAGAGAAATTGAAATGCTCCTTTGGGCCGGTTATGGTGCGGAACAAATCACCCAAACCAATCCGGATCGTCGGACAAAGCAAATTTCAATCAAGATCGGGCTCTATCGCGATAGATGCTGGTTTTCGCGATAGATGCTGGTATAGAGAAGCGGATATGATTGTAACTGAACGTTCGTGGCAATTATTACGAATGCTGCAATTCACGCGAGAAAATTAGTCATACATGGGGGCTGTGAAGAAATTGATGCGGGGTAAAGGAAATGTGCAGTGCTGTAAGCTTTGACGTACCAGTTCATGTCATCGCCGCCACGTTGCCAAGGTTCTGGCTCGTCTGGTGTCCCAGTTTTTCGTTTTCTCGGTGTGTCACCGTAAGGGTCGAAGCCAACCACTTCAGTCACACGTTCGATAGCTCTCAGGGCAGGATTCTTCGCGTGCTGTTTTGTCCGGTGCTGACGCACGAGCACGATCGAAAGTAAGTAACGCACTGAGGACGCAAGCGCGCGTGTTTCCTTGCTCGCGCCCGTGTGACGAAGGGAAATAATGAGCGGGTCGGGGCTCAGAAACAATGCAGTGGGATGTAGAAAGATCGCACGCTGTCGGGGCGCGCACAGAGCAGGCCACCGCAAATGTGGGTTGCCAACACCACCGGGCAGCCCCGCCAAGAAGGGTGGAAGGAGAACAGCACAACTCTGAATCCGCGTGACGTAACGCGGGGGGCAGGACACCCCATCTGGCACCGCCCACCACAGCCATGCTCCGTCGGCTCCGCTGAGATGATTGATTGATTGTGGTTCGGTTAGGAAAGGACGCTAATTTCTGCAGCCCATGCAGGGAGCACGGCTAAGCGTCCGTGGGGGATGGGGGAAAGGGAGGGAAAGAGATAGAGAGGAGAGAAAGGCCGCAGTGGAGGGCTCCGGAAATTTAGACCACCTGGGGTTCTTTAACGTGCACTGACAACGCACAGTACACGGGCCTCTGGCATTTTCGCCTCCATCGAAAATGCGACCGCCGCGGCCGGGATCGAACCCGGGTATTTTGGATGGCAGCCGAGTACCGTAACCACTACACCACCGCGGCGGACCCGCAGTGTCAAAGGGAGATTTTCCGGTCGCAATATCCTTCCCCCTATGGCGCCTTCCCGGAAAATTATTTCGACTGTGCATTTCTGAGTAGCCGTTTTCAAAACCAAGCGCTAGGGGTGGTCCAGGACCCCTTTAAAGACAAATGCATCAGCATGCCTTCCATCTCATTGGCACCTAAACAAATGCCCCGCCACGATGGTATAGTGGTTATGGCGCTCTGCTGCTAATCCGGAGCTCGCGGGATCGAATCCCGGCCTCGGCGGCTGCATTTCGATGGAGGCGAAATGTTGAGGCCCGTGTGCTGTGCGATGTCAGTGCAAGTTAAAGAACCCCAGGTTGTGGAAATTTCGGGAGACCTCCACTACGGCGTCTCTCATAATCAGAGCTCGTTTTGGGACGCTAAACCGCACAAAAACAAAACCTAAAGAAATAGCATATCTGGCTGGCACTACACGTGTGATGTAAGATCTTGTTTTCTCTGCTCTGTAATAAGCCATAAGTGTCCAGCTGTGGCATACGCTTCAGTGTATCGATACGTCCGGTGCACAGCGTTTCGCAAAGCTACGCGCTTGTGCATACAGCTTCGCACCACGAGAGGATACGTTCTCTCATGGCGCGAATTGCATAGTGATAGGTGGTGGTGGTGATTTTTTTATTACGGCCAAAGAAATTGGGGACCAATTTGAAGACTGGCTGCACTGTCTTAGAGGAGGTCGGCGGGGATCCCTTGGGATACCGCAGCCTCCATCGCGCGCTGGATGAGCCGGCGCTGGTCTGCTGGCTATGAGGCACGCAGGAAGGACTCCCACGACTCCAGAGTGTTTGTGTTGTCTGTGTTGTAGCGCGTGCAAGTCCACACCATATGTATGAGTGTGGCCGGCGATGAGCAATGTTGGCACCTGGAGCTATCTGTTCCGGAAAGGTTCTGTTACATAAGAGGGGGTGGGGAAAGCTGCCTGTCTGTAATTTGCGCCATTGGACGGCCCCGCGTCTTGTTCAATCGTGGTGGGCAGGAGGGTATATGCATCGCCCGAGTCGATAGTATGCATGTCGCACGATTCCCAGCTCACCACATACACGGACATCAGCCAATACTATCGACTCGGAAGATGCATAGTGATAGGGTTCGGTTAAGGAATGCATGCTAATTTCTGCAGCCCACGTAGGCAGCACGGCTAAGCGTCCGTGGGAGTAGAAGACGCCGAATCACATAGAAAAACAGTGGAGCACTCCAGATACTTTGACTACCTGGGGTTGTTTAACGCGCACTGACAACGCACACTACACGGGACTCTGGCATTTTCGCCTCCATCGAGAATGCGACCGCCGCGGCCGGGATCGAACCCGCGTTTTTCGGGCGGCAGCTGATCACCATAACCGCTACGCTACCGCGGTGGACAAGCGCTTAGTGTAGTTAGCAAACGGGTGGGACGGCGTGGCGCCCTCTGTGGCTCGACGCGAGCGTCTTAACACTGAGCTCGGTGCAAAGCATTGAAAATCTTTCGCTCGGCCTCACAAATGGTTTGCGATGCGTTTCCCGAAGCTTCGGGCAACAACGAAGTGCGGATATTTCGGAGACAAGTGCCCATCTGCTTCGGAAAGAAATCAAGAGGCGCTTGGCGGTCTTCCATGTTAAAGGGACCCTGAAACGGTTTTGACGATTTTGTGCAAACATGGTGATCCGGTAGAGCGGGTCACTAGGACCATTACAGGACAGATTTTAGCGCTGTGCGTAAAGTGTGTAATTTACAATAAGGTTTTGAACACGCGTATCGCAAAAGGTCGCAGCGGCTCGCCAAAAAGCGTTTTCAAACGCCCCCGTCATCGAGCGATCGAATGAGAGGTCGCTGATTGGCCCCGACCCAAGTGACGTGCACGTAATTTTCAAAGCCTAGCTGCGAACAACGTGCTTCTACAACGTACTCCTTCGTTTCAGCCAACGGTATCATCGCGGCATCTGGCGGCGTCACACGAGTCGCCGGCGCTCTATTACAGAGGCTAGCACTGCCGAGGCGGGCGACCTCAGTGAGGATATCGGGGCGCTATGTCACTACGGGAGGCTCGGCAGAGCGGCTGACGCGGGAGGCGCTGTCGTCGCTAGCGCGCACTCCGCAGCAGATCGAGTTGAGGAGGAACAGCAGTGGTAAGGAGGAAGGCGACAGAAATAAGCCCTTAGCTGCCTTAGCGCATTGTGCTTCGCTTTATTTATGGTGTGAATGATTTCGCAATTGTGTTGCCTGATCAGTGACGCAATGTCAAAAAAACGTTTCAGGGACCCTTTAAAGGGACAAGGGGCAAGCGTCCCTTTAAGATTCGTCGCTGCTACAGAAATTCGCTTTTCGCGTGTATATTTTAGATGCGAAGCAGCTTATGGGCGGTGGCTTTGTCCGTCCCTCCCACCGCCGTGTGGTGTCCACACCTGCACTGCGCATCCCCCTCCTTTCCTTGTCTCCTCTCCGAACGGTGTGTGTTGACTATGGAAACTCTCTTTCTTCGATGAACACTTCACCAGCTCGCAAGGAACGAGAACGCGTCCTCGCCCGCGAGAGAAAACGCTGACGCAGGCAGCGTCTGCTAGCATCAAACCGATGCAAACGCGACACCTAGCCAAACCGATGTAAACGCGGTGTGTACACCCCCGTGCTGCTTCGCATCGCCTCATGGTCCCCTTTATCGGGAGATGGACTAATTTTTAGAGGGCGAGTGTCCTAGGCATTCTTCACAAATGGAGTTACCTCGGAATTCCTTTTTTTTTCTTTTTTTTTCTTTCTTGTCGTTCCATGCACAAATTTACACCTTTCAAAAATGCAATGGGACTGCTGCTTGCTTCCTGCGGACCGAAGAATTTCCTGCTACAACAGCACAAATTCCTGCGCCAAACTCCCATTTACATGCTCCAAAACACCAAACGCCGCGTAGAACCTCTCATAAACTAAAAAGTAGCTACATCTATTCACTTTTGCAGCTGCTATGCTTTCCTGGAAGCTGGACCCTCCCATTAGCCGAACACCGTTACGTGCTCCCATTTGTGCTCTGCCGAACGGTGTGATGAATGCCAACGCCTTGGGAAGTCGCTGTGTTTCGCAGAATCACGGGCCGTACTACAAAGGTGCTCGCTCCTGTGGAACCCCTTTCCCCCGCCGATCCCGTTGTGCGTGAGCGCCGCTAGTTCGCTTGGCACCGCATGACAGAGCAAAAGCCAGAGGAGGTGAGCTATCAAAGGACAGAAAGCTGAGCGAGTTCCTGAGGATTCTTTATGTAAAAAAAAAAAAGGCGTACAGAAAACGTGCATAGTGAAAGCGAGCTCGTTCCCGTAAATGTGATGCACGATCTGCCCATCTTTACCACCATCTTAAAAAAATTTCCGAACGGTAGACAGTCCCTTTAATTCCTTTAAATGGTCAGTGAAGAGCATCGGGGAGATCGTATCTCCTTGTCTGACACTTCTCCTAATCGGGATTTCTCTGCTTTTATCATGTAGGAGTAGCGTGGCTGTGCAGTCTTTCTATATTTCGTTTATGGCTTTCACGTATACGTCAGGTACCCCTTGTCGACGTACAGCTTCTAGAACTGCTTGTATTTCTACAGAGTCAAATGCTTTCTCGTAGTGCACAAAAGCCATATAAAGAGGTTTGTTATATTCCGCGTAGTTCTCAATTACTACGTTGACAGCGTGGCTGTAGACCATTGTTGAGTAACCTTTCCTAAAACCAGCTTGTTGTCTTGGTTGGTTCAAGTCTAGTGCTTCTCTTATCCTCGTAGAAATTACTTTATTAAACAGCTTGTACATTACTGTGAGTAGGCTAATTGGTCTCTTCTTCTTTAACTCCTTTAGTCTTCCCAACCGCCTACCGCCCCCCCCCCCCCGCCCCCCGGTACACTACATGTCATCATACATTTCGTGAAGAGCGATGCAAGTTTTTAAGTATAATGTCTCCTCCGTCTTTGATCAAGTCGGTCGTTATGCCGTCTTTACCTGCTGCTTTACCGCGGGAAATCCCTTTGACAGCTTGTTTGGACTCCGTCAGTGATTACACATGGAATTTCAGTGCCCTCCTCTGACTCTATTTGTATTAAGGTAGTATGGTCTGTCTGAGACCAGTACACTTCAGAGTATAAATCTTCTGCTACCTTTACTATTTCGTTGAAAATGTTCATAACGTTACCTTGTTTATCTCTCAGCGCATGCATTTTCTTTTGTCCAAAGTGCAGTTTCCTTTTGACCGATTTAATGCTGATGCTTTTTTCTACTGCTTTCTCTATTTCTCTCATGTTAAAGTTTCTTACATCTCTTTGCCTCGCTTTACTGATCAACTTTGATAGTTCTGCGAATTTTATATTATCTTTTGACGAAGTTACTTTCATTTTTTTGCGTTTTTTTATTATGTCCTTGGGAGATAGGGACAGCTTGCTTGTTGCTTGCTTTGTTTCTTTACCCCCGACTTCTATCGCTGTTTCAAGGATTGTTTTTGTTATGGTTTTGTTTATTTCTTCTAAATCTTCATCGTTTTGCCCTAAGGCCTCGAACTTGTTGGTTAGGGCGACTTTACACTCTTCGTTCTTCGCTCGGATTACCTCTAGGTTTGCGTTTTTTTCTAGTAAATAATTTAGTTCTTGTTTTCCTTAGGTTAAGCACAATCTTTGTCCTTAGTAATCTGTGATCGTTGCATTTTATCTTCCCCACTACTTCCATGTCTTGAAGTATACTTGGTTTTTCGCTCATTACGAAGTCAATTTCATTCTTTGTTTCTCCGTTAAGGCTTTTCCACATCCATTTCCTATTCTCTTGTTTCTTAAAAAAACGTATTCATTATAAGGAGCCGGTTTATTTCTGCAAATTCTGCTAGCATTTCCCCACGGTTATTCCTACGGCCGACGCCGTAGTTGCCAATCGCCTGTTCTCCACTTTGTTCTTTTTGTTCCTACTTTTGCGTTGAAATCCCCCATGACTACTGTGTATTGTGACTGTACTTTCTTTATTGCTAATTCGATATCCTGGCTCTACTTGTTCGTCGTCGTAGCTCGTTGTTGGCGCATATCCCTGGATTATATTAAGATTATACCGCTTCTTTAGTTTTATTACGACGCATGCTACCCATAGCCACCACTTGTATTAAGGCAGCACTAAATAAGTTATGTGAGCACGAATGTGAACGTAGTCTGATGAATCAGCTAGCACGGTTACGAGACGCAGGGTTTCCCCGAACTGTCATTACATCCGTATGCGAAACAATTTTGCAGAGAGCGAAATGAGAGCCGGGCAACAAAGGTAAGAGGAACGACAAGAGGCCAGTGCACGTAGTTCCGTACTTGCACGATATTAACTTGCTTTTCAATGCCCCTTGCAAGCTGTCATCGATAAGGGCCCTCATGAATTCGAAAAACAGGACACCCGCGTGCACCACTAATCACAAAACCCGCTACACTGATTGCACGAGTAATGTAGTATATCGAATTCCCATGAGCTGTGGGAAAGTGTATATTGATCAAACAGGACAATGCTTTAATAATCGCGCACGTCAGCACGGCTAATGTAAAATAATGGATATAGTAGCCATTTAGTTGACCATTGCAAGAAGTGCACATGCGTTCCCATGTTTAAAAACAAAATTTATGGGTAATGAAAAATCTAAGAAAGAAAGTGAAATTTTAGAGGCGTTCTGGATCAGTCAAGATGGAGATAACTGTGTTAGTTCGCCCTCACTTGCACTTTCACAGAAGGAGATACACCTCATGAAAGACGAATATATTCGTGTTTGCGAGTGTTTTGTTGTGCGCATGTTCCTCTGAGAATGTATAAATAGGCTGGTTTTCATGCAATAAACATTCAGTTGGCAGTCAGCGTTTGTCCTGCAGTCTTCGTTTCTTGGTCCAACGTCCTTTTTGCGCTGTCAGTTCCTTTGCTCTACATATGAACCAACTAGCCCTCGTCAAATTCTTGCCGATGCTACCCTTTCGTTAATGCTCTAGAATTCTTCTACGTTTCCCTCTATATCTTTGTGAATGGGGAAGCCGACTTCATGTTCTCTCTTTTCGGTCAACCCTCTATAGCAGAGGATATGTCCGTTATTTAATACTATGTAAGCTTGACTTGCTCTCCTAACTTCACCAAGGCCAAAGACGTCCCAACTAACGCCTTCTTGTTCCTCGAGTAGTTCCGCTCGTCTATCTTCGCTGGAGAGGGTCTTGCGTTCAACTTTCGAATGTTTAGTTTCCAGTGGCGGCCTGTCCGGGTCCAGTGATTATTACCGCCCTCTGCTGCTCTATCCTCTAGGAATCCTCTATTCTACGGAGGGGCGCGCACGACAGCTGGTGCGACAGCTCCGTTGGGGGCGCCACGGTAGTTCCGCGGAAAGAAAATGACGGAGGGCGCGCGCCTCTCTCCCGTGCAGCGATGGTGGGCCTCTGGCATTTTCGCCTCCATCGAAAATGCCAGAGGTCCGTGTACTGTGCGTTGTCAGTGCACGTTAAAGAACACCAGGTGGTCTAAATTTCCGGAGCCCTCCACTACGGCCTTTCTCTCTATCTCTTTCACTCCCTTTCCCCCACCCCACGGACGCTTATCCGTGCTCCCTACACGGGCTGCAGAAATTAGCGTCCTTTCCTAACCGAATCACAATCAATCGGGCCGCTCAAGCTAACCATGTCCCCGCTGCTTCGCATCCACACATGGTTCCCTTTAGCGGGAGTAATTTTTTTTTATACGCTGATCTCGGTGCGGAGAAGTCTGGGGACACGACAAAATGCGGGTGTGCCGGAGACAAACCTGCCAAGTGGCTTCGCTGTTTCGCTAGCCTTGTGGCACTAGTGAAAGCGATGCGCTGGATCAAAAGCGCACCTTGGACGCTGCAAAAATTTTACCCGGAGGGTTACGTAGACTCAGGCTGCTGCCCAGTGGCATTCCATGTGAGTGCGCCTCCACATTATTGCTTACTGTATGCTTACTGTATAGTATGCAATAAAAATGTTCATTCTCTGGGCGCCTGAGGCCGCGTCTGTTTAACGTACTCTACGGCTGACGCGCTTCCACTTTTATTGATATGCCAGGCCTCGGCCATTAGTCCGACACGTGTACCCGTTTGACATGTAGCGCTACCGTTCTAGAACACGCGCAGATGAGTTGTGTGCCTTCTTTCATTTTCGCCGCAGTGCTCTTCTTCAGTTGGTAGTCGGCGTTGTTCCCTCCGTCGCGCCCAATTAATTACTGTAATTCATAGTCTTGCTAGCGTTGTCGACAAATCAGGACAAACTGACATCATATTTCTGGATTCTAGGAACCCTTGAGCCCATTAGATACGGTGGGGGGTTAACAAAGACGCCAAAAGGTTAAGGTATGCACAAGCTAACAGTGTTTCTCCCAGAAAGTCTAATCTCAGGTGCGGAGCCCCCATCCAGTTCGACGAGAACAACGGCGTTAAACAGTATAGTTATATTTTCAGCCACAAGCTTTCAGTGAAATGCACTGTTGGTGCGGCGCAGATGGTGTAGGATGGAGAGGGGGGCAGATACCATAGGAGCAACTTCTGTTCCGAGCGTGCCTTCCTTTTTTCATCCTGCTTTCTGGCACTGTGCACACAATGCATTTGCTAGATATGTACAAGGTGCGGATTGTTTGGAAGCCTTGGCTTATGCCCCTTATATTAGTAACGAAAGGGAAGGGGTCAAGGGCTCGTTCTTTATTTGTTAGAAACAAGTTAATGAGCAAACAGACAATGAAGCCTAGGAAAGCATAGGGGAAGTTACTTGTGGTATTTTAATTGTGGAGAAAGTAGAAAGGAATTAAAGTGGACGAAAAGACAAACCTGCCTTCGGTGGGACCCGAACCCACGACCTTGGTCGACCTTGGTTGGTAGAGCATCGGACGCGACATCCGAAGGTCGTGGGTTCGGGTCCCACCGAAGGCAGGTTTGTCTTTTCGTCCACTTTAATTCCTTTCTACTTTCTCCACAATTACAATACCACAAGTAACTTCCCCTATGCTTTCCTAGGCTTCATTGTCTGTTTGCTCATTAACTTGTTTCTAACAGATTAAGAACGAGCCCTTGACCCCTTCCCTTTCGTTACTTCATAGCGTGGGCCTCGTTGCGGCAGACTTGGTGCCTTAGGTAGCATGCGAGGGCTTATTGGGCAGCAGCCATCTCAGCTAAGTTCACGTTCTACGTGACGCCTCCTGGCAAGAAAGTGCGTTCCACGCACGCCGCCTTGGCCATGAGTGGCGCTGCCTAACACTCCCAGGATAATATGTACATAAATACACAATAAAGTGGACGCGGGGACGGCCGCCTTCGTAGCTCAGTTGGTAGAGCATCGGACGCGACATCCGAAGGTCGTGGGTTCGGGTCCCACCGAAGGCAGGTTTGTCTTTTCGTCCACTTTAATTCCTTTCTACTTTCTCCACAATTAAAATACCACAAGTAACTTCCCCTATGCTTTCCTAGGCTTCACTGTCTGTTTGCTCATTAACATATTAGTCACGCTAACACCTGTTACCGAACTACCACTGCACCCCCCCCCCCCTTTTTTTTATTGTTCGCACGTGCTGCTCTTCTTCTCTGTTTCTGAGGACGGGGGAGAGTGCGCAAAGGCGTACATAAACGAACGCTGGAGAAGGCAGTTGCCGCCCTGACGAAGACAAGTCCGCTTGTCGAAACGTTGGGTCCCGCGACATTCCCTGTTCTAAATCGTATTTTGCGATTTGTTCATGGATCTTAGGAAAGCATTTGATCTTGTGTCACACGCGACACTAAGCGAAAAACTTTCATCTGGACGTTCCCTCATATCTAGTAAATTGGATTTCTGCTTACCTCACTAACCGTAGGCAATTTGTTGCATTTGATAGCTGCTCTTCGAGTCACCTTCCTGTAACTTCTGGCGTTGCGCAGAGAAGTGTTCTTGGACCTTTATTTTTTAAAATATATATTAATGACATCGTTGACTCTGTTACTGAACCTGTACAGATAAAATTATTTACTGATGACTGCTTACTCTTTAATAAAATCACCTGCCAGCAAGATCAAATTACCCTACACTCCAGCCTAGGGGTAACGCTAAGAGATAAAAAAAAACGAGCGGAATGGATCAGGGAACAGACAGGAGTAGCTGATATTATTTTATCAATTAAAAGAAAGAAGTGGACCTGGGCAGGACATGTCATGAGGAGGAAAGATAACAGATGGACAGTAAGAGCGACGGAATGGATACCAAGAGAGGGAAAACGCAACAGAGGCAGACTAAAGGTTAGATGCAGCGATGAAATTAAAAAGTTTGCGGGCATAAAGTGGAACCAACTCGCTCAGGATAGAGTGGATTGGAAATAGTTGGCAGAGGCCTTCGTCCTACAGTGGACCTAAAATAGATTGATGATGATGATGAGAGGGTAGAAAGGGGGGCGTAGTAGAGCAGAGGATTCCCAGAGGAGAGAAAGGGGGAGCGTAGCAGAGGCGAGGGTGAGTTGACGCGCATGCGCTGTGGGGGTGTGGGGCGCGGGAAGGAGAAGCCGACAAAGCCCCCGCCGTAAGGTGCTTCGCATCTAAAACACACGCGTCGAACCACAGCTGGTTGCATACATGGCAGCGTGGCTACACGCCCCTTTGCGTTTGTGCATATCATCGCGCCATGAGAGCATGCTCTCGTGGTTCGAAGCCTGTGCATACCTTTGCGAGACGCTGTGCACCGGACAAATCAACGCACACTGACTCTGTCATCTGTTTCTTCCGCTTTCATCCTGCCAACCCCCCCCCCCCCCCCTTTGCCAGTGTATTAGGGGGGAGATGGCATGAGCGCAAGAAGCGCGCGTTCGAAAGCCGCACATCGGGCATTGTGTAGAGGTAAACACGGAATTTTAGGGAGCATAACTAATGATGATGATAGTTTTGCGATACGCGGAACACTTTACAGCAAGCAAGAAATGATTTGCGTTTAAAAAAGAAACGAAAGAGGATCGCAATGGAAAGAAAGAGCGAAAGGGAAAAGCACGCCAAGCTTCGCTTGCCCACTTTCTCTTGATGGGGGTAGCGTAGTGCTGACTCACCGGTAGTACGTGTGCGTCCGGCCCTGGCCGACGTGCCAGCGTGATCCGTGCACACCGATCAGTATGGAGGCTCCCACGAGCAGGCTGAAGACGACGGTGACAACGGTGATGAGGCGTTCCTTGCGTATTCCCGGCACGATGGCGAGAAAGGCCGCCAGGAGCGTAAAGAAGGCGAGGTACACAAGCACTTCTGCGCGGTCGGCACTCACAGCTGTTCGGTTGTCACTGGTGTACAACGTCGGTCCGCCATTCTCACGGAACGCGTCGAACCATCCCGTTGTGCTGAGCATGGCCAGCTGCAGTTCTCGCCACTCACCGCCAAAGCACGGTCCTGCACATTCCCCCACGCAGGAGTCACACGAAATCACGCAACGTCCTTTTACGTTCTATAGAACATTCTGAGAGAGAAAGGAGCTCTTTACTGGAAAAAAAAAAGAAAACAGGGATTAGAACCTGTTGTGAGAAGCCATCCGTTCGTATTCGCAAGTGCGTTATGCAGCTAAACATTCGCGTGCAGCCGTGGATTTCTGGATAACACACATGAGCGTTTTTGCTGTTGTTGCTATTAAGCCACTTATGCAATTCAAACGAAAACGAGGTTGTGGTGCGAATCGCTGCGCATACAATCGGACGAGCACAGGAAGGAAAACTGACAGCATCTTCGGTAATTATGCCCCGGAGCAGTCGATAACTTCCCCAAAACCAAAAGGGGGCAGAACGCCCCGGTTATATGCAGGAGAAAATGCAAATAATACCGAAGGCACCACTTCGGTGCGCACTGCTAGCGCCGCCTAGCGTAAGGCGCGCGCTTCGAACCATGCGCCCACTGTCCTCCGGCCGCCTCCTTGCATCGTCTGCTCCACAATGAGGGCGTCGGTAGATGTGATTGTTGATGGAAAAAAAGTATTCGGTTGCAACGACGAAGCCTCAACTGGATGAGATTCTGTCGGGTAAGTAAGTATTCAAGAGCTGAAGAAATTGCTCACATTGCATGAAGCAGATAGGTAACGCGCAGACGACAACGTACGCGAGGAGAAGTTACACTTCTGTTGTGTTTTATTTTGACAGAGGATGTCTTCGTTGTTTCGCGCTGTTTTCCGCCATGAATAGTACCAACAAGCTTGATCAATTCCGCACACTTTTAAATTATATATAAGTATTAAATTGCTCACGTCGACGTCAGAGTAGAGCGTGACGGTTTCCCCCACGAAATTGCGCACTTTCGGTATTTCATCGGTGCGCCCTGTCACCAAGCTCAACAAAAGTTCATCTTCGCTGTCCTCATCGGATGAACTTGACGACAAGGCTTCCAAAAATTCGAGTCGCGCTACTTTTCTAGCTGTCGCCATACCGGCTGTTCCACGTCGTCTGCTGACCGTCTGCTACGCGCGCGGCACGCAATGAATGCTGGGATTGCACAGCGGCGCTCCGCCAATTTTCTCGGAGCGCCTCGGAGCAATAAAAAAGTGCCCCGAGAAGGTGCGCCCTGTTTACCGAAGACGACGGGTGCGCACCGATGCGCACCGGTGCAATTTAGCGAAGACGCACAGGTGCCCCGGTGCGCACCGGTGCAGATTGTCGAAAATGCCATGAGTAAACGGATAGAGCGCGAATGACTATTGATTTGATCGCTGCATATATATGGATTTTCCACGTCCCAAACACAATCGAATGAGGGGGGCAGAGAGGGAACACATGTCAAGATTACTTCACGTCAACAAAAGCTGCGCAGAAAATTGCTTTCTGCCTTACACAGAGCCACAGAGATGTCACTTGCGCAGCTGTCGCCCATTTCCTTTATATAAAAGAGCTTCTAACAGCTCACCCTCTCCTTGCCTAGAATTCGTACCTTCTTGAAAACAGCCTCGCAAACCCTGCAATGGGCGGGCAAGTTCGCTCTATCCCTTCTTGTAATCGGCGCTCCCTTGTATGCGTTCATCCAAGCAGCGCCCTGTTTGTCCGCACGTGAGAGGGATTTGGTACACAAGTCAAGGACGGCATGCTTTTTACCGCAGCCCTTTAGCCGTTCCCGCAGACCGTTTGGCAAAAGATGCGCACGTGCAATTATTTTTTTCTCATCTTTTTGAGTACGCTGTTATATGTGCAGCGACCAAGTGAATAAGGTCAGTGATAGTTTGTGTTCTATCCGTTTTCTTTCCTGTGTTCGTTCGATTGTGTGCGCAACGATTCCCACCGCTGGCATGCACCAACTCGCCCACCAAGAAGTTCTTCTGGAACAAAAACTCGTTTTCTTCTTTGGCGGAGATCATGTACATATATGTGTGTATGTGGTACAAGGCTTGTAGCACATTTACCTGACGGCACTTCAATAACAAATATTTCGCACTATGTGCGTTTAAACAAGCCCGGGTGCCGACAAAGCGCGGTACAAGCATTCAGCTGCTTCGATTCTTCAACTCGTGGCCCCGTCCAACACCAATGCGAAGCGGAAGCAATCTTATTCTGCCTGATTATCCGAAGCTTGATGCGGCTTTCGAGTAATGTAGGCAGCATAATTGTTTCTTCAGCCATAACAGGAAATCATTTTTGTGGCAAGTGTCACACATGTCTCATTTTCTAATAAATCTAAGTCGTTCCTTTCGGGCGTCTAGTACATTGTCATTATTTTTCTTCATTTACGGAGAAACTTGCAGGTGAAAATTTGCCGGGGGCATTTCCGTACCAGGAAATGCTCCGTACAACGTACAGCCCGCAAACAACTCCATTCGACTGACATGTCCGTGGAATGGGTAGCCCGTATGTGACTTACACATGCTGCAAGCTAACTAAAAGAAACGTTGCTGATCCTTTTGTCGTATAAATCTAAATCACACAAAAGTGAAATGCGTCTTCATACAAGCAGTTGAATGTTTACTCTACATCGATAGTAACTTGCCCATTGCTATCGGTATTTCGTTGGTTTGACGTGGATGCACCCATGTTGACGCATTGCCTCCATCCTGAAGAATGGCACCCACCACCGTGACGAACACCGTGTGGTAACTCAGGTACTTTACGTAACAACTGGACATAATCGACCGCAAGTACCGCATGACAACGCCATCAGCCATGTTTACTCGCGCCACATTGACCCTTCAACGTACTGTCATACTTGGGCGCTTAACGCAGCAGTTATAAATGCGAAGCACAACTTGGCGAACTTGAGCAACTTTGACCGTATACACCTATATCAGTCCATGTATGTATATATGTCTCGGCGCTGTCCTGATCGTGCATACCAAGATTCGAATGGTAGGGTATAAATTTATGGCAAACATGATGTAGACATCACTGTACAATGACATACTCGCCACGATTAACAACAACACAATCACGTGTGGCTCCTACCCGGTCATGCGGCTACAGGTTACAGCTGACTTAACATCGCAGCTCCAGCTGTTTACTCAATGACCAACCAAATGAAAACACACCTGGCGCGGGTTAAAAACGAAATGCAACCAGGCAGCTATGGGAACGGAAGATCCAAAAGCCTCGGACAGGCCGCCATTGGAAATTAAACGTACGACTCTCAACACGCCAACTCTTTCGAGTGAAGCCAGACCAGCTAAACGAGAAATAAAGGATCGGGATATTGTGGGATCGTCTGGTCTACAGAAGGCCATGTAAACGAAACAAACCGTTTATTGACTTAGCAGTGCCCCGCGACGGTTTTCAAGTGTCTAAGGTACTCGGCTGCTGATCCGAGGGTCGCGGGATCGAATCCCGGCTGCGGCGGCTGCATTTCGATGGGGGCGAAATGCCAGAGGCCCGTGTGCTGTGCGATGTCAGTGCACGTTAAAGAACCCCAGGTGGTCGAAATTTCCGGAGACCTCCATTACGGCACCTCTCATAATAAGAGCTGGTTTTGGGACGTTAAACACAACACAGGCGAGCGTACCGACGCGCTTCGTCCGGTTTGCGAAGGAGTGACTCCCTATCAAGCTTGGTTTTGTGGCCACGTAAACTCGGGAGACGCTGCAGTGGCGTTGTGGCTTGCCGCAGTGCACGCAGCGTGTAGCCACGCCGGGCCCAATGAGGCTGCGCGGCATTTATGCGCAGTCAATATCATTGTCTTTAGCGAGGTTAGGAAACCAGGGGAAGAATACTTATTGCTTAATGATGATGGGCATCTCCTCTCCTACAGGGGACTGCCAGAGAAGAGTGGATAGGGTGTGGGATTCCTTATACAGAAAGACGTTCCAGGTAGCATTGAAGAATTCTATAGCATCAATGAAAGGGTAGCAGGTGTCGTGGTCAAACTAAATAGGGCATGCAAACTAAAAGTATGGCAAATGAGTTCTGCGGAAACCCGCAAAGTGGAGTAACGTTCACAAACTGAATGTAATGCAAGGTTACGCACCAACGACTAGCCACACTGACGAAGTTGTAGAACGGTTTTACGAGGATGTGGAAACGGGCAATAAGAAAGGTGCGCACCCTATTGAATATACGATTATTACGGGGAAATTTACCGCGAAATTGGAAAGAAACTAAAATGAGAACAGGAAGTCGGGAACTACGGCGCAGGTGATAGGAACAACAGTGGAGATATGCTAGTCTAATTTGCAGAAAGGAATCACCTCCGTGTAATGAATACTTTCTTTAAGAAACGTAAGAACAGGAATTGGACATGCAAAAGCCCCTAACGCAGAAACGAAAAGCGAAATAGATTTCGTAATATGCAGGTATACTACCCAGGTATAGTACAAGACACTGAGGTGGTTAGTAAGGTCAGAATTAGTGGTCACAGAATAGTAAGGGCGAAGATATCCCTCAATCTAAAGCGAACAAGGACAAAGTTGATCACAGGGAAACAGGCCAATCTCGATGTCGTGAGGGCGAAAACAGAAAAATGTTAAATTGCACTTACGAAAAAGTATGAGGCACTAGGGCAGGAAGAAAATGAGGGCATACAGAAGCAGGAGGAAAGAGACAGAAAGGCTAACCAGAGAGCGTCCGGTTGGCTACCGTTCCAACCAGACATTACTAAGCTGATCATGGAAGCAGCAGTCGAAGCAAATTACTGAGACAAGGTGTGAATAAGCTCTCTCAAAGTACTAACAAATTAATAACATAACGCCAACAGATTAGAATAACTAACTCAAGAGATAAGATAGAATTCGCCGAGCTGTCAAGCTCATCAACAAAAGCAGAGTCAGTGACATAGGCAACCATAACGTGAAAGAAATAGAAGCAGTCGTCAGAAAAGGAGTCAGCATCAAAACAATTAAAGAAAGCTTTGTGCGGGAAATAACATAATGCTTGCAGTGACAGATAGGCACGGCAACATCCTTTATAACTTCAATGCCAAGTCAAGGTGGTCGAGAACTTGCATTCTGAACTATACTGCTGAAATACGAGTTTCCCCACTATGAATGTAATATATGCCGATTAGAACACCCATATTTTATGCGGACGAGGTTAGGAAAGCAATTCAGGGGAAAGCGGCTGGAGAAGACGGCATATAATCACCGATTTGACCAAAGACGGACGGGACACACAATGCCTCAAGACTTGAAGTGTACCAGTAAGCTGGAAAAATGCAAACGTTCCATAATTATACAAGACGGGAGATGTAAAATGCTTGAACAACTACAGGCTGATCAGTGCAGTCTCAGAACATTACGGAGCATTCACACAGGTTATCTCAAACTGCATAAGGGCCAGACTTAATCAACCAAGAGGGCAAGCAGGGTTCCGACAAAGATACTCCAACATAGAGCGCGTCCATGCACAAGCAATCCGCTGAATACAACAGACCCCTCTGTACGGTTTTCACAGACTACGAAAAGCCTTTTCACTCGGTAGAGTTGGCAGCATTTCTGGGGGCAATGCGACGTCAAGGAACATGTGATGGCCGCATAAATATAATAGCCAACATCCATAAAGACTCTACAGCCACACTACTCCTTTGTAGCAAAATCCGGAAAATACCTATACAGAGAGGTTTCAGACAAGGAGATACAATTTATCCCATACTATTTGCTGCATGTTTGGAAGAAATCTTGAAAAGAGTAGACTGGGACGAAACAGGACTCAGGATTAGCGGCGAATATTTGAGTAACTTACGCTTTGCGAACGACATAGTACTTTTTAGCAATGATGGCGACGAACTGCAGATGATTGCAGACTTAAGCCGAGAAAGCGCTAAGGTAGGATTAAAGATGAACGTGCAGAAATCAAAGGTAATGCTTAGTGGCACGGCGAAAAAGGGTATCTTCACGACTGAAAACTAGACATTAGAAGTTGTGCAAGAATACACATGTCTAGAACAGCCACTGACAGTAGAACCCATCCACGAAAAAGAAGTCTACCCTAGTATAAATATGGGATGGCGCGCATACGGGAAACATTCCCTATACTATGAACGGAAATCTACCACTATCACTCAAGCAGAAACTATATAACTACTGCATTTTCCCAGTACTCACATATGGGGCAGAAACGTGAATTTTTCTTATTCTTTTCTTTTTTTCACATGGCCAAACTGAGTTTTGAGGAAGTGTCTGTGGGTGATAACGATTTCGGGGGTCTCTTTTTTTACCAGTGAAGCTGAAGATAGTTATCAATGAAGCTGAAGATAGTTTGTAGCGCATGCGGAAGGTTTTTTCCTAGGTCAAGGGAAAAACGTGCAGTAGCATAAAGTAGTCATTGTGTTACAAGATCCTAAATATAAAACTGTACAAAGTTTTAAAAAATCCACGCATCTCCACGAAGTGAACCATGACGAGCGGCGAAGCACTAGGGATCGTCAGTGTGTTGCCGTAAATCACAGGTGACATTGCCCACTCATGCATGTAAATGAGTGACAACGGATGTGTATATTTACAAACGCGTTGTCGTTTATGCTCCTGGTCTTTATGACATTTCTGCGCTCCCACGCCGTAGAGCGTGCCGAGTTCCGGATTACTTTTAGTTAACAAGCACGCTGGGAGTCCTTATGGTTCAAATACGCAAAAGAGAAAGCGCTTCCACAGTCAAAGCGCGCCGTTCGCTCTCTCTCACGATAGCAGATGACACTGTGTACACTGACTTCCTCCGGGATCGGCTCACACATGCACACACGCCGTCTGACTGCACTCATGACTTATGTTGGAATGAACATAGTAAAATTAACGGCTGATCTAAGTAGGAACATTGGATGCCTGTACAAACTAAATTCTTTAATACCACTGTGGCTAAAAAACGCGCTCTGTTATATTCTCTCTTTCTCTCGACTATCTTATTGCGCGCTTGAGCGGGGGACTACCACGTTCACGAATTATTCTATACTGATTGTTTTGCAAAAAAGGGTCCTGAGAACCTTTGAAGAATTTCATGGCCCTACACGTAACCTGCGGACAGAACCGTTGTTTTTGAAGCACCCTTATGATTAAAGCTAATCAAATATATTATTTCAAACTTTTCTAGTATATACAACGCAATAGGTTGTATTGTTCGTAGGATATTCGGGTTTGTTCGTATCTGTCACAGAATGACATTGCGTAAATAAAATTCTACCTGAAATCGACGCAAGCACAAAGAAGGAATGCTCTGTCCTGTGCATTCCTTCTCCTTTGTGCTTGCGTCGTCTTCAGCTGGAATTTTCTTACGCCATGAACCAACACGCCCAACAAGCTGCCCTACTTAATGACATTGCCTCGGGGCGGACTATGGCTGAAGGTTCACGGTATCCCTGCACGTGCGACGTTAGAAGCGCTTCCACCCCTCCAATGACGTCAGAAGTTCTCGGTCCTTTTCGAAGAAAACAAGGAGGATATCGCTTTCTGAGCAGGGAAACTCAGCCTTGGTGCTTTCCCACGCAAGCCCCCGGCGCGATTCTTGAAACACCAGACGCGGTGCTTCGGATCAGCAATGTAGGGCACGACAGCGGGGCACCGTTTCCCGGGCACTGGCCGGCGAAGCAGGGACCCCCGTGTCTCGGACGCTAATGACCTGTCAATCAGGAGAGATGAAGGAACATGCAGACTCGGCGACAGGGTTTGGCCATCGCTCTAACCAGTGCATTAATTGCGTGAGGTATATTTTTGGGCGGAGAAGAAATGCAATGCCAGAGAAATTGTCTCTTTAAACACGGCCCGATTACGCGGACAGCGAATCGGGGGAACAAGAGCATATTTAAACGCTGTGGTGTATTGAGGGCCACAGGGTTTTAGTCGCTTGCATGACATATGGCGTAGAAGCCCATCAACGTATCCCTTCTAGAGGTTGTTACCCTGGCTTCGTACAGGCTCGGCACCTAATCTTAGCCGTTTCGTCTAGTTGAGACGCGCACTGCATCGCACATATGCACATACGCGCACATATGCATCGGGACATCGGCTCGAGTGAGCTCAAGCTGCTCGAGTTTGCCATCAAGCACCAGCTCCTCAGAAACATCAGCGCTGCAACTCCGTCGACATTGAAGCAGCGCCAGAATAACGGACTTCTTGCACCAGATTGCCGAGGAGCCTTCGACGCTGCCGGTCATCATCACGTATGCCATCACCTGTTCATATACCCCTGAACTTTCCTCCTGAACTTTCATTAGCTTTCGTGGATCAGATTCCTGTATCGTTAACATTGCCCTACTTCAGCAAGTTTTTTCTGAGACTGATATTTTGTTTAAAGACAAAGATAAACTAACACGTGAGGTTGCTGAGGCCTTTCATATAAACAGGTGTGCTGAAAAATGCATTAGTCACCCATCGGTGGCACTAACTGACAAGGAGTTAGTTTTTTTTAAATTCTGTTTAGCACTCCAGAATATGTCACATGACTTGCGCTGTGCTTTGTGCCTCATGCTCTGTGCCACATGTTCTGCGCCACTTGTTCAGTGTTTATATGTTTGCTTCTTCCAAAAGATAAACAGTTGAGAGTTAGCGCTCGTGTGTCCTTCTTTCTGTGTCTGTGTCTTTCGTGCGCGCTAAAAAAGTTTAAATATGGATTGCCCTATTTACTGTTTGTTAGTTTATATTTAGTTATTTGTTATTTTCGCGTGGTAATAGTTTGTCAAGCTCTTTCATCCCTGTTAAGTTCATAATTCCTAGTATAGTGAAGTTTATTTACCTTGTATTCTTGGTGTTGCCCTATCATTATAAACTTTGTCGTTTTGTTTTCCAAACCACGACTCCGATCCCTTCGCTCTGTCTGCTTGCGTACGGAACGACCGGACACTGCCGTCGTTCCCTTCACTGACTTCGCGCCGGTGACGCTTGAATGACGGCCGTGTAACAAAACTGGCGTCCGCGACAGGACGTTCCGTACAATAGTAACACAATGAGGGCTGGGCTTCGCGCATTGTGGAAAGGGCCCGTTCGTGTGAATTGTGGGTGCTTTAGTGGTATGGTGTTGTGGCATAATTTTGGATTGTGAGAGGTAAAATGGATATTGAAATGTTCATAGCACAGTCAAACAGCTAGGTCTCGAGGGCACTGAGCTGAGAGCGTGGGTGAAAGAGCAGCAGGAACGAGCGAGAAAAGAGCGGGCGTTGGCAAGACAGGAAAACGAGAGAGAGCGACAGGAAAGAGAGAGAGAAAGAATAGCGGCGAAGGAAGCCCGAACAACGGGAATTGCAGGTGCTGCGATTAGAAATTAGGCTAAGGCATAGTGTCCGTGATACGGCACCGAAGTTTGACGCAACCGATAACAGTGTGCGCGCATTTCATGTGAAGGAGACGGTTCATTATAACTGTGAAGTGCCCTATCATTATATATTAAACTTTGTTTTGCTTTCCAAACAAGGACTCCGATCCCTTCACTGTGTCTGCTTGCGTACGGAACGACCGAAAACTGCTGTCGTTCCCTTGACCGACTACGCGCTGGTGACGCTTGAATGACGGCCCTGTAACAGTATCCTTTTTGAACATGCACAAGAACTCCAAACATCAGAACTACTTATGAAAGGCAACGTACTAAATTTGAGGTGCCTACTCTGTAAAATAATATCAACGGCCTCATACACATTAAAAGTGCCATTTCCAAAAGAATTCTCGGGAGGTTCCTTATTATTAATAACACTGAAATTTCTTGATTATTGCTGCGTGTTCCTATTGGCTTTTATCGTTTAGCGTGCGTCAATACGAGGGTTATACTATATGTTTTGTATCTCTAAGCATACGTTCTGTTTTTTTTTGTATACTTCATGCATATGTCCTTGTTTGAATTATCTGGGAGTGATGATGAATCACATCCAGTTTATTGTGTGAATGTATCAATGTTTCAACATATTTCAATATTACAACATTATATTTTATGTATGTGTCTAATGATTCTTCTGTATTATAGACATTAATCTGTATAAGTAACTTCGTTTTCTTTCTTTTTCTTTCTAATACATATTATGGCCTATGTGCCACACTGTATTGGAGCAAAGGCCTTTATCAGGCTACAAGCCTTTTGTCTTTGGTCCATTTTCTGTCCTTTCTGCAAAAAGAAACAAATAATGAATGAATGAATGAATGAATGAATGAATGAATGAATGAATGAATGAATGAATGAATGAACTGCCGCTGTCGAAGAGAGAAAGATCGCGCGCCTGGAGGCACGCGCCGACAGCGAGCGCGAGCGTGGCTACGACACTGAAATGGCAGGCAAGCCTCGACCCTAAAGTCCGCCGCGGTGGTGTAGTGGTTACAGTACTCGGCTGTAACACAAAAAACTCTGGTTGGATCCCGGCCGCGGCGGTCGTATTTTCGGTGGAGGCGGAAATGCGAGAGACCCGTGTACTGTTCGTTGTCAGTGCATGTTAAAGAACCCCAGGTGGTGTAAATTTACGTAGCCCTCCACTACGGCCTTTCTTTCTATCTCTTTCCCTCCCTTTCCCCCTACCACTACGGACGCTTAGCCGTGCTCCCTACATAGGCTGCAGAAATGCTTTCCTAACCGAACCACAATCAACATCATCATCCCTAAAATAAGTGAGCGAAACTTGCGCTAGTAGCTCAAGGCTAGCGAAGCTGGCGGGCACCTGGATGGTCTCCCGGAGAGGCGCATTCTCTTCGTGGCACGAGACTTAGGGAAACGCCTCGCAAAGCACTGTGACACCCAGCGAACGCTTCTTATGGCGTTTTTTATCTGCCGGGTCTGGAGCGGTGTCCGAAATTCTAGAGCAAGAGCCCGGGTTTCGCGTATCTGCACGAGCCAGCGGATAGCGAGAATGCTCCGCGAGCGAGTATACAGGTAGTCATACAAACATATTTTCCCCTCCGTACGTTTCCATGGCAACTAAAGTGGCCTTGCACGTGCTGACTGCGGCAGTCGCGGATTTTATTGCGTTGAATTGAGGCATATTCTGTGCGCAGTTGCTTGGAGAAGGTAATAAGCGCTATTTTTTTATAACTATGGTAGCACAAGGTAACGGGACACAAAGAGAACACGGAGAACGCACACACACACCGCTACACTTCCAACAAATGATTTATTTCTGGGCACCACGTGCTTCTTATACACTTTTTTTGCACACAGCTTTTCTTTAATATCACGCACG
Source organism: Hyalomma asiaticum (assembly GCA_013339685.2). Classification (NCBI taxonomy): domain Eukaryota; kingdom Metazoa; phylum Arthropoda; class Arachnida; order Ixodida; family Ixodidae; genus Hyalomma; species Hyalomma asiaticum. Next base: position 2,428,496 of record CM023482.1, on the reverse strand, counting down.
GAAACAAAAAATTCACAGCATATCCACGGGGTGAATGATGATGAGTGGGCGAAGCTCCGGAGTGAATCACCGGTAAACCGTTAATCTTCCGTGTAATTCGCCCAGTCGATCATCATGTAAAGACGTGAGAAACACTCTATTCTAACGCTGGGATCTCGCGTTTAAGGGGACGCTAGCAGAAACGCGTTAGAAACATGCAGTACACTCTAGTAAGGGGGGAGGGCAACTCCGGCGATTTTTCAATGTCCACTGATCTTAATGAAATTTTCAATATATATTCCCCTCGGCACTGTAATAATATATTCCAAACCAGGTGGTTGCAAGTGATTTAGTTTTCCTGGAAACGAATTTTAAAATTTTTTAGCGGATTCCCCTGCGAGCCACCCTGCGTTTTTGACGTCATCACCTTCAACACTGCCTACCCGAGGCTGTGCGACTTTAAAAGCAAAACGGCGGTACTTCAGCGTTGAAATCGTCGCTGTCAAGTTCAGAAAAGCTGGCATAACTCAATACATCGTCGGATGACCTCGCCACTGTGATTTTTCTCCATATTTCTGACGGCGGGAAGGTTGTGACGTCATCGCATACGCTGCAAGAAGCGTCTACGCGTTTCGGTTTCGGTTTGATCACGCCTTTTGGTCGGTTATTAAAAATTAATGGTGCGTTTCTGAGCAAATTGAACCACCCTGGCTGCTACAGGACTATAAGTGCTATTCAAAAACACTGATATCAGAACATGGTGAAAAAACCGCCGGAGTTGCCCTTTAAAGGGGTCGTGAAACGTTTTCTGAACATTATGTACTAAGTGCGTATTCGGGATCCTGACCCTCCAATCAACAATACGCATTGTTCCGTCGCACCGTGTGCGTTGATTTAGAGCTATAAAAAACGCCGTTTCGGTTTCACTGCGCGCGTTCCCCTCAACTCTGCAGATGACGTCATCTTAGAAGTCGTCATACCTCCGAGATTGGCGCGCCCTCGGAGGCCATGGGAAAACAAACCGTGCTGCCGCTTTTCTTCCGAATGGTGGCACCGCACGGTTTCCAAGTATTTTCTTCCTTTATAGCTTTCAAGTAAATCGATTCCTTTAGAGCAAACGCGAGTTCACTGTGCCTTTGAACTTAAAAATATCTTAACTCAACGTCACCAAATAGTACCACGCCGGCCGGTAGTGTCGCATAGTCGTTTCGGGAGCGCAAGAAAGCTGAGATTTAAAACGGGCGTTGTTAAATGTGCACTGTATATTTCGCCGAAATATTTCGGAATCGGCTTGTCGAATGCGTATTGAAGCAGTGAAAATTACAAACCGGCATCTCCAAATTCTTTTCACGACCCCTTTAAACGCGAGATCCCAGCGTTCGAATACAGTGTTTCTCACGTCTTTACATGATGATCGACTGGGCGAATTACACGGAAGATTCACGGTATACCGATCATTCCCTCCGGAGCTTCACCCACTCATCATCATTCACCCCGTGGATATGCTGTGATTTTTTTTATTCCGTGCGTTATATGAAAAAAAGGCGTGTGCAAAAAAAAAAAACTTTACAGCATATCCACGGAGTGAATGATGATGAGTGGGCTAAGCTCGGGATGTTCATCGTAGATCGTGTCGAGTTCCGGATTAATTTAGTTAACGCGCACGCTACGAATCCTCATGGTTCAACTATGCACAAGTGAAATCTCCCACCGGCACTTCATTGCAAGTCAAGATCCAGTGCCTATATATATATATATATATATATATGTATGTATGCTGAAGAAAGGTTCCCTGGGCTTGGTTGCGAATACGAAGAAAAAGTCAGACGTGGTGAAGAAGCAGTATATTTTTGACGTTTCGGCCGCGGGACCGGCCTCCGTCGGCCTTCGTTTTTTCCGACGAAGGCCGGTCCCGCGGCCGAAACGTCAAAAATATACTGCTTCTTCACCACGTCTGACTTTTTCTTCGTATATATATATATATATATATGTTGCCGGTGAACGCTTCTCCAACGCGAGCAGTCGGTATTTCTCAATCAAGAAACTCGCTAGGAGACGCTGCCTGCGCCAACGTTGTCTCTCGCGGGTGAGAGCGCGTTCTCCTTCTTTGCGAGCTGGTACAGCGTTCCTCTAAGAAAGAGCGTTTCCATAGCCAACGCGCGCCTTTCGCTCTCTCTCTCTCACAAGACAGCAGAGGCACGCGCCGGGAGGCACGCGCCGAGGCGAACGCCGAGGGCGAGCGCGTGCCTCCCAGCACGCGGTTACGCCTGACGCCTGACGACTGACGCGTGACAAGGTTAGACTTCGCCCCTAAAAGTGTATAAGAACCACGTGGTGCCCAGAAATAAATCATTTGTTGGAAGTGTAGCGCTGTGTGTTTGTTCTCCGTGTTCTCCTTGTGTCCCGTTGCCTTGTGGTACTATAGTTATAAATAAAATACCGTGCCAACGAGCACGCCTTGCAACTTGACTCTGCTAAGCGCTAAACGTATGGTACGATTTTGCGTCCGTAAGCTCCAGCATGCGTCGTATACGATGGACGGGGAGAGAAACGATGAGCACGTAGGCTGGACCGCATTCAGCGCATCGGAATACGCGCTCATAAGGGTTTTTGTCATCAGGTATAAAAAGAGGAGTTTCGCACTATCCCGCTCTATAACCGCATTAAAGAACACTGTCGATAAAGCTGCCTCTGCGACGGACACAGACATCAAAAGAGCAACACGCACATCCAAACAGTCCAACGCCAATGACTACTCCGAGGGTATAGGCGTAGCTAGTCAAAACCTCTTGTTGGGCGAGTTGGTACATTCTTGAAACCTAAAGGCACCGGCGCAACCAGACGACACGGAAGGAGAGACAAGGACACACGAGCGCGGAATGACGTGGTTTTATAAGTGCCTCAAAGATGCATGGGAAATGGAGGGGGACAAAAAGAATAAAGGGGGGCGGGGGGGGGGGGGTAAGGTGACATGTCAACAACGCAGGCGCAAAAACAACCAGGAAAGTACAAGAAACCAATCCAAAATATTGCTTAGCAATGTAACCCCCCGATAGCCGCATCAAGAAGATTAAATTCCGCGTCAAACAGAGCGATAGACGGGGTGCTTATGCACTTGCTGCCAAGTTTTCTAATATGGTAGGCTTCCAGACTTAGACGTGCAATTTTGTCACTGCTCTTGCCTAGGATCGTCGTCTCCTTTAACCGCGCCACACAACCAGGACACTTGATGACATGCGCAACCAAATGGGCGTACTTGTCATGTAGTTTGTTCAGATTTAGAGCGTGTTCCCCCAATCGGTCATTGACGCAGCGGCCAGTTTCGCCGACGTAGAACATCCCACATGACATGGGGATGCAATAGACCACTCCAGTGGAACATTTTACTAACGGCGTTTGATGGTTCTTCCAGCATACACGTTTATTTGCATTGCAAATACGTGGGCACAACTTTCCCAGCTTGTTTGGGGCAGAGAAACGAATAGGCACACCGTGCCTGTTTGCCACCTTCTTGAAATTGTGGGAAAGCTTATGGATGTAAGGTACAACCTCAGGCCTAGGGGCCTTCTGGTGAACCTCTGCCGTAGTGCTTCCCGTTCCACGCTTGAATTTTTGAAGGAGTGACTCAGAAACGGCAGTCAAGACCGAGCGGGGGAACCCTGCGGCCGAAAGACGGCTTACCTGATTATAGAAACTGGAAGTGACTTGGTGTGGGCACGATTTCTGGAGAGCTGATTTCATACACATCAACGCAATTCCTCTCTTAATTGTCTTGGAATGTGCCGAGTCAAACGGTAGCAGCTCCTTCTTGGCTCGTGGGTAGTAACCCCAGCAGACGTGCGCATCAGAAAACTTGATTTTGGGTCTAAAAACTGTAAAAGAGAAGCGTCCGGAAGTTCATGGGTAAAACGTAACCCAAGTCCATGTTTGCTAAAAACAGATAAAACTTCACCTACAGTAGAGGGGTAGGTGAATGCGGGAGTCTTTTTTAACAGCACTAAAAGATCATCAACATATCTAAAATCTTTTAAAACCGGCCCCCCATTTAAAACCTGCGCAAGCGTGCCATCTACCTTCGCCAGAAAGATATCGCAAAGGATAGGGGCTACGCATGATCCTATGCAGATACCATCACGCTGCAGGAAGGGCTGCTCGTCAAATACAATAAACGTTGATTTCAAATAAAACTGCAGCAAAGAGAGGAAGTTGTCAACTGACAGGCCCACAGTGTTCTGGAAGGATACTTCCCCGCTAGCTTCCACGCACTCTTTGACGGACACCAACATTTGATTTTGCGGGACAGAATAAAACAAGTCTTGCACGTCTATTGAAAAACCAAAACCAACATCATGATCAAAACCAACATCCGCGCTCGTGTGTCCTTGTCTCTCTTTCCGTGTCGTCTGGTTGCGCCGGTGCCTTTAGGTTTTAAGGCGTAGCTAGGCAGACGCCATCCCGTCGTGGTTCCCAATGAACCGGGACCCGCCACAATGCGCTCACTTCGGCCAACACGTTAAACGTTTGTACTCGCACGTCACGCGTTAACACGTCCAATCGGTTTTCTCGAAACACAGTGTGAAGCGCAAAAATGAAAACGAAGCAAGCCGCATCGGTGAAATGGCCTGTGCCGCTGTCTACATACCGCGGCTTCCCATCTCGCGAGTGGTTTGAAAACGGGTGTTGCCTTTCCACTTTGAACATAACCTCAATCATTTGTACGCTATCTCGTTTCAGGAACAAATCGCAATCAATATATTCCACGCCATACCGGCAAATACCGTACGCCAGATGGCCAGACTTGTCCGAGCGGCGTGGAGGACGTCACACTCACGGCGCTACGTAGACAGCGCGTCGTAATCGCCGTCTTCTGAGCTGGAAGAGCTTGTCCTGCTCTCGACACTAAACGCGAGCTCCACTTTCCAGTAGACTCCAGCTTCACATTATAGCTTCACATCAGGTCAGTACCGACGAGTTTTGTGCTCTCTGCGCATGAGTGAGGACATGTGCTTGCGAGAGGAAAACTCCGGCGACGTTTGTCTAGCTTCGCCTCGGTAGTTTGCCATATTGCCTCCGTGGTGCCATGGTGTGTCCGTGTCGCTGGGGGCCAGTAAACATAGGTCGCCGCTTCGCGGTGTGCCTTCGGCGTCCTCACTATTTTGCTCGTGCCACTACCGCCAGAGCCATGAGCGTCAGCAACGTGCGCTGGCGTTGGTGGCAGCGGCGTGCGCGCCAGCGCCCGTCGCTGACGCTCATGGCTCTGGCGGTAATGACACGAGCAAAATAGTGAGGACGCCGAAGGCACACCGCGAAGCGGCGACTATGTTTACTGGCCCCCAGCGACACGGACACACCATGGCACCACGGAGGCAATATGACAAACTACCGAGGCGAAGCTAGATATTCAAGTAGCAAACGTCGCTAGAATTTTCCTCCTCTTGACGCCACACGACGGTATCGAACTGATATAAAGGTCTCGTCTCGCCAGGTTCCACAGCCGCAGCCATTTTGACGGAGAAGACGGAAGTGACGCGAAGACGCGACCCGCTTCCACCCGAATCCGTTTTAATCCATGTCTAGGCGCCGGAGCAAGTCGGAGCGCTCTGGCGTGGATCCATCTCATCTAAATCTGCCAGTGGAACGCACTACCCGTTCATCCAGTGAAACATGGATTCGTCGCCGCTGAACAACGCGTGGCCGCTTCATGCCGTCCCACACGTTTGCTATATGTTACTACACTGTGCAAAAACATAAGAGCTTTGCGCGGTGTGCACCGGACAGGTCCGACGTACACTGTCTGTCACAAAATAGTGCCTATTCCAACGAGAAGCCCGGCGTCGCACTAAAGGGAAGGTACTAAACAACAACAACAAAAGCGGCACGCACGGAAGGGGCGCCCAAGGCCACGCCGCGTCTCCAAAAGGCGAGAACTTTGTGGAATCTTTATTATCGCAGCGAGAGCGCGCGCGACTCAGACGTAAGGAGAGAGAGGAGGCGGAGAGTACACACCGACGCTCCTCGCACAGTGAGAGAGAGAAAGAGGCGCCGCCCCAAGGGAGACAGGCCTAGAATGGGCGAGAAGGTTCCCAACTTTGTGTGAGCTTCGAGTCACGTGGGCCCGCCGAACCTTCTATCACTGCTTCGCAGGGTTATATAAGCACTCGGACACGGCCGGTGGAAAGAGTAGCAAGCAGGGTGTCGGAACGAAATGTTTTTCGTTGCGGTTTTCGTTTCGTTCCACAGAAAAAAGTTCCGTTCCGTATTCGTTCCGGAACAAAAAGAAAACGTTCCGTAACGGTTCATAATGTTTTTTTTTTCAATAAGAAAAACGAGCAAAATACTTAATATTAAAAGTATCTTTTAAAAACAGCAAGAAATACTGAATTAATACATAAAATTGCAACAATAATTGTTGGGGTTTTACGTCCCAAAGCCACGATGTGACTATGAGGGAAGTCGCAAATTGTTTCGAAGCAAGGACACAACAAAATCTCGGTATTTATTTTTCCTCAAATTTGAATCCCGAATTTTTGTCGAGGCGGGGGGGGGGGGGCTACACGATTCGAGAAGCAGCAGGTCATCAAGTATACTCGCCGATAAGCGAGACCGCTGCTCTGACCAAAACGAACTTGAGTGCCGACAATGCCCTATCAACGCTGACTTGTGTGGCTGGCACACCAAGGGCTACTTGTTTTGACATGTACAGGCGCGAGCAAAAGTATACGGACCACGGCATCGCGTGGCTCACAGGCTCTTCGCGACACTTCCGTCACGTCAGCTGCGATCGACAGCAGCGCTACGTGCAAGGAGCATCCCTCCTTAAATATAGGGCCTGTCTGTTTTCCCACCTGTGAACAAGTATTTTCCACCTTTCTCTTTCTAACGCTAAGCGCTCTTCGGTATCCGAATCCACGGGTTCATATTACGATAGCGCTTCGCGAAACTGATCTCTTCATCGGCACACCAGTCGATGCAGGCCGTGACGGCTGTGATACCGCTATCAAGGCCGATATGTGGCGTTCTTACCGCCGACGAGCGCTGCGCGTGGAAACAGCAAACTGACAATGCGGTGCACGGAACTGAAAAATTGACATGCTAGCGAGTAGGGAGAAGACTCATTTCCGATGGAGCTCTCCGGTGGCCGTTAGGCGGCGTTCCGCTAGGCGGAGCGGAAAGCCAGTGTGGCACGCGCTCGCGTGGTCTGTATACTTTTGCTCGCGCCTGTACATACAGGTCCGGTTGCCGCTCTTTGCGCTCGTCCCTAAATTTCAACACATTCATGCTTCTTGGAAGGCGTGGCTCCTTGTCCAGCATTTCCAGTAAGAGGGCGATGACCGTTGATGATGTTGTTCACGTTACACGACCTCGGTTGTTCCGGATCGCAAAGTTTTCTCGTGAACCGAAAAACGATAAGAAATGTTTCGTTTTTGCTCCGGAACGATATACTAAATAACGTTCCGGTTACGTTTTCGTTCTTTTCAAAAATATCGTTTTTTTTTTTCGTGTTTCGTTTTTGTTTTTCGTTCCGTTCCGACACTCTGGTAGCAAGTAAAAAGAAGAAGCAAGAAGTCGTGCGTGACTCAGACGCCGTTCCACGAGCCAGCTGACAAGCCATCTGCAAGCTTCGAACTGAGAAGACGCCCGAGTGGACTTGGTGAATAGGACTCTTTTGTGTTTGTTGTTCTTTGTTGCAGTGCATGAGCTTGTTTGTGTGGGTTGGCTTTATGTATCTTTGTAACCCATCTGTGTTTGAAAGAGCCGTGCTTGTGTACGTTTTGTGTAACTGCCTAGAGAGCTGGTATGGTGGCGCTACGGCGCTGGAACAACTAAAGCCCCTTGATGTTGGAAAGTAACGACACTCTTTGAACCACGCCGCGACACCCTCGCCCGAGCCGTCAACCTCCTCGTTTTCTCCCCCTCGTTCGCGGAGCCAGCGCATCCGCAACGCTGAGTGGCTGCGGCGCGCAATCAGGTGACCTTGACGTCACGAAAGCGACGCACAACTTGTTTTCGCGCGCTTCTAGTTTCCCTCGCCCGCCATGCGCCTGCCCAGCGGTGGTCGCCCTGCGGCTCCTAACGTGCGTTTCGCAATTGTTTCCGCCTTTCTGTGGTGGTGCGAAGTTCGTTTGCTGTGGAAATCTCTTGCTGCCATTTGTTTCAATGCAGCAGTAAGCCAGAGAAAGGGCTAGCATGATTTTCAATCCTCCGGGGACAACTGAATATTGTGCGCCGGAAGCAGTAGCTCCAAAACGTCGGGGAAAAGCATGTCCCCCTTCTAAGCACACAGTTCCGTGCGAGTTGACTGTTACAGTTTTCCTTAAGTGAAGTTGCATGGAAATTTCAATGTAGGTTGCATACCTGGACTCTTCGTTCAGTACAGTAGAGAACGCCTATATGTTTTGTTGACTTCGTACATTGGACCGTGTTCTCGTGCGTGTGCTAGTTTTCAAATGATGTAATTCGTAAGTTAAGGGCCTGTAACTCCTTCTTCGTAATTGTGCGCGTGTGTGCGCGTGTGTGCGCGCGTGTTTGTGCGTGTGTATATGTATGTGTGAGCTCGCAAGAGTGTGTGAACGCGTCTGTATGTGTGCGCCTGTTCGCGCACGTCATGTGTGCATGTATATGTGCGTGTGTTTGTGTGTACATGTTCGCATGTATGATGATGATGATGATATGTGATTTTTATTGGCGCAAGGGCCAAGGGTGGCCAAAGAGCGCCATTGCTTGTGATGTGATGTTGGCGATGACCTATGGGGTAAAATGGTAATATGTGACGTGGCTGTAAATGGGCCTAAAATCTAATCGCTGTATAGGAGCGTAAAATATATATAGCATAAAATTATGGTAATGGCAAGAGGGGTGGTCTATGGATGTTTGATGACTAACTGTGATAACTGATCGCGAGGCTAAAAACTGGTATAATGAGATGAAATATTTACAGTGAGTACGATGGGATCATAATAAAAGCACAGGTTCTAAAATACTCGTTCAACAGCACTACTGTCTCCGAAGGACCCTTGCATGCAAGGGCCTGGAGGCGAGTGCGAATGAAACCATCCTCGAAGCAGCGGTCTCAACGTCTAAGAGGCCGTGCTACGAGTCTCTTGGCTTTATAACACGTAATGTACCGACATCTTTCAAAAACTTCAAGACTGCCTGGTTTCCAAATAGCGGGTCGGTGCCTAGGAACAGTGCTGGGTGTAATGGTATGTGGTATTTATATGCTAAAGCAAAGTGTTTTTTCCTTTCCGCCTCCAGCTCTCGACACTCCAGCAGGACGTGAAGGACAGTGAGCGTCATACTACATTTGCTGCACGCGGGAGGTTCCCCGCCGCTCAAAAGATACGAGTGTGTTTCGTACGTGTGTCCTATCCTAAGCCGACAGAAGGTCACTTGGTTACATCGGTTTTTTGAATTTTGCAGCATATTTCCTAAACGTGGCCTAATTACATGCAGCTTATTGGATAATTCGGAATCCCACATATGCTGCCAGTATGTACGGAGGCACCTGCGGATATACGGTTTCATATCCGAGGCCACGACGGACATGGACATACCACGAGGATTCTGCTCAACTGACGTGGCAAGTCGGTCAGCCAGAACATTACCTGCTATCTCACGGTGACCAGGGACCCAGCAAACCACTACCTCCTGCCCAGAAGCATACATGTTACACAAGAGGTGGTACAGCGTCACCATTACGGGGTTCCGCTGTCTCCTGAAAGATGTCAGAGCATTCGCAACGCTGAGAGAATCTGTAAAGATGACTGATTTAGGCATTTTTGTGCGCTTAATATGTTTTACTGCTGAAAGCAACGCATATGCCTCCCCGGTAAATATGCTTGTTTGCGGATGCAGAACATCGGCTTCCGAAAAAGACGGCCCAACCGCAGCATATGAAACACCAGAAGAGGACTTGGACGCATCCGTATAAAACTCGGGGCAAGCATATTTGTGTCGTAGTTCTAAGAAATGCATTTTAATTTGTGAGGGCGGAGCATGTTTTGTGACGTTTAGAAAAGATAAATCGGTGTGGATAACCTGCCACCTCCACGGTGGGAAGTGTGCAGGTGGTGGCATTATGTTATGTTCGACGATTTCAACGCCCATTTCCTCGGCCACATCCCTCACACGCAGTGAGAAAGGCACTCTCAGTGTAGGACGGCTGCGGAAGAGTTGCGCACTGGATAGATCGTTAATAACAGCATAGACGGGGTGGTCATTCTTTGCATTCACTCGAAAATAATACATTAAAGCTAAGTACGCTCTCTGAAGGTATAGCGACCATTCGTCCGATACCACATACAGGCTTTCCACAGGGCTTGTTCTGAAAGCTCCTGTGGCAAGCCGAATGCCCAAGTGATGGACAGGGTCCAACATTTTAAGAGCACTTGGGCAAGCAGACTGGTATATTACAGACCCATAGTCTAGACGTGATCGTATCAGGCTTTTATATAGATTTAAGAGACATTTTGTGTCACTACCCCATGTAGTGCGTGACAATACCTTTAAAATATTCATGCTTTTCATGCACTTTATTTTCAGCTGTCTTAAGTGAGGTACAAATGAAAGTTTCTGGTCAAGAATGACACCCAAGAATTTCTGTTCGGATTTAACGGGTACACACTGACCCTTTAAGTCAATGCCGGGTTCAGGATGCAGACCTCTTTTCCTGCTGAAAAGTACACAGCTGCTCTTCTGTGGGTTTAAATTGAAGCCATTTTCATCGGCCCATTTAGTCACCTTGTTAAGGCCGAGCTGAACCTGACGCTCGCATATTGCCTGATTGCACGAGGAGAACGCTATCTGTACATCATCGACATATACTGAGTAAAACATGTTTCGTGGAATGCACAGACGCAACGAATTCATTTTTACAATAAAAAGGGTGCAACTGAGCACACCACCTTGAGGCACCCCAGTCTCTTGTACAAATGGTCTTGATAGTGCATCGCCCACACGAACACGGAATGTTCGATTGGATAAATAACTTTCTATGGTATTTAACATGTTACCACGGATACCAAGATTGGAGAGGTCTCTAAGTATTCCAAATCGCCACGTGGTGTCATACGCTTTTTCCATATCAAGGAATACAGAGAGGAAAAACTGTTTGTGGGCAAATGCCTCACGAATTTGAGCCTCAATACGTATTAGATGGTCAATAGTCGAACGACCCTCTCTAAACCCACATTGATAAGGGTCAAGGAGCTTGTTTGATTCTAAGAAATATACAAGTCGGCGGTTTACCATTTTTTCAAACAGCTTGCAGAGGCAGCTAGTCAGTGCTATGGGGCGGTAACTGGAGACTGACGACGGGTCCTTGCCCTGCTTCAGAATAGGAATTATTATTGCCTCTTTCCACGTGGATGGGATGTGACCCGCGAACCACACAGCGTTGTAGAGGGAAAGGAGGGTTTTCGTTGCTTGTAAGGGCAAGTATTTCAAAATTTCGTATATTACACGATCTGAACCTGGGGCAGATTTGTTGCAAGAATTCAGCGATGCCTGCAGCTCTGCTAAACTAAAGGGTTGGTTGTAAGCCTCGTCTCTGGAGCATTTACGTTGTAATTTCTGACGCTCTGCAGTGGCTTTGTATCTTTGAAATGCATCTGAGTAGTGGGACGAGCTTGACACATGTTCAAAATGCGCGCCCAGACTGTTCGCTTGGTCTTCTAAGCTCTCACCCTGTGTGTTTACTAAAGGAAGAGAATGTGTTTCACAGCCCTTTATCCTCCTAACCCTATTCCAGACTTTGGCCTCGTCTGTGTACGAGTTAATTTCCGATAGAAACCTCTGCCAACTCTCTCTTCTGGCGATTCGGCGAGTTCGTCTGCCTTCGGACTTCACCTTCTTGAAATGAACAAGATTCTCCGCAGTCGGTGAATCACGCAGCATTCCCCATGCTTTGTTTTGCTTTCTACGGGCCTCCCTACATTCGTCGTTCCACCATGGGACACGACGTTTACGTGGCCCTCCACTTATTTCGGACAAGCATTTAGAGGCAGCATCAACCACGAAAGTAGTGAAATATGCAACAGCAGCATCAATTTCTAAGGAGGACATGTCCGCCCATGAAATACAACTGGTAAGCTTATGGAATTTCTCCCAATCGGCCGTACCAAGCCTCCACCGGGGAGCCTGTGGCAGGGATTTGTTTCCTTTTTCTGTTTTCAACGTTATAGGAAAATGGTCGCTCCCGTATAGATTCTTGATGACCCCCCATGTAAATTCCGTAAGAATGGATGGAGAAATTATGGTCAGATCGATGCAAGAATAAGTTTTGTTAGCCAGACTATAGTAGGTAGGCTCCTTTGTATTCATGAGACATGCACCAGAGGAAAATAGAAATTGTTCGATAAGACGCCCTCTTGCGTCGGTGCGAGTATCTCCCCACAGGCCACTGTGTGCATTGAAGTCTCCAAGAACGATGTAAGGCTCTGGCAGTTGATCAATGAAAGATTGAAATTCGTGTTTATGTAAGTGGGAGTGCGGAGGTATGTAAACAGAAGAGATTGTGATCAGCTTGTTTAGTACAACAGCACGAACTGCCACTACTTCAAGGCTTGTTTGTAGCTGTAGATGTTGACACGCTACACTCTTGTGAACTATAATGGCAACACCGCCTGATGACGCGACGGCGTCATTGCGGTCTTTTCGAAACATGATATATTCTCGAAGAATGTCTGAATGTTTCGATTTTAAGTATGTTTCCTGTACACACAGCACTTTTGGTTTGTGTTTGTGTAGCAGCTCTTGAACGTCATCGAGGTTGCTCATAAGGCCTCGGACGTTCCATTGCATAATTTGTGTCTCCATTTTGAATGTGGATTTGTGCTGTGTGTACGAATATAGGAGGTATTGCCTTATAGTACAGGGCCCTTTTCAGGCCCTGTAATTGGTTTTTTGCCTTTCTTGGAGCGGTCGAGATGGTCTCGCCGCTCCTTTGGCGCGAGCTGCGCCGGGGACATGGTTGAGGTGTCCATTTCCTCTAGCGAGGATCCGGACACATGCTCCTGAGAGCGAGAGGAATCTCGATGGAGTCTCGCCGCGGACGACGAGACCTTACCACCCCCTATCCCAGAGGTTGATGGAGGTACCTTCGGGCTCGAGCTGCGCTGGTTCGTGCCAGCGCCAGCAGGGGGCGGAGAGGATGGGGCAGCCTTGGCTGCACCCACCTTGGGAACCTTAGGCAGTGCTGCGCTTCCGCTTGGCGTAGCGCAATCTCCTGCCGAAGAATGCTGCTTTGCCGGGAGCCCTAGGGCAACCGGGGACATTTGCTGGTTGGGTGGAGTAGAGGGAACTACTACCACCCTGGGGGCAGGAGCCACGAGCGACAGCTCGCTGCGCGCGGGCTGGGCCTGTGGCCTACGCGACACTGCCCCCCGATGTGCCGCGTTAGCGTAGGAAGAAATAGCGTGAAATGGTGTGCACCTTTTCCGAGCTTCTTTAAAGGAAATATTCTCTTTGATTTTCAATGTTATTATCTCTTTCTCACGTTTCCAAGCATCGCATGACCTAGAATATGCTGCATGTTCGCCGTCACAGTTCACACAATGGAGTGCATTAGTGCAGTCATCTGCAGGGTGGCCTTGAACCCCACACTTCGCACATGTAAGGTGTCCACGGCAGCCCTGCGATCCGTGCCCATAACGTTGGCAGTTGTAACATCTGCGAGGGTTCGGGATGTATGGTCTCACACGAGTCTTGGTGTATCCTGTTTCAATTGTTTCGGGTAGTGTGGTCGATTCAAAAGTGAGAATGAGGTGTTTGGTAGGGATTTCCTTTCCTTCTCGTCTAATGGTAATGCGCTGGACATTGATAACATTCTGTTCTTTCCAGCCGTCCTGGAGTTCTTCAATAGTGAGACTGATCAGGTCAGGTTCTGAAACGACGCCTCGGACAGTGTTGAGTGATCGGTGTGGTGTGACAGAGATTTGTATATCCCCAAAGCCTACAAGTTTTGGAAGTTTCTGGAACTGCGTAGCGTCGCGAATCTCCAGAAGGAGGTCGCCACTGGGCATTTTACTAGCTACATAACCGGGGCCAATTGTTTCAGTGAGGGACTTAGCAACGAGGAACGGGGAAATTGCTCGGACAGGTTTTCCAGAGTTCATACTGTGTACAACATGGTAGCGGGGAAACGATTGTTTATTGAAAAAAAATTTCGAACTTTCATCGGTGCGTACGCGCTTTAGTGCAGTACGATCAGGTAAGGGTGGAAATGAGGAGGCATACATAGTACGTGTTATGTTCGGCAGCGGTGGCAGCCACCCACCATGGAGCCCTACAAGGGGACGGTACAAGTTGTGAGCCACATGCACGCGCCAGCTGTACATCGCTGCTATAACCGAATGCGCGTAACCAAGGCTGGTTATTTGCACAGGGTTAACCCTAGCCGCCAGGAAGTATGGAAGTAAATGGAAGCGAGTAGGAGACAGGATAGGTGTAAAGTAGGAGAAAAAGACGAAGATGTGAGAGGAGAGAGACAGGAAAAGGCGACTGCCGATTTCCCCCGGGCGGGTCAGGCCGGAGGTGCCGTCTACGGGAAGCACGGGCCAAAGGGGTGTGTTGCCTCTTCCGGGGGGCCTTAAAGGTCCAATCACCCGGCGTCGGCTCAACCCCCAGGTTCCCCTTTTCCCCGGACACGGCTAAGCCACGCACGGCGACACGTGGGAGGGGGTCGAAACCCCCCCGTTGGCTCGGGTCCGTGGTGTCGCCACACACCAAACGCCTGCTCACGCAGACGCCCCTGCGGGGGTTCGCATGTATGTGTCCGTGCGTGCGCGTGCTTTTATTGTGCGTGTGTCCGCGTATGTATGTATGTGTGTGTGTGTGCAGTGTGCGTATGTGTGTATCTATGTATGCATGTATTTGCGCGTGGTGGTATCTGTGCACGTGCATATGTATGTATCTATGTGCGAGCGTGTGTACGTATGTGCTTGTCGCATATGTGTGTTGATAATGCGTGTGTATGTATGTGCTAGTCGCATGTGTGTGGATACATAGATACATGTATCCATGGTATGATGTGCATGTATGTGCGTGTGGTCGTACGTGCATGTGTCGTACGTGTCCGCGTGTGTGTGTGGTCGTATGTGCTTGCGTGCGTATTTTTGCGTGTGTTCGCACGTGTGTGTGTTGTGTGCGCGTGTCCGTGTGTGCGTGTTCGCCGTGTGTATGTATTTGCATTTGTGCCCCGTATGCATGTGCGAGTACGTGTGCGCATGTGGTCGCATGTGCATGCGCGTGTGTGTATTTTTGAGTGTGTGTCTGCGTATGTGTGTACGTGCACCCGTGCGTTCATATGCGCGCGTACGTGCAATCGTGCGCGCATGCTCATGTGTGCGTGTTCCCGCGCGTGTATGTATATGTATGTGCGGGTGCGCATGTGTTGGTATGTGCGTGCGCGCTTGGCTCGCATTTAGCCACGATAAAGTATTGGCACGTGCGTTCTGAATAGGCTCTTTCGAAAACACAGCATGCGTTTTGCACAGTGGCATTGATACAAAGACATTCGGCCCGCTTGTGCCGGATATTCACTTTAAATAAACTATTTTTCTTCGTTAGATATTTATTTAATCTATAAAGTAGCCACTTACATGCAACACATTCTCCTGTATACTCTACGCTGCATGCATTGTATGCGTCACCGTACCGCGAGCCCAACGGACGACGGGGAGGCAAACCGCGCTCCCACTGGTAGGTATTCATTTTTTTTTTCGGTGCGCTCTCGCTTGTTTTAACTGAAGCGTCCCGAAATAAAAACATTTGTCACGAAGTTATACTGGAAGCATACTATCCTCACGCCAGTTTCACAAGTGATCAATTCCTATTTGGCGCTTCAAAAGGCCGAATAAACAAGCGCGTGCAATACATCTCAATGCGGTTGCAACGCGCCACTGGAGGGTTCAGCGTGCCGTGCGCACCGCTCCGGCGGGGGGAGGGAAGAAATCCGAGGGGGATTGAGGAGGAAAGCGCGCGTGTAAAGAAGAGTGTCGTTACTTTCCAACATCAAGGGGTTTTAGGAACAACCAGCGCCGCGGGTAGCGGCCGCGCGCGTAAACCCGTCGCGACATGTTGCGGGCGGCCGGGCGCTCCCCGGTTCTGTCTCGAGAACGCCGGTTACGGGAGCTGTGACTGGGTGAAACCTGCAGCCCGTTTTAAGTGCGAATGCACTTCTTAAGCGACCCCGAAAACTCCGCCAG
Organism: Hyalomma asiaticum; assembly: GCA_013339685.2. NCBI lineage: Eukaryota > Metazoa > Arthropoda > Arachnida > Ixodida > Ixodidae > Hyalomma > Hyalomma asiaticum. Next base: position 2,412,312 of record CM023482.1, on the reverse strand, counting down.
GGGGGTGAAAGCTCGATATGCTACGAATCGCCATAGATGGCGAAAAAATCAACCGCGGCGCGTTCCAGCTTCAACCGCGGAGAGTGGATCTACTGACCCCTCTCTTAGCTCGAGCTATGGAGGCCGCCATTCGCCCTATTGCACTTTTATGTAGGGGCGCCCGCATCGGTGCCTAATTTCGATGCAGAATATATTGAACAAGGCGAAGACTTTTTCTTTGCCTGATATTAAACTTGCATACAACAAACTGCTGCTTTTAGTGAGCGTACCTTTGAGATACTACGCCATCCTCCTTTCACTAAATATTTTTTGCTTCGGCTGATTCGGCAGTTTACCGACATCGATACTAAGACATGCTCGTTTTTTAAAATTCAAACTACGCGGCGGCAGAAGTCACGTTAACCGTTTGCGACGCGTTCGGGCAGCGACGCAAGCTCGTGGTGTTTCGTTTTGCTGTAAATATTTCGTGAAACTGACGATTGCTTTCGTAGTCGGTGATCTCGGCTTGCTGTTGTAGTTCGTTCAAAGCACGTTGAAATGCTTCCACAGAGCGCTTTCCCCTGCGCCTCGTCCTTCAAAGCAACGAAGTTCGTTTCAAGCACCAGCGTGCATGGACCGGTAAGTACAAACCCATTGCTTTTGTTTATTACGGTTGTTTTTGTTTTTGCGACAGTCAAGCGACACGCAGCAACTCGAAAATTTTCAACGTCTCATATCCCTCCACCGACGGAATCCGCGTTCTCTTGAGCAACGTGGCTTCACGTAGGAGCGAGCTGCTGAGTCAATAGAAATGCATTTCTGAAGTTTATATGCAGTCTGGACGTGTTCAAACACACTTCTATCGCCCCCGCACGCACGTCCGTAACTCACCATGTATTAGTACAAAGCGTGTTATAAAGTTTGCTACATTCACATTAAAAAATTTAAAAAGAAGTGCCTGAGAGAGAGAGAGAAAAAAAAGCTAAAGCTAGTTCCACGTTGTGAAATTTGAGTAAACAGCAAAGCTGGGGATCTCCTTCTTGCCTTATTGTTTATCTTGTGACAGCAGTTTCACTTATAGGCTTACTTTCATTGAGTGTCACATAGAAACCGGCATTTTAATCATGGATATATTCTTTTTCTGTCACAGCCTCCTGGCTGACACCTGCAGTCAACATTCCTTGTGGACGCACCTCGACACCATGGGCAAGGCACATGCTACGTTAGAGCACAAGCCTTACAAGGTATATATTCATACATGCATAACATGCTGCAGTTCACTCGCTCACTTTGTATACTTTTACAATTTTGGCCTTCCAATATTTCACTCACAGGATTCCGCACGACTGATCGGCGCTGTTATCCGACTATGTTGTTCAAAAGCGTTTAAGAACTCGTCACGAACGGAGCCGCGTTCAGCTGATTATTTTACACAATAACCAAGTTTAAAGCTAACTTGATAGATATAGCGAATAAGACAGCACGTTACACGTTGAAGAACACGAGGTTGATAAGACTAGCCGTTTCTCCAAAAACGTTAAATGCTGAACCACAGGCTACAAAGTGGCTGCCATAAAAGAAATTTATGCAGCTGCTATTCATTGCAAAAACAGCAATAAGAAGCGTACTCTTTGCTCGCTTTCTCAGTAAAGGGTGCATTTATGTGCAGGTTGAGAATCGCGTCCTTGTCGGCGTCACTGTGGTTACACTTGAACGCTTTGGCGAACTCTGGCATGTTCATGACGGCTCCGTTGCAACGTTTCAGCGCTCTCTCTGGAAGCATTAGTTTCCCTTCGAAGTCAACGCTGGCGCACATGACATGGCAGTACGTGATGAAGAAGACTGTTCATCGCTCAGTGCGATCCCCGGTATCACAAGGCGAGTCTTGCGGTCGGCATGGCGTAAAGGAGGGCGTCCAGAGCCACTCGCGCGCCAAGGTAGTCGGCCAGAAGTCAGCTTCCTCTCCGAAAGCAGCGTTGGGATCGGCTCTGCTGAGCGAAACACATTGCTCGCTTTTTGTATTCTCGGTACGCCGCCTCCGGTCCACCAGTGTGCGGTGGAGCCAATGACATCTTTCTTCACGCTCGTGCCAGTAAACAGAAGCGCCAGTAGTCGCCCAGTAGCACTTCCTAAACCACCGTATTTGATCGCGAGCGGCCATCAGCGGAATAAAATGGCAAGCGAAGGAGTCCAGCGTAAACGTGAACCATGTTCATGGCCAGGTTGGCATCGCCACCTGCCAAGGCTACATTCCGTTGACCCGAAGATCGCTTGTTACCACGTACGTTGTACTGCGCATTGTTAGCGCGTATCTTCAGCTGGTTACCGTAGTAGTCTGTCGGCGACAGTGCTTCCAAATCGGCATACCTCTCTGCGAGGTTGAAGGTCTTCAGGTACGGGCCGATCACTGGTGGAACTACTGTTGTTCTTTTCAGTTTTTCTAGCGTTCTGGACTTGGAAAGCTCGTCCATCCATTGAGAGCTGCGTATTCTGCGTGTCATGGAGTTCTTTATGGAGGCAACGATATGGCTCACGTCGTTGGAGGAGTCTTTCTTGGTGCTTGAAACCGATAGAACATACAGGTTCCATGCCTCCATGAAATGGGAGAAGATGAAAGCCATGCAGTTTTCAACCTGAATCGGGCTGCGCTCTACAGGGTGCTCGAAGAAGTAGTACTTGTCCATAACCTTTCGAAGGGACTCCTGATGCCCTGCCATTTGTGTGAGGATCGAGAAGCCGAAGAATCTCATCGAACTTTCTGGAGGCAAGGTCTTTATCAGACTTGTAAGAGCTTCTCTAATGTAGAACAAGTTGGCGTGGAAGCGCGTCGATGTGGTGACGGCTCCCATAGGCTCGAGGGCCTTTCTCCAGGCGTTTTCGGGCAACCCCATATCTTTCGTGACAGCGGCGATCTCTCTGAGCGTGTGCGACGTTTGCACCCGATGCATGGATTTGGCAGCACGACAAAGCTTGAGATTAATGTCAACCAGCTCTTGAGCAGCCGCATCGTCGTCGTATGAAAACAGTCGTAACACTTCCTTAACATACTCTGCATAGGTAGTTTCGAGGCTCTTGTTCGACTCGGGTGAAAAAGGGCACGCGTAGGGAGTCGCCTGGATGGACAGTCGACGCTCTAAAGTGCCCTCGCCGAACAAGGCGTTTTCAAATACAAACACAACCCTCATTCCCCACTTCATGTCCAGATTAACGAGTTCCTGGAATACGTGGTACGACTCGCTGTCTGAGTAGGTGAATTGCGGCCAGTTAACTAGGTGAAACTTGTCGAAGACCGGCCTGATTCCGGAGTCCAGATCCTCAGTGGCCGACAGGAGGCAGGACCGGTAGGTGATGAGCACCATGTCGAGAACTGTTTGGTAGGTATTGTTGGGCTCGCGCTTCTTCATGTCCGCCTGCATGTCGTCCACGTACTTCTGGCTGCCAGCCAGGAGACGTTGATGCCCTTGATGTTCGCAGAAGCCCAAGGACTGCACACGTACGAGTAGAAGTCACGACAGGGCAGATCTCCGCTGACTGGGCCAAGGTGCATCATCTTTTTGACGCGCTCGCAGTCTGCCGCTTCGCAGCGTCTGCGCTGCTCGGACTTGCGGATGGACATCTGGAGATGCTCTCCGTAGATGAGGAGAATATGAGGAGGCCTATTAACACGAAGCAGCAGATGACAATGACGTAGCTGATGATGCTGCTGCCGCTGTCGTCTTGCATCTCGGCCTTGACGGCTGGTGCTGGGGCGTCGCCTCCGGCCATGTTACTGCTCCGACCTGACGGGGAAGATGGCAGAGACCTATTAGGCGATTTAGTAATGTTTGGCGCCGATTCAGTAAGATTGCGGGTGATTTGGCACAAGTTAGATTGAGGGTATCTCCCATGGCTTATTTCTTTTCGCGAAAATGAGCGTTCTTTCCCTTCGTAAAAAGAAAAGAGCGTCCCGACCGCAGGTCTCAGACGCGTTGTGCGTCGTCTTTCAGTTTTCCTGATTTGATTATTTCTGGAGCTCTGCGTCCCACAACCATAATTATTATGAGAGACGCCACAGTGAAAGGCTCCGGAAATTTCGACAATAGGGGGTACTTTAACGTGCGCCGACAACGAACGCGCAGTACACGGGCCTCAACATTTCGCCTCCATGCCGCCGCCGCGGCCGGGATTCAACCCCGTGGCCTTCGGATCAGCAGCGGAGTGCCGTAGTCACCAGACCGACGGGGCGGGGTGCCTTTCAGTTTCTAAAACAATAAAGTATAAGTGCTTTTTACTCACCTATGTGTGGCGTTCCCCTTAGGTGGTCCTTCTCTAGGGCCTCTTCTTCTTCCTCTTTTCGTACCTTTCCAGCGAGCGCGCGTGTTCACGAGGAATCGTGTTGAAACAGCGATTGCACCAGTCAAAATAAAGAAAATATCGTCCTCTCAAGTATTTATTTTACTGAAATAAGCATACTTTGGGGTACAGCCACAGGGATGTCTGTATTGCAATGATGAAACTATTAATTAAAACAAATAATTCTTCATCTTAATTTTTATCAGTTGTTCACTTGTGCTTGGTCAAAGCATCGATAAAAAGGCAATCTCTAACTCAGTTCAGTCTTGGCCAATCCTCTGTGTTGGTTATGTGCCAGCCTACACAGGATGAGGAGGAGGAGAACAAGAATAATTATAGTGCGATGAAATTAAATTCTGAAGCCTACACGGCAATTAATTTGCCGAGGCCGCCATCATGGCGGCCCTCAACAACTCGAGGCTGTATCGTTTATGCGGGTCTCCTTTAGAAAGTGGACTCGCCTTGTCTGCTACATAGAATCTATAGAAACTATAAGCAGCTCGGTAAAAAAAGGAGTGAAACAATCAGGAAAACCGACATAGACGCATACAGGCGTTATTATGTCCTTTATAGGCGATCATCAAACATTCAGCTCGGCAATTCTTGTCCAGGAGCAGCGTAGGCACCAATCATTGAGACTAAACGGGGCTACACCACGAACTTCTATATAGGGCGTACAAGGAATATAGTTAAGTTTACATGTGAATTATGTCCATTTAAATGCATCATCAACGGAACATAATTTGTATCATATTAACTTCGTTTTTATATAGGTCCTTTCTTGTTATTTGTTACAATAACAATTATTTTTAATACTGATGTACACTAAGAATGTTTGTACTCGTTGATGAGCAATTCCGGTACAAAAACGAGATCTTTGTTACAATAATTGTGCGAGTAAAACCATGGTTGCGTCCGCGATTTTTGGCCAGTACCGCTTAGTGAGCAGGCGCCAATATCTTTGTGCATAATCATCATCATCATCATGATTATCGTTGTCGTCGTCGCAACATCATCATGTCTAACAGCATATGCCAAAGGTTCAATTCACCATTCTTCATGCTCTCCGTGCTATGCACTTATATACATCCGGACGACGTGCATTCTTTAATATCGCATGAAAGTTTACCAGAGGGTATTAACTGATACATGTGAACTTGGCCACCTGGACCCCTGGAGTACAGTAAAGCCAGTTCATCGTTGCGTCGACAATATAAAAGCAGAGAAAATTGCAATTTCTAGACCTATCCATTATCGGTGCTCGGCTTCTGGCTTCCACTTGTGATAAATTGAAATGGAAAGAGAAGGTCGTAACACGCACGCAGGTCAAATTCAGATCACACAAATGAGGCAGCAGTAACCACAATGATTCCTTACATTATAATTCGTGTTCTTCCTCCTCATTTTTCTGGAGCATGGCAGAGCAGCTAATTAGAGAAATGCAATAATGCCAACCCCCTACACTCTTTAACTTTCCCCCGCTCCCTGGCTTTGTGCGAAGGCATAAAAATATCTTCCTCCTCCTGGCGATTCACACGGCGAGTAAATGCAACCTGGTCGGTAAAATATTCCCAGAGCCCCTCTGCCTGCCCCCCCCCCCTTTTTTTTTTGTTTTTGTTTTTCAAGGTTCCTTCGTATCTCGGGGTATACTGCATTCAGTGTCCACCCACAACGAAGAACTTACACAGCGAGGGGGCTTTAGGCCTAGTGCACTGTCTCCAGCCAACATGTACTGCGCAGTTAAGAAAAAGTTCACGTATATCGACAATAAAAAATTCCGATTGCCCACCCGTGGGGGAGGAAGGGATTAGAGGGCCTTTCGAGAAATAAGATCAAATCGGCATTCGCGGGCAAGCACGTATATATAAGAATACGCCAAGAAGCGCTGCTTCTCAGGTGCGGTCAGTCTCTCAGGCAACCCCGCGGCCAGGCAAAAACGCCGCGCACGCAGGCATCCCGGAGGGCCTTGATGAAAGAAAGTTCACTAAGTATTATACCCAGTGCGGACAGCTCGTGCACCTTAAGTTGACAGTGCGGCGAGCGAGCGAAATTTATAATGCGGCCAGTAGGTGCATGCAGACTGCGCTCTGGTGGGGCGGACGACGCGACCGACGAGGCCGGCAGTTAATCACGCTCAGGCTTCGAGATTGCAATCATTTTCGCTGATTGACTCGTAACGCGCCGCTACGAGGACCAAAACGGACGGAAACAGGGCTCAGGGGGAAATGTCCCGGGAGCGGTCAGGTCATTGAGCAATGGGTGTGCGTGCCCTTCGGCTGAATGAGTCTTCGGCGCAGTCACCCTGTCGTGCGCACGCGGTGCACTTTCACGAAAGGAGCGGCAGTGCTGCTGTTTCGCGCGCCCTTTCCCGGGAAGTCCGCATACATTACGTGTCAGACGAACTGCGATAACCTATAGGCTCAGCCTTATAAAGATAAAAGAATGTGCATGCGGCAACGACGACGAAGATATCTATCACCTGGTAATTGATTGTCCCAAGTACACCACGCAGAGACAGCGACTCGAACAAGAGCTACGTTAATTAGATTCAGCTCGCACTTTTTCGCTTGAGAAAATATTAGGACCATGGCCACCAAAGATACACCACAAGGCCTTAAAAGCCCTTCAACGCTTCTTTGAAGAGACAAAAATCAGTGACAATTACTGACTGGACCATTTTTACAGTGTTGATGTGTGTGAGACGCGAGCGGATTCCTTTGGGACTAGTTTATTATTATATTATTATTTTACTTTAGTACGATGATGTGACATGATTTAAGCGAAAACGGGTAGCCGTCACCAGAAATGGCGACAGCACTCCTTAATTTATTTTTACATCAATAAAAAAATATAAGAGAAAGCGTAGCTTCCGCGGTTACATCAAAACTGCAATGATAGATAAGTGAACAGCGTGATAGATTACAACGCCTGAGTGAAACAAAATGTTCACGAGTGGGACATGTGACGTCACTGTACGGGTTTCGCGGCGCGCACACTCACACCCATCTGCTTCTCTTCGATTTAAAATTTCTTCTGCACCCAGTGAAGAAGGACACATGGCCATGTCTTGCAGCTTCCTACACCTTGTGTAAGTTGCGTCCCGCAACATTATATTACGAAAACAATGTTGCAAACTGTTCGAAGTGTGTAGGAGCGCTTCCAAGTACATAGGATGTTTTCTTTTCTTTCCTCTTTCACGTATGCGCGTGAACAAGTATACTGGGCCAGCCCCGCGGTTTCTCCGTGTGCCTTAATCCGGTTGGGTCTATTCCGATAGGATTCCGGATGTGGCTTATCAGGGTACGCCCAGAGGATTCCACAAGCGCCCTTAGTAGTCTTACAGACATGTCACGCACCAAGCGTTTCACAGCGTTCTATGGGCCCGATGGCAAGCCCCTTCCGAACGCTTTCGTTTTATTTGCTTCAGTGGTAGAAGAGGGCGCAAGAAAAATTTGGGGGCGAGAGTTGGGAAGGGGCGAGGGGCAGTGGAGTTACTTGGCTTCTATATCGACTGTCTAAACTCAATGGGAAAAAAGGATTAAAGGTGATAGGAGAAATGAGTGAACATTTCAGGTGAAGTACTTGCGGAGGCGGTCTCGAAGAAACGGTGGTGAAAACATACGAAACGAAAAACATGCCACACACACAAAAAAGGAAAGAACTTTCCTCTCGTTCTTAGGCGAAGATCGCCGTTTCTCAAAATAAATGTTTATGCCTCCTCCTCTCTCTCGTTCTTAGGCATATAGCAAAATTGGCACGGAAGGCTACCAATGTGACGAATGTGACTGATAGGTGCATCAATAATACGACGTACCAGTCAGTTACGTCTCGAGCACGACGACAAAATCACACGATACTCACACCCACTTTGGGTAAATAAACAAACAAACAAATAAATAAATAAATTAATACGGAGGTACGAGTCAGTGATGGTTATGGGCCACACGTGATTGGACGTTAACCATTATAGCCTATGCCAAATTAACGATAACGTGATTTTCAACTGCCAAAGGCTCCGGTTCGAACCCCTAGGTCCCGTGCTCTACAACTGAGAGTTCTGGCTTTCCCCTTTACATCTCTTAAGCGGCAGCTAAGGACTCCGAACTTTCTCAGCATGATCACGCCGCTGTTAGTTCCGGTAGCAACCGCAACGCTGTGCACTATCGCAATGCTGCCGCTCTATATGTACAGCTGGCGCACAAGTGGACTACACGCTAGCTCGCGCACTCGTACTCGCGAGTGCGGTGCGCATACCGCGGGGGTCCACCGCCGCGGTACCACGCAGCGCGACTCGGTGGCGGCGGCGGCGTGCGCGCTCGCCGACGTCTGCGGTGCGCGCGCGCCGACGTCCCGTGGCGGCGGGGGTGCACGCCTGCGCCGCTGGTAAGAAGCGAGTGGTGGCCGTGCAGCCAGGGATATAAATGGCCCGCTAAGGTGGGACGAGTCTGCGGGCTGCAGCGGCCGCATCGAGACAGCCCTCCTGAGTAATGGAGAGGGAGCCGGCCGGGGGAAATGGACGGCATCCGCGGCAAATGGAATGGGCTCCGACAACGACCACCCACTTTCTAAAAGCATCGTTTGCGGACCTCTTAGGCCTAACGTCCCGGCCAGCAACGACGGTCGGCCGTTTTAATTTGGCAGCGGCGACTCCGAGAAAGTCGACCTCCTCCTCCTCCCTGCACACTACTCTCGCGCACGCGCGCTAGCTGTGTTTTTTTTATTATTATTATTATTCCTAATGGAAGAGAACGAAGAACTGAAAACGACCGGAGGAACGTTCACAAGTCCCAGTCCACAGTGTATCCGTTTCTCTGTGTCTTTCTTTTGTTTCGACTGTTCCTCTGCTTTTCAGCGCTCGGTGCTGGCTCGGTAGACCGAGGACGCCCAGGCGCCCGCGCGTGCGTAATGGCTTCTTAATTGCGTTATTTCGAGGGGGGCGACCTTTTACGTTCACCCCACCCGCGCGTTGTTTTGGATCGTCCATCGTTTTTTCTCTCCAGTTTCTTTTTTGCTCATCCCTGGCCTCCGCCCTTGCCACGCTGCCTTAACTCCCTTCCCCACTCCTCCTTGCGCGGCATGAACCAAAGCGTATACTAGTATACTACGCGCTCTCGTAGCGTGCGCGCGAGGTCCCTTTCTTGGCTCGTGGATTGTTTGAAGGCGTCTGTGAGTGGACTACGAGGACCTCATTCTCTTTCTGGGTGCGGAAACGTCTCGTCCGTGCTTGACCGAGTTAAGAGCGCGGTTTGATTGAATGCACCTTATAGCGAGCTGCATGCACAATTTCCATGGCTGTTTGTCCCCGCGCTGCTGGCCTAGAAATCTTACAAAATTAAACTAACAAGAAAGCTGCGACTCCTCTTGATTTTCTATTCCGGTTTCTTGCCTGGGAGGATGTTCCTGTATTTTTTTGCCCTGCTTTCGAAAAGTGGCAAGATTGCGTTAAGGCGTATAGTGAAGGCACGGTGTGCCGTTTCAATTTCAGAATGCGGGCCCATGCACTCCGCACGTGGGCTGCTCAAGGGGGCGCGCGCGGTGCAAAAATAAGGCAGAGGGCGTGGAGCTGGCAACGCCTACGTGAGGCAAGCCTGGTAACAGGTGTTCATGCTGGAAATAAATTGGAGTAGACAGCGTCGCCTGGGAGTTTTTTGGAAACGCCTTGCACCAGCCCAGTATACAGTATTCGCAATGTCCGTATCTGTCACGCCGCACCGCGGCGCCCGACAGAAATACCAAGAGGCAGTGTTGTACGGAACGTCGTTCCAAGGAACGACGTTCCTGTAACGAGTTCCTTTTGGGAGGAACGAAGGAACGCCATCGTTCCATTTAGGATTGGTGGAACTGTAACGGGAACGCGTTACATTTACGAA